>VZDJ01000040.1:1016488-1082169 GCA_008694505.1 Cyanoderma ruficeps | reverse complement strand
CACCCCCAAAAAACCCCAAGCCAAACCAGCTTTGCTCTCAGCTTGGTGAATTTAAGTACTCTTCCCATGCTGACTGTACACCCCTGCTACAAACTGACAACTTCAGCTGCAGCCAGTTTTAGTTTTTGGTGGTGAAAAGTTGGATAATTGTCCCTTTTCTATTCCCAGATTAGACTTTTGCCTTAGCTGGTAAAACAAGTGCCACTCCCCTGTTCCTCCCCAGATCTCTATAAACATCTCTGGTGTTTCCTGGATGCTCTGGACTTTCTGCTTTCCTGGAACGAGGCTGGTCCTGGTCTGCTCCTTAACCAACATCTTGGAAGTGGCATGGAAAACCAGCTAGGAGCAGCAGCCAGAGCCAGAAGGGGTTTGGGAAACCTCCCCTCCACATGTTTTTCAATCTTTTGGCTAAAAGGACAGTGTTGCAGGAAATGCCTTGATGCAGCCAGGGCATGGGTTATATTTATGGATTTAATACACAGGTTATATTTAATAAAGACTGCAGCAAAAAAAGGTTGTATTGAGAAGCCTTTTAAAGGGCTTGTTCCATCCATGATCCATCGTTTGTCTGTCTTAGAGCTCCAAACTCCTGAGCTGCAAAGTTGATAAATCCTAAGAACTTAAAGGGAAACATCAAATATAACAGACTACCAAAGTCACACCTTTACACTGAGGCTTCAGAAAAATTATCCCTCAGCCCTATCAAGCCTTCATCTTTTCCTGAGGTTAATTGGTGTAATTGCAATCAGACACCTGATAATGGAGCACCAGAGGGGACCATGGGTTGGGAGCACAGGGACAGCTCCTTGTTATCCTTAATCCACAACACTTGTGATTGAAACCAAGGTGAGGAGGAGATAAAAGCTGAGGCTGGGGTTGTGCCCCTCTCTTTTCAGGCTCACACAGCCCGAGGGAGCCGTTCCCACCCAGCTGTGCCCAGGGAAATGTTGCCAAGGCCCCCACGAGGTGAGAAGGACTGAAGGAGGCAGGAGAAAACTTTACCGCAAATAAACACCTGCACCTGCACAGTGGGCTCAAGGAAAACTTCTGCTTCCCAAGCCCGCTCCCAAGAAATGGGGCAGGGATTTGGGACTGGGGAAGCATTGCCTCAGTAGGAGTCTGCTCTCATTCCCAGAGACCCAAGGTGAGGATTTACCTGGCAAACTTTCAGCATAACCCAACTTTCCTTTTCTGTTCTTTACACAAAATACCTGAACTATGTTTTCCAAAACCCTCTCTCATTTCACATTAGTCAAGCTGCTCCTCAGGCACCTTTATCTTCACAAGCAAACCACTTTTATGTGTTATGTAAGGAAACTCCTCCCAAATCCTGCTATCAAAAGACAAATGTGAATGCCTGACGTGAGTTTGGATTTCATATGTGCCCCTGTGTGAACAGATGTCCTGCCCCATTTGCTGGATAGATTTGGTTGCACTGTGGAGATTAAAGTAAAACTGAGATGAGTCAAATTAGGTCACCTTGGTTGAAGGGGGAGAACTGAATTCCATGGTGGTAACTTGGGGAATTTTAATTGATATTCTATGTGTATCTTCACCAAATAAAGGGAAGAATGGGTGATACTTAATTACCAGCACTTACTGCTGCACAAAAGCTTTTGCCTGTGTTTTCTTATCTATGAGCCATCCCCAAGTTCTGATTATAGTCATTATGTAATTCATCCAAACCAAACAGGGATCCTGGTCTGACTAGATAAACAATGGGCCTCCAGTCTCCAGCCCCAGAACTGAAAATGCTGAATCTCCTGGGCTGGTACCCCATGACAAATATCAAAGAAAGGATAGGGGTTATTCTGAGTGTTTTATGCTTCTAAAGTTCGGGTAAAATCAGCCTTTTCTAGGAAGACCCACTGAGGTTTCACTGCATGTACAAATAAGGCTGATGAATCCTCCCTTTTTCATAGTAGTTTTAAATAATGCTGGAACTTCTCACTAAATTCAGCACGTGGTTTTCTAAGTATGGTTGCTGGGATTCTACTGCTGCCATAAATGATGGTGAGGACTGCCAAGGGCTGCCTATCTTTCTGTGAGCGAGAGATCTTTTGTTCTCCACAACATTTTTAGAATTCAAGAGACTGATAACTGAATTACACACAGGACCTCTGACAAGTGGTTTGGCCTTTGTTTCTTAGTTATAAATTGGGAAATAACCCTGTCCAGTGTGGCTTCAAAATCAATAGGTCCTTAATTGAGATTTAAATATCATAGCCACTTAACAAAAACCACAGGGATTTGGAAATGTAGTGGTTTGATTGTTCAGTTTAAGTCTGGTTTGTTTTTAACACTCTGGCCACTGTGCTGGGTGAGCAAGTGACTTGAAGCCGGAGGTGAGCAGAGGAAGTATTTCTGTAGCACACAGAGTAGACCACCCTAATTTGGAGGGCAGTAAGAAAAGGAAATTTTGTTGAACATCTTGCCTGTTACTCTTTGATAGCACTGCCCTTCTCTGTAGCTTGGCTTCTTAACTGGGTCTGCAATTTACCTTCTTGCTTTTACTACCTCGTTAACACCTCATTAATTACTCTGCTTTGCTTCCACTGGCAAATATTGCATGTTTCAGGGCGGTTGCAATGTTAAAATCGGGGAAACAGCAGAAAACCCTTCAGTCTGATAATCTTCACCATCTCAGCTCATGCCCTCCTCTGGAGACTTGCTTCTCTCTCATCCTGCAGCACTGCCTGTGCTCATGTGATTGACAGGAGTCAATCACTGCCCCTGTCCTTTTAAACCGATTTACTGCATTGAAACAAACTCTGAGGTATAAAAGCTAAAAGAGTACATTTTATAAATTCCCTGAAAACAAATGGAAGAGCAAATGCTGGAATGTAATAGAGCCACAGCCTTTATGAGTTTGGAAATCTCTATTGTGCCGTTCATTAATAGGAAATGCACTTTTTAGTACCAGTTGACTGAAGAATTTAGCATATATTATCAACAATGAAATTCACTGTATTAACAAAACTTTAATTCTTATTAACTGTGAGTATGTGGCCAAAAATTGTTAGTGTGGTTTTGTGGAGTGGAGGGTACACAGGTAACCTACAATTCTGTGCTTCACTCACATATTTGTACTGAGGATACTTGCATTCCAAGGCTCAAGAATGGTTGGCTGTGATCTGCAATGGACTGTGCTTCTACCCCTGTACTAATCCTTTTTCTGTGGTTATAGCACTTAATGTAATGTTTGGTGTGAATCATTTCCTCACAAATTCACACCACCAGTTCAATCAGGATCATTTTCATAAAGAGGCAATTCCAGTGCATCTTGTCTAACACTACCTGTGGACAGAACAGACTGTCAAACAATTTATCTTCAAATTCATCAGTGCTGAGATTAACTATTGTCAAATATCAACATTTTACACTAAAGTAGACTTCCTTTCATCTTGCCACAAACGATATGGCTTTGATATGCTTCCAGTTTGCCTTTCAAAGAGAGTGGCACTGGGTGGATGCTTTAGTCTTCCACCCTCTAGGACAGGCTGACCTTGTGCTGGCAGAGAAAAGATTCCTCCCCGAAATCCAATGTGTGTCTGGAGCAAAGGCTCCATCCCAGGAGCTTGCAAGAGAAGGAAAAGGCTTTGCTCGTAACAGGACTGAACCAAAAATCCCAAGGATGGGAGAGAAAAGTAACTTAGTGAAGGTCCCAGAGGAGAATTAGGAGTAGAAATCAGTGCATTAGATGGGCTTTGAGGTGCCAATGTTTCTCTTGAGGCCCTAGCAGTGTGTCCTGGTAGCCAGGGGGACATCAGTGTCCTGAGGGCACCAGGCCCAGCATGGCCAGCCAGGCCAGTGAGGGGATTGTCCTTCTCTACTCTGGGCTGGGACAGCCTCACCTTGAGTACTGAGTGAAGTTTTTAGTGCCAAAATACGAAAAAGAATATTAAACTGTTAGAGTGTGTCCAAAGGAGGGACACAAAGATGGCGGAGGACCATGAGGGGAAGCCACGTGGGGAGCGGCCAAGGGTGCTCGGGGGGTTCATTCTGAGAGACTGAGGGGAAGCCTCAGGGATCTGCAGCTGCCTCGTGAGGGGAAGAGGAGGAGCAGACACTGATCACTCTGTGGTGACCATGATGCCTTTAGTTTGAGCTTTCATGCATTTCAGGTTCTGTGCTGCCCAGGGGGGCAGTTCTGAGCTCACAGTCAGTGTCACTCAGCTCTGCACACAGCAGGGACACAAAACAAATCCTTTTCCTGCTGGACACCAAGGACAACTTTCAGGCCCAAAAGCACAAACAAGGGTGGCTGAAGGGAGGAACAAGGATGAGACCTCACAACCTGAATCTGTAACTGGACCATTAAACCCCAGTATGCAAATGGACCAGACTTATAACAATGTAATACTTTGTGACTGTTCAGCATTTTTGTGACCATTTTGTGTCCACCTTGGGTGTAGCCCTGGTCAGGCTCCTGTCCTGCCCAAGGTGTGCCCAAGACTCTACAGGCCTTTCAATAAATATCTACTTTATTCTCTAGCTCTGTGCAGTCTCTATTTCAGGTCAGCCTGCCCAAGGCATCAACCAGGGATTTGCAACGACCTGAAATTGTGTCAGGGGAGGGTCAGGGTGGATATCAGGGAAATGTTCTTCCCCCAGAGGGTGCTGGCACTGCCCAGGCCCCCCAGGGAATGGGCACAGCCCCAAGGCTGCCAGAGCTCCAGGAGCATTTGGACAACCCCCTGGGTGGGATTGTTGAGGTATCTGTGCAGGGCCAGGGGTTGGGCTGGATGATTCTTTTGATTCCCTTCCTGCTCAGGACACTCTGTGGCACAGCTGGTGTCCTGGTGGCAGCACTCAAACGTGTCTCTGTTGTACTTGTTGTTCTCAGGAATCAACACTTGCTCTCTGGGCATTACTGTGAGTGCCTGAACTATAACATGGGTGCAAGGCCTCACCAGTTAATTTTTTAAATTTATTTTAATGCTTTTCAGTGATGCTGGCTGCCCTCTGGATGAGCACTTCTCTTCTTACTCAGAGGACAAAGTGTGTGTGAGCTTCTGTTCCTCCAATCAACCCCATTAAGCTTCTCTACTTTTATCCCAGAGATTAAACTCCTAGCAGTGCGTTCCCATTCTTCCTTTCTCCGTGAGAAGTCCAGGGATGAACACAAAGGAAGCCATTCCAACATTTTCCTTCCTCCAGCATGTTTTCTGGCTGCCTGGAGCAATTTTTCAGTGTGCACTGCTCCGTGTCAGTGCTGATCTGCACCGTCACCGTTGGATCCCTGCCCACAGGCTTCAGGAACGCATCCAGTCTCCGTGTGACACCTGGGCTTGGCTCTGGGAATGCAGAACAGACTTTGGTGATGTATTCAGCTCCTAAAAATAACTCCATCAGGTAGCTAGCAGTCCTTGTCCAAGACCTAACTCAAGAACACGGTAGCAAGATGCACTAGATCACTGTAAAGCTGCTCCATGTCTCCTTTTAAGAAAGGAGAATGATATGGGGAAGAAAAAATATAACGATGAGGATAGCTCTAACTTCTTGACAATTATTATTTTTTTAAACTTCAGGCCATTCCATTCGAAGTATTTCTGTTTGTAACCGGTATTTTTGAAGTCTGTGACTCAATTAATTAAATTGAGTTTTTAATTAAATTAGTGCCTGTAATATAGAATTACTTCATGTGTCTCATGTCTGTAAAACAAACTGTTGACCAGACTGGGAACAAAAAATTGTGGAAGTTATGAACAATGCTAATTCTTTTTTTTTTTTGAACATTGAATAATTTTGTATGTGTCTGCCAGACACTGTCTTTGGATTCAGTGTGGTAATACAAGTTTCCACACACTTTTTTTTTTTTTTAATTTATGGAGAAGTAACAAAGTTTAATTGATTCACTGGGATTTCATGTTTCCACAGTCTGATCATGTGTGCCGAGGCTAAGCAACAATTCATTTCTCATAGTGAATGTACCCTCTCACAAACTTTTGGCTTTCCCTGATGATTCCTAATTCTCAAAATCTTTTTTAAGGCTGCAGCTCTTGATTTTCATGTTTTCCACATTCAAAGATTGGATCAGATGGGGTTATTCCACAAGGAATATTGGAGTATGCCTCTTTTGTGCTAGATAGAAGTATCTTTCCCATCAGGCCACCAGGTGTGGGGTTTTTTTCAACAATGTGGGTAACTTTAGTTGTGAATTTTCTCCTGTCCATGGGTACACTTAAATTGTCTTTCAAATGGCTACATATGCTTTGCTCTTCCAGAGAAGATTCATGTGAAATGTAGCATTTCTTTTCACAGTCTATATTTAAAAAGTGTTGATTTCTAGTTCCACGATGATCTTTACCCTTTATTTTTACTTTTGGATAATCCCTTTGGTGTGGGGTGCTGGTTCTCAAAGACACAACTGAACCACAAGGAAAACATGAATATATCCGTGTAGTGTCATAGCTAATTTCCAAATATTTCTACAGGAGAAAACTGGAAAAGAAATGTTAGATAAATTCTGAGAACCTTGGTCTGCACTCTGACTATTACCACAGAGTTATTCCCACAAGCCAACCCTGCTCTTACCTGGGCACAAGAATAACAACTTACAAAATAATTAGCAAAATATTCATATCCAGACTAAAATCCTATTAATGAAATCTGAAAAACATGGTATGTTGTCATTGTAACAGCTCTTAAATGAGCACCAGAGGTTCAGGGAAAAAACAGAAAGGGAAGAAGCTCTTTTTGTCAGGAAAAGGAAAAAGTATTTTCATTTTTTTTTTAGAGTAAATTAAAATACAGAACATGAAAGCAGCTCACTCAAGCCCAGATTGAGGTCAAGATTATTTGAGATTCACAGCACAGGCTGCAGGTGAAATCAGAATGTGCTGAATATTTTAGAGCCACGTGTAGATGCTCAGCAGAGTTGAAATGAGGCTCCTCCATTGTGCAAACATTTGGTTGGCCAGGCTTTGGTCTATAATCTCCTGTGATTTTTGTGGTGGCTATTCTCTTTTGTCACAGTTGATATTGCACCTCCACCCACAGATTTTCTGCTGTTACTGCAGTGGAATATGATGGATTTCCAAAGCAATCAGTTGTGGAATGTTTTAACTCGTTAAAGCTCAGCAGTGCCACCACATCAGTGGGTTTTTTGGGGTTTTTTTTTGTGAAGTTGAACATGATTTCCCACATCCTTTCTCCCCAAAATGTTTATCTGTGATGGGCTGCTGCCTTACCAAGTTATCCTTTCCTAACTTGCTCTAACCACTGCCTAAATAATGCCACAAATAAATGCAAATAAAACTCTCTCTGCCTTCCCATCACCTACTGCTTATTACAGCCATTATTTATTGGCTGCAAGGAAAATTATAACCTGCAAAGAACATTACGAGGGTGGTTATAACATTCTTCTTTGTGGACAGCGACAGCATTTAGAAACATTTCTGCAGTGATGTGAAATTACAGATGAATTATTAAAAGTCTTCGCTGCGGGTTGTGTGCAGATCTGGACTGAAATCTGTTATAGAAGGCCAAGGGTCCTTATCTTTCATGAGGTATTCATCAGCCAAACCATAAAACTTAACTGCCTTTAATATATCTCAGCTAAACTTTTCTAAGCAATTTATTTTGCTGTAATTTTTGGAGAAAATCTGGGTCCTAGTAGCCACAAAACCCAGTGAATCCTCACTGAACAATTGTTGCATTTGATTGTGTTTAGAAAAGGCAAAAAAAAAGTAAATTCCATGTCTTCTTTAAGCCATTTTATCCACATATTGCTATTTTTTAGTATATGTATTAAAATGTATTACATATAAAAAAAATCGGGATGTATTTTTAGATTCCTATGGATTTCAAATGATTGTGCTGTGGAAAAATAAGTTTTGATAACTCAGAAGACTAAATAATAATAGTAACAATAATAAACATAAACATAAACATGATAATAATAATTTACAAAAATAATTAAACAAATTGCAACAGCCACAAATCATCTCAACTGTGATGTAAGGAGATAAATGGGGCCATGCAATAAAATTATAAACAGATCAGATTGTTTTTATTGGCCAATAATAATCCCTAATTGTTCTATGTAGAATTGAGCTAGATAGACTTTGGACCAGGGAATAATTACTTATAAACCCCAGCAAGCCACAATAAATACAATAAATGGGCTGAGAGTATAACAGCAAAGGTGTGGATTTAGAGAGAAAACATCCCCCAAGTCCTGCTCAGCATTAGCAGGATTAGCACTCAACATGTTCCAGAAGATTACAGGAAACAAAATTCTGTTTTTCTTCTTATTTTGGCAGGGACAAACTGACATTTTCTGAAGGATCAAGTTAAATGTCTCCATCACATTGTAATTTTCAACATTTTTTAATTTTTATTGAGAGTTACTGCTGGTTTTGCTTATTTACTGGGCAAACTCCCTATGACAGAGCAGGAATGGCTTTTCCAAAGTGGGAAAAGGGGCTCCAAAGCATTGACCTCACAGTCTGCTGTGTGCAGCAATAAAAGCAGTCCCTGGCCCTGGCTGGTATTATTAGAATTAACATACTTTTTGTACAACTCCAACTTTTTTGTTTTCCAGACCAAATGAAAACAAGATGCTTCTACTGAAAGATAAATAGACAAAATTAGTCGAGGATATGAATCCCTATCCTCCCATCAGGTGATATTTATGAGCAATTCTTGATGTACTCTCATGTTTGGAGTGTTGGCTTTGCTTGACATTTTTGATCTAGTAATTTTGTGCTGGAGAAGTAATTATGTTCTGCCTGTTTCCTCTTCTGATGGAAAGAACATATTTCAGCCTTCTAGAGGTAGAATAGCTGCATTTGTTTTTACCCATAAACCACAATATCACGAAGTCAGTTTGAATCTGTTCATAAAAATACATTTTCTGAGAGTAAGGATTTGTGAAGGGACAGATGATTTCTTTGGCGTGGAAATGGAGTTTATCAAGGTAATACAGCAATATAGACCTGCCAGCTGGGGTCAGGCCACCACACCTGATTTAAATAACAGAATTAATCCAGGGGGATTAATTAATTTATTAACTGGTGTGATCTCCTGCTCTGACCCCTCCCTTTGCAATGAAGCCCAGGGATGCCACCCACACTCCCAGCTTTGACAGTGCTGTCAAATTCCTGGCTGTTTTTCTTTTCAATTTAATTGAAAGTTGGTTTGGGAAGTTTTATATACAAAATCTGGGGATGGAGTTAGGATGTCTCCAATTGTTTTTAAGCACAGGCAGGTTCTCGTGATTTTGTTTGCTGACGTTGTATTGATATTTTATTGTATTGGTATTGTAGCACCCCACAGTTGGTGTTTAGTGCTGCAGAGCTCCCCTGAAGACATGAAAAGTGCTTTAGGAGACTCCAGCTTTGCCCACGTGGCCTCTTCTCACATTCATCTTACAGGGTAAAGTCCAGACCCCAATTCCTATTTCCTCTCAGTATAATTGCATTTGAAATCAATGGCATTGTGGATTTTAAAAAGAGGTCTCCTTTTTTTCTCAATGGTATTTGCACAACACAAATTTGCCATAGGCAGATCAGTGCCTTATGCTACAGGAGTGTGGTAAATCAGTGTCTGTAACAACTCTAATATTTGTATCCAAACCATTTTTAACTCCAGAGTCCTTTCAATTGTCATTTTTAACTCCAGGATCCTGTCAATTGTTGTTTGAACTTACAATCATCCAAAATTTTGATTTGTTTTGGTTGTGCTGGAAGGAGTTACTCTGAAGTTTTCCTGGAGCTGTGTAAATGTTTAATCATTCAGACTTGGTACAGGACGAAAATAATCTCTTCCTCAACTTGAAATGAAATCAAAATGACAGAGATTTGCTACCAGTAAAAACTCATTTTCTGTTTGTTTTAGCAGAGTGGCTCCAGAGGCTAGAGGAAGATCTGTTGTCTGTGGGTGGCCAGAACTGGTCATGTCTGTGGGTAATTATTGTGTAAAAACAGAATTTTGGATTTTGGTTACAAGAGATGTTGCTATTTGGAATTCTTAAATGCCTGGTTTAGACCTTGGAGGCCTGAGGCTGCAGTTGCTGGTATTTTGGGGAACACTGGTGATGAACAGGCAGAGGAAAGATGGGATTTATGCAGAACAAGGCCACACAGTCATTTGGCTGCTCAAGTTATTGAGAAATTCATGATGGTCTTAAAGATAAACCATTGGAAAATAATCCAAGAAAGCAGTCAGGGCGAAAATAATTTTTTTATAATTTTTTGTTCACATATCAGTGATGTAACTGATGGTGAAAATGCTCTGAATTATGTTGTTACGAACACAATTATTGACATTATTGTACCGTAGTTAATGGAATCCCCAGATTTGCAGTTGCTCGGTTTACCCAGCAACAAAATGTGCACGATTGGAGCACGAGCAGAATTCTTGCTGTTTTCCAGTCATTTTGTTCAAGTTGTTAAAGCGATAAACACAGAGGCAACTTGGCAGCTCGGGAGCCCAGCCTGGGGGGGGGATGTTTGGGCGCAGGGACTGTCTGTGCCCTGGCTCAGCAGACACTGCATTTCCGAGGCACTGAAGCTCCCAGCAAAGTCTTGGAGAATGTTAATGACTTTTAGCTGGTTTCATTGGAGCCCTGTGCTCTCTGGGCTCTGCTCTCACCCACGGCCCTGCTTCTAAACCATGTCACAGCATCCTAGGTGGTCCAGGGCTGCGTTTTGGCTTTGCATTGATACTTTTATCTTCCTAGGAAGTAGAAAAGGTCAAATAGTTAATGAACTTATTTTAAGGAATATCAAGTCCTGTTCCAGGCAGATATTCAGCTCTGACAACATCGGGTGGCTGAGCCAAGGGCCCATTTTGTTGTCAAGCAGCTCCTGCTGAGAAACCCATTTTGGAGATAATAGAGAGTCCACTCGAGGGTGGGGGGTGGAGGAAAGCTGCTCCTTGGAATGGTCTCTCCTTCAATAGCTGCAAGTTCAGGGGGATTTGTGCATCTCCAGCAGTCTGGGATACCTGTCAGAGCTGCAGCAAACAGGTTTCAGGGAGACAGGAGCAGGTTTTATAGCTGTGAGCTCAAATTCGCTGCTGCAGATCACACACTTAAAAAGCCCAGTCGGTACCTTTCTGCTCTGCCAACACAGGGCAAGGTGACAACAGCAGGCTTCTCTTTTAAAAATAACTCATGTATGAAGATTCAGCTATAAATCATAGATCTCAACCCTTTGGGTGAGCAGTTATACCAAAATTTTCTAAGCCATTTCTAGAATCAGTGGGAGATTGAACCAAGTTTAATAAAACAGGGATGTAACATTGGGGCACTCATGGTTCACCCAGCTGAAAAAAATCCTGTGGGATTTCTCTCTCCTCCTTGATGAAATGTTGAGGCACTCATGATCCACCCAGATAAAGAATTCCTGTGGGATTTCTCTCTCCTCCTTGAGAAAATGTTGGAGAGCTCAAGGTTCACCCAGATAAAACAATTCCTGCAGGATTTCTCTCTCCTCCTTGATGAAATGTTGGGGGGCTCATGGTTCACCCAGATAAAACAATTCCTGTGGGATTTCTCTCTCCTCCTTGATGAAATGTTGGGGGGCTCATGGTTCACCCAGATAAAACAATTCCTGCGGGATTTCTCTCTCCTCCTTTCTGCTGCTCCCTCCTCCTTCGTGCTGCCCATGAACCTACTGCTGCAAATCTTCCCTGATGAATTAAGAATTTTGTGTCTGCATTTATTTCTATCTAGGTGAGGTTTTTCAATCAGTTGACCTGCTAGAATCCAAAGAGTGATGTGAAACCCACTCCAGCCACGGCTGGTGACCCAGAATGTTCCGTTTGCAGTGATTCCCTCGGGAGTTTATTGGATCACGGCACATCTGGGCAGAGTTCAGAGCTGCTCAGGAAAACAGGCAAGCCTGGCTCGGTTTCTTATTTTGAAGTGCCAAGATTTTGTTCAGCTCCGTGCATCCCTCCTTGCAGCAATTAGGCACGGTGCTCCCAGCTTAATGACACAAATAAATGAAATCTGTTCCTTAGCAGGGAATTTTTGCTGTTTACTGTGTTTTTTCAATCTTTAGAAAGCACCCGTAGAAACAGCACGGGGCAATATAGAAAATTAGCAATGCTCTATATAAATAGTTACCTGTTTCATCCAGAAGGGGAGTAAACACAGCCTGATTTGGAACATGAGTTGGAAAATCAGTCAATACTAATAAAAAGGACAGTGGAAATGGGAGGCCCATTTTCAGAGAATTGCAGAATGGTTTGGGTTGGAAAGGACTTTAAAAATTACCTTATTCTCAGCCCCTGCCATGGGCAGGAGACTTTAAGTGATTATCATGTCTAAATGTAGGGTTTGTTTTTTTCTTTGTATTTGTGAATGTATTTTAAGGTAATCCGGAGTGAAGGAACTAAATGGAAGATGCAACTTAAACAATAATGTCAAAATTATAATGCTAGAGTTAAAATGGCCTATAAAATAGTTATGGATTATATTTATAAGCAAAGTTATTTTCATGTTAAGTAATATGTTAAATAACATTAATTATCATATCAAAATATTAAATAATTCATTAAATAGTACATTAAATAGCATTAAATATGTTAAATAATAAATTTAAATAACGTTGTAAAACCACAGAGAGTTCTTTATGGCCCTGAGACATATTTCAGTTAATGTAAAAGCTGTATCTGATTACATTCAGGTAATTCTGCCTTGCAAGCCAATAATAAAAATTGGTTTAGGGAGGCATTATCAAGCATTAACAGAAATAAAGATGAAATGCTGGCAGGGCAATCCAGCCAGACTGTTCCATTCAAACCATTTAGTTCAAAACAGTCAACTGAAAAATCCTGGAAGTTATTACTTTGAAAAAAAAAACCCAAAAGCTTTGAGAAAAACTAATTCAAAGCAGAAGAAAAAAGAGCCTTAATCTGTCAGGAGAGTTTTAGGTGTGCAGGGGTTTTGATGTCTTGCTGTAGAAAATCCCAGGAAAATAAGGCTTGACTTCTATAATAGGGATTGAAGGACTCTACAAAGTTTTAGGAATATTTTAAAATGTCCTACTATTGCTATTTAGTTTTCAGTGTCGTATTCAGGACTGGGCTGGAGTTTGCAGGGACTCAATTTTCGATACTTAGGGATTCACCAATGAGATAGGAAAGCCCATTATTGTTACTGAAAGGGAATTTTGCCAGGAGCTGCTTTTTAAACACTCCACCCCCCCAAGTCCTTAAATAAAACAAGAACACTAATTTGCTACAATTGTGTGGAAATCCTTCCATTTGAGGAAGGCCCTGCTGCAAGGATTTTGCAGGGCAGGTATCACAGAGTCAGGAACAATTGATGAGAAATCATTTAGGAAAAGGCATTTCAAGATAATCTTAAAGCCTGCAAACATAAGAGGAAGATGTGAAGAAACCAACTGTAAGCATAATACACTATAATGCAACCCTTCTTTAAATAAACATAGGTGAAATACACATTTACTTCTTTTAAAGCGATCTAAATTAGGATTTGTAACATAGAAAGTTTAAATACATTCATTTTTTCAAATTTGAGAATGCATGTTTAGCACTACAAATTATTTTAGATTATTCATAATTGTAGATGCATAGTGAGAATTTATTTTCAGCCTAGAATTGGAATAGGATGATGTTTGTAGAACTGAAATGGTAATTTGGGCAGATTTTCAGATATTTTAGTGCACCTAACAAAGGGTAATAACATCTGTGTTAGAATAATATCTTTTAAAACAACAATCTTCAATAAGATTAAACTACTTATGGGAAAATAAGATTAATTACAGAACACAAATGTGTCATAAGTTTATTCCATTTAACTATTCCAATTTCCTCAAAGAAGTTTTCTTGAATATCTCATTTGTTTTAATAGGAAACCGTAATTTACATCTGCTTCAGCTAAGAATAGAGTGGTAAATGTGGAAGGTGGCAAAAAGAGTTCCTGAAAGCTGTTCCACAGATTAGGTGCCATTCACTCTGGTATTTTGACCTTTAACATTGGATTTCGAATGCAGCTCAGGAACTTGCTTTGGCCTCTTCATTTTAATGCAACCCAAACGCTTCCTGAGCAAGCCATTAGGCAGCAGCCAAATTTTGTTTTAATCAAATGGACTCATAGATGGGTTGTTTTCTGTGTCTGGCCAGGATTCTGATTTGCAGCTAGAAAAGGGGACTCAGGACTGCAGGATGCTGTCAGCAAAAGGGCACTGAAACAATTCAAGAAATCACCGAGGGCTCCTGTGCTTAAAATAATTCTGCACGCACCAGAGTATAAAGGGTGAACAAAGAGTTTTAGGGGTTGGAGCTGGGCCAGGGCAGCTTTAGGGTGGGGATGAGGGAAAGGTTCTTTCCCCAGAGGGTGCTGGGCACTGACCAGACTCCCCAGGGAATGGTGACATTCCTGAGGCTGCCAGAGCTCCAGGAGGGTTTGGACACCACTCCCAGGGATGCCCAGGGTGGGATTGTTGGGGTGTCTGGGCAGGGGTTGGACCCAATGATCCCTGTGGCTCCCAATGATCCCTGTGGGTCCCTTCCAGCTCAGGATATCCCATAGTTCCATGATTCCAGCTCAGCATATCCCACATTCCATGATTCCAGCTCAGGATATCCCACAGTTCCATGATTCCAGCTCAGGACAGTCCACAGTTCCATGATTCCAGCTCAGGATATCCCACAGTTCCATGGTTCCTCCTCACGAATCGACACAAAATTCAGCCTGTGTCCTACTGAAGGATGGCACTGCCTTCCATGGGTCAGTGTGCTGTGACACAACCACAGCCCTGCAGAAAGGTCAGTGCACAAACCCCAGAGTGCATTTCAGGGTGCAGAAACATTTCAGAGCACAGAAATATTTGGTAGGTAATGATTTGTGTCACAGTTCACAAAATCCACATTTAACAAGTGCGGCCTGTTCCGGATTTATTTGCCACGCAGCAAATGAACATAAATTGGTTTTTTGGGGTTTTTTTTTGAGTGTACAGCAGCACAGGAGAGAGTTTCCAGAGCAGCTGCTCTCTCTGTATAAACTCAGGCCTTTCACCTGTAAGTTCTGCCTTCATTGGAAGCAGCTGAACCATCCTTGTGTGTCCAAGGGCTGGAGGAGAGGGACACTTTGCTCTGCTCCTTGCTCAAGGCTCTTGTAAAACCCAGACCTGAACTGGGAAACTCTTAATTAGCTTAAAGAGACTTAAAATAGGAATCGAGTTAGAATCAAAAATCCATGTAACACAAGCAGCTGCAATGTAATGCTTTCTTATCATCTGAAATTTAATACTTTCTTATCATTACTAACAAGGACCTGAAATTAATTGCATTAAGAGCTGGCTGCTCCACACCCTCCCTGCTTGGTTTAAAAACAAACCTCAGAAGAAAACCTTGCCTGATTTAAAACCTTTATTTCTATTGCTGTGTGGATTACAGCTTTCTATTCTGCGTGTAAAGTTAGTAATGAACTGAGGGAACTCACACTTTCTGCAAAGATAAAAGCATTTACAGATAGAAAGCCAAATCTCCTCAGTCTCAGCTACTTTAATCACCAAAACAATCAACGTCTAAGGTGCACAAACCACTTTTGAACTGCAAACAATGAATCAAGTGCCATATTCTGCCCTCCTTCAGCAGAACAGGCCTCCTCTTAGCTCCTGAAAACTTTGGGACCTTTAGGCCTCAAATCTGCAAAGTGTTTTTAGAAATTAATTTCAGGCTGAATATGCTGAAAATTTTGTCAATGATGCACTGGTGGAAAATTTTGTTGTGTTTATTTGCAGCATATTCTGTAGCCTGTAAGAAGTTAAAAGGTTGTGATTATGGAGACCTCAGCAGAGGAAATTTTCCTCTTCTGGGTGCAATTTTTCTACTCTTAGATGATATTTAATCTCAGGACCAGGTGGAGAAGTTGACTGCAAAACACAGAATGATGCTCCCAAAAAATTGTATGGTCATGATACCAGGGCTGATAAAGATGTGATATTTGTGGGTGTGTCACTGTCACTTGTGCTCTGACATTTTAGGGGAGCCCTGTTTGCCTTGACTCCATCAGCAAAGTCTTCCTTTCCCAGTGGGACAAGTAAAAGTGACACTGAATAAGGAGATCTTTATGTGTTCTTCCTGTTTTAGTTAACTACACGTCACTAGTCATGAGGAAATGATGGCTAGAACAATGTTCAGAGAAAGTTACTCTTCAAAATAAATGGGTTTTTTTAAAATTGATGCCTAGCCTTCCTCAGCATAGGGAATTTTTCTCTGTTAAAAGAAATGCAAGTAAATTTTAGAGAAAGAGTTGAAGAAATAGGTGCTGCTTTGGGAATCCCATTCACCAGATATTGTGCCTAAATTAAAACATGGTGGGAGAATCTCAACTGATTATTTCTACTACTGCCTTCCTTATTGCAGACTGCAAAAAAGAAACGAGCCCAACTCCTTTTTCCTGCTGTTGTGAAACCAGACCTCCATGTCTCAGGTAATATGGGATGTCCCCTCTCTGCCTGATTTATTACCCATAACTCACCCTACAAACATCAGGGTGTGGAGATAATCAAACACAGACCTTTGGAAGAAGTCATGCATAAAATGACCTCCAGCAAAATTCCTTTTCCTCTCCTAAATTCAGTTTTTCATGGATTAGGCTCTGTGTTTCTGGTAGTTTGATGATTCTCCTCGGTGCCAGACAATTGGAAAAGAATTTGAGACAAGTGTATTTTCAGCTTTTCTTTACATCATAGTCAATCCCTGTAGGATTGGTTTCAGTTGTCCTGTGGATAGGAAAGGGACTGAAACGAGAGGGAGTAGGAATGGTCAGAAATATCCTGAAAAACATAAAAATATCCATAGAATATCCCAAATTGGAAAGGACCCACAAGGATCATCCAGTCTAATTCCTGTCCCTGCACAGGCACCCCAACAATCCCACCCTGGACATCCCTGGGAGTGGTGTCCAAACCCTCCTGGAGCTCTGGCAGCCTTGGGAATGTCACCATTCCCTGGGGAGCCTGGGCAGTGCCCAGCACCCTCTGGGGGAAGAACCTAAAATCAACTCAGGGCTTTCTGAAAACTTCCAGGAAAGCTTTTCCCACTTCCAGAATTAATTTCCAGGAAGAGTTTTCCCACTTCTAGGATTCTCTCTATTATGTTCTCTGTGCCTGAATTGTTCATTCAGTTCCAAAAAAATGCAGCAGCAATTCCCACATCTCCTGCCCTCCCACCACACCCATTTCCAGGCTCCTGAATTTAGAGAATTTACAGAAGCTGTGCCAGCAAAGTCAGGATCTCCCTGTTGGTCTTTGTTCCTCCAGGCCCAGCTTTGTGCACCTGTGGGTTTTCTCATCTTCTTTTCTGTTAGATGTGATATTTGTCTTGTTGCTGGAGGGTCTTCCCTCACTGAGTTCCTCTGTTCACCTTTAACGAGTCATTGGGAAAAATAACTGTCTAGCAGAGATGAAATTCTGGATAATTTGGTGCCTTTGTGTTCTCCCTTTGCCTTCCCAGTGGATTAGAGTCTACAATAAAATATTCCTTCTTTTAGCTGGGAAAGACAAACAAGTCCATGCATTTTTAGTAAGTGGATGCAAGAAAATCTGAGAGTATTTTCCCTTTTGGCTCTTGAAGCAGAGGTTGCTTTTGCTGAGCATACTTGGGTGGGGTTTCACAAGGATTTATTTTCCTGGTCTGCCAGTTCTATTTTGACCCAATTTTCAGGTTATAAACCTACAGGTGCCAACCAACAATTGCTGCTTCACAGCTGTAAAGAAAATATATGAGTAAGAGGAATTTCAGTATTAAAGTACTGCAACATATTTAAAAAAAAATAACAAAAGGAATATATATCTGCTTAAAAATACCATTACAAAAAGGAAAACAATGAAAGAAATCTTTGGGCTCTTTGCAACACTGCACAGGACACGAGTTGGCTGAAACATCTGCAGTATCACATCATCTGCTCTGCAGGAGTCTTGTTGAAGGCAATTAATTGTTAATTAGCAATGTGCCAGCAGACAGCTCAGGAAAGGATTGTTTGCTGAGTTAGTCCAAGTTGTCACATGTAATTTATGTGGCAGAGCAGTTGCAGTAGCTCAGGGTCTGTGGGACTGCACTGGGGCTGCTTTAGGGAACTGAACACAAACCAGTTCAACTCCTGTGCCCGTGCTCCAGTGCTGACAGGGCTAAAATGGAAATACTGAATTGCAAAGGGGTGTTTGACAAGAGCTAATCAATATTTTCCAGGCAATTACTTTGCTTTACTGGCATGCAGCTTCGGCCAAAAAGACTTCAATAAAGGAAATGTTCTGAACATACGGGACTTCTTAAATTTTGAAGCAATACATTGCTGTTGAACTCCAGTTCAAAAATAAAATGTGATTAAGTTGAAATTTTAGGGGGTTATATCCATTTCTTATTATTTTGCACTGGGGAGAAAAATAAATTATCTTCATTCTGGGTTGACGTGTCTTTTGGAGCTTTTTTCCTATTTCAGGTGTGACACAGAACCAAACCACTTCCCCATTCACACCCATCGTTGTGCTTCTGAGGGGAACTTGCTTTTGATTTTAATGCATTTGACAACAACCCTTGGCAGAGTGTGCAGTGTTGCTGCCACCCCTCACTGAACCTGAATATTGCACAGGTTCCCATACTGGGAGGGCGGAGAGCCAGAGAGGGAGAAGTGGGGAAACTCATGGGATGAGAAAGCCCAGGGGGCTGAGATGGAGACGGTTTAACACGAAAAGCCAAACTGAGAATGAATTCCCTATTTCCCATCAGCAGGTGGATGTTCAGCCATTTCCAGGAGGGCAGGACTTCATCCCATGGGATATTTGGGAAGACAAATGCCAGCACTCAAATCATCCTTCCTCCCTCTTGGCCCCAGTTTTTGCTGCTGAGTGTGGCAGCTCAGAGCATGGAATGACCATCTTCATCTATAAACTGGAATTTTATTTGTTGAATTACTGTGCTATAGACTCAACCTAAAGACAACTTGGTTTTGTGACATTCCAGGATTAACCCAAATCCTGGCTCAGTGGGCTGCTTGTAGAAATGAAGGGCATTGGACCACTGCCTAAGGGTTGTGGGAGATGCTTCTTCCTATCAGAGGTGTGAGAGTTACTCAAGTCCTTGAAATTTAATTCCTTGTGTAGTTCCTAACAATCTTTTCATTCTGACCTGGAGTGTCCAGTGCACAAAGCAGCCCTAAACTTTACAAGAGGGAAGAAAGAATGTCTGGGATAAGACAAAAAATCTTACATGCCTACAGAGAGCTTCTGTAATCTGAATTAAATTCTGATATTGATCACTGAGTGCCTTTAATAATACAAAATATTTTAAAATAGTTGAAAATATATCCAGAAGAGCTGAGCACAAACTTTCATCAGAGTTCATTCCTGTTCCAGGTTGGAGCAACTCCCAGTAGCTATGAGTGAGGCATGCTGGTAACATCTCTGCATGAGGACTGCAAATTCAGCTTCTGATCTTGCAAAATGATTGCCTACAGATAGTTCTGGTGTTACACATCGAGTTCTTCTCAGGTCTCTTTGGTGTTGATTTTATTTGGTCTCACTTGTAAGGCCCATTAAAATCTTTCAAAAGCATGTTCTCATTTAGTGCTGTCACTTATTTGCTATTTTTTAGATTTCAGTTCACTAGGATGGGTGATTAACTCTTGGAATTTATGGATAACCCAGGACTGGAGGATCTCTCCAAGTGTTGTCTGTGTATCAAATTCATGTTTAAGAAACTCAAGATACCATTACCCATTAGCAGAGGGGTGTGTCCCCAAAGCACAGTGGGAATGGATGAACCAACTCAAGGAAACCCCAATTTGTGTCACCTTTTCTGGGAGATCAGCACAAATCTGCAGCAGAAATCCCCTACTGTGGAATATTATCACCCACTCCTGTCTAGAAGAGGGAGTGGAAGATGAAATGCAGGTAACAAATACAGGCCTCAGACTGACAGCAGGGGACGAGGGAAGGGCAACATCAATAGAGAGAAAAATGATTTTTGCAGCTCTCCTCTACCCAAAACTCAGCACCTCACCCATTGTGAGGCAATAAATTGAATGGAGAGATATCTGCAATGATAGAGGTTAAGCCTTTCTAAATAGAAGCCAATCATGTATTTGCTTTACCTAAAATTATCTGCAACAAAGAAATATTTTTTTTCCCCATTACAGAAAACTGATTAGGCACAAATCAGCCTATTTTTGATTGAAGTCAGCTTCTAACAGAACAGCTAAATGTGTTCACAAATGGCTTTGTGATTTTAGGCTTTTGATCCAAAATATTGTCAGATTGTTATCACTGCTGAAATCCTAATTGTATTTCTTTGCTTTTGTGTAGCTATTTACCCACAAAGAATCCAACTTTATGAAATCTTTATAGAAGGCTTGTGCAGATTTTGCTTATAGCAAATCTAAATTGAAGGTTTTAAGTCTGGAGAGGATTATTGTTCCCTCTTCCCCCCCGCTACCCAACCAATTACATTGTCACAAGATTTTGCATTGCAGAAACAACATAGAAATTCAGAGTTACAACAAGGGGAAGAAATGAGCCAAGCCCCAGTTTTTAATTTCCAAAGTTATATCACAGGACTTTAGCTGACATTAATTTTTGGCAGCCTGGCAGAACCCTGTGGATGTGTGGATTTTTCTTGGAGGTTGTTTTCTCAAGTTACTCTAGGTATGAATGACTTCTCTTGATTAATTTTAGTTTATAAATCTAAATAAATGTAGCCTTGGAACATTTGGTACTTCACAGCACCATTCTGTGGTGAGCAGAAACATCTGATTTCCACCCCCACCCCTGTACCTTCTGCACAGAGTTGTAAAGAATTCCTTGGGAGTGTGGAGATAAACCTGACTAAAGCAGAACCTGAATTGCTTTTTAGGGCACATCATTTTGCCGTGGGTCCTGAAAGGCGTGGCCAGGAAACTTGTGCAGGGTCTTCCAACAGGCTGAGAGGAACAGGCAGGAATTCCTCACGAGGAGCACCAGAGACACAGTGAGAGCACGAACCTGGCCCGTAATCCAAGGAATGTCCCTCATTGCAACAGCAAAGGCTCCATCAGAATTAAAAAAATAAATAAAAAAAAGGTTCTCAACCTGCTCTAAATTTGTCATTTTCTTTGTTGCAGACACTGTGAAGTGTTCCCAAGGATTAGCAGCCAGCAATTACTTCCATAAACACCTCAGCTGGTAGGAGACTGAATGGGAATTGGTGCAGGAATACAGCAGTGAGTAAAACACTCGACACCAGGAATTAATCATTTCAAATACTGAACAAATCAGCAAACCAACACCTTCAGCATCTGCCTGCAGAGTGTCCCTTGCAGCAGGCCCTTCAATTTGGAATCATCAATCTATTTGATGAAGGTCGGTCTCTCCTATGTATTGAATTATCAAATGTTTACTGTCCCCCAGCTTCCCTCTGTTTTTAGAATTACTCTCAGAAATAAAATGAGAATTCACTGTCAGCTTTGATGTTTAAGTGTATCCTGTTGAGCCTCCTAGGCCTGGCTGGGAGACAGAGAAACAGGGTCTGTTTTGATCCCTGCTGAAAGCAAGATGAAGACGGAGGTAAAAATAAATCAACAAAAAAGCCCTCCAAGTGGAGTTTAGTCTGTGCAAAGTCAGCTTGGGAAAAATGGGTCTATTCCATCCTCAGTTAATGAATACCAGCTGCATTAAAAACAAAAGCACCACCTAAAATCAAACCTAGCTCTGGTAATATCTATGGTGAGGATGCTTAAATATATATATATATATATACACACACATATATATATATAAAAGAATTTTGAATTTTTTTCAGTTTTACCACTGGCAGATTTCCTTTCCCAAGATAGGTTTGGCTAGAACTATAAATGCTGGCATCAAGAAGAAAAGAGAGAGGCTCACCCTGCACCTGTTAGGTGCAAGGGTTGATGTGACAGGGAGTTGACAGGGTGAGGCCCCAGCACCCACTCTGGTGACAGGCACCACTGAAATTCAAAATCCTGAAAACTTTAACCACAGCACAAGCTCCAATATGTAATGTACGAGCAGGGTACAAAGTCAGCTCAAGTTAATTTGAAATCTATCCATGGGCATCTTTCCATAGTCTTCCATGAGCACTGACAGGTGGCCAGACAGGGGGAAAAGTCCTTGGAGCAGGAGGGTGAGAGGGAGACGATTGACATGGAAGAAGATCTGACTGTCTCTGGGACATTTCCAGCAGAGAATCCTGGATTTAGGAGCCTGTGGGTTCCAAAGTGCATCCCCTGGAGCTGCAGAGCAAAGCCTCGCTGATCAGAGCTGCGGCACAGTGTGGAGCTCAGGGGAGATTTGAAGCAAGAACCTGGTTTGGGTGCTGCCATTTGCCAAGGAGAAGCTGCAGAGATGAAGAAAGAAGAGCTATTTCATTTGGGTTTGGAAACTTAGGATGAAAATGACAGACCTACAAAATTTTTTTTAAAAAGAGAGGGTAAGACAGAAAAAAAATATCTCTATTTGAAATATTTGGTTCAAGCTGAAATAAAACCAGTTGTAATAATTTTTCCCCTATTCTCACCTCCTTTACAGCTTGAATTTTCAGCCAGGCCCAGCCAGCAATGCCCACACGGGCTGCTTCTGCATTTCCCTGGTGGAACTCGAAAGCGCCCACACTGCATCCACACTTCCCAAATGTTCCCCCTCCGTTTATTTTTTTCATCCCGTCTGTCCCCCGGCTCCCCCCGCCGCCCTTTCCAGCTGAAGTTTGTGTCATCTGTTCCCGGCGGGTTCCTTTTTTTAACTCTCGTGGCCTGTGCCAGCCCCCCGAGAGCGGCAGGTGCGGGGCTGTCCCCTCCTCATACGGGTCCCATCCCTGCCCCGTGGGGGTCCCCATCCCGGCCCCGTGGGGGGCCCATCCCGGCCCGAGGGATGCGGAGCAGGGCCGGGCTCCGGGGATGCGGAACACGGCTGCCAACCTGCCGGGCTCGGCCCTGCCCGCGGGGCGGGGGAGCGCAGCCTGGGGATGCTCGGTGGTGATGCTCGGTGGCGATGCCGGGTGGAGGAGGTGGAGGAGGAGGAAGAGGAGGAGGAGGAGGAGGAGGGGGGAGCTGGCGGGACAGCCTGAGGTGGGCGGAGGGGGGAGGCGGGTGTTAAACCATCGCTCTGGGGAGGGCTGAGCATTTGCAAATTCCGGCTCCAGAGCGCGGGGAGCATCCTACGAACCACGCCGGGCCGCCAGCAGCGGCAGGGCACGACGAGGCTTCCCGGCTCCCGGGGATCCCGACCGCCTCCTCCCCGGCCCGCCGTGCCCTGCCCGCGCTGCCGGAGCCGCAGCATCCGCCCGCAGGCAGCGCTCAGCACAGCCCGGCCCCTGTCCCCGGCGCGCAGGCACGGGCAGAGCCCTGGGTGAGTAATCCCGGAGCTCCCCCGCTCCTCCTCCACGGCCATCCCGGCCCTTCCGCACATCCCTGAGCGCTCCCGGGCTCAGGTGTGCGCCTGGAAGGTGCGGCAGATCCCTGTCCTCTGGTAGGTCAGTCAGGCTGGGATCTTTGTCTGGGGAGGGATTTTTGAAAGGCTTTCCTCTCTGCTAGGAAATTACCTGCCTCCACTTGGAATAACTCCTTCCCTTGCACAGAACCTTCTTTCTTCCCCTCACCCCTTTCTTTTCCTTTTCCTTTTCCCTCGCTTTACAACTTTTCCAGCCTCGTGGAGTCACCTCCCTCATTTTCACCCCCAGATTTCCGTAGGTTACAAGAAGCCAATGCCACCCGGGGAGATTTCAGTGCTTGAAGATCAGTACCAGCAAGTGTCTTAACACACCTGTGTGTTTTCCTTTTGTTCTCCACTAGGCTGAAAAGTCATGACAGCTGAAAAGACTATTCCTATAATTAATGGCAAGCCAGAAGATGCTTTGGACCCAGAAGCCTCAAGTACCAACCTCGTCCACAGCAACGATAAGAAAGTTCATGAAAGAGGTCACTGGAACAATAAGGTTGAATTTGTGCTTTCTGTGGCAGGGGAGATTATTGGGTTGGGCAACGTCTGGAGATTCCCATATCTTTGCTACAAGAATGGAGGAGGTAAGATGGCATCACGTGTGGGTTTACATGGGAATTAAACTCGGGCATTAAACATTTAAGAACGCGTTGCAGTGATTTATTGCACTAGTAAGAGATACGTGTTCAGGATTTCAGTGCATGGGCAGACAGGGAAGCATTAAACATCTGACAACTCAGAAAAATCACTGTGTTTCTCTCTCCTTCTCTCCAAACACTGCGTAGTTTATTTTTACAAGTTTCTATTGCTTTAGTAAATTGACATATTTTTTTTTAGTAGCATCTTTCATGCAGGAGAAGCCAGCATTCTGTTATAGTAGTACACGCTGTCTTCTGCATGTGAATACACACCCAGGCATACTTAACTAAGTTTGTCTGACACAGAAAAGGAGGCAGCACTTTATTTGTCACAACACCGTACTTTGGGGAGGAGGGATATTTTTATTTTTTTCCTAATAATGCCACAAAGATTAAATTTATCTTCTTTGTCACGTGGAATTTTTTATATTCCTCAGTTCATTTTTTTTTACCCTCAGTACTTTCCCAATTCCTACAGCAAGGTAGGGGAAGATGCAAAACTGCAGGTTACTCAAAGAGGAGAGCAAGCCCTAATAAATATAAAATATGGGTGTTATTTGAGAGAGAAAAGAGCAGCCTCAACTTCTGCAGGAGTATAACATGTGGCATGTATTGGATATAGCCAACTATAAACTGTATAAGATAAATGACAGTTGAGAATAAGCACATCAGCTGTGACTTGGGCAGCAACGAGGAAAGAAAAGTAAATTACAAACTCAGTTTAGAATTCCGTGGACTGGGTTCAACATTCTCCCCACTTAAGGCCTGAGTCAGTGGCAGTGTAAACACTGAGGCTGGAAGAAAAATAGGATGTTCAGGCATGATAAGCACTGATTGGCTCTTTGATGGGTTTGTTTGCTGTGCCAAATTTCTATTCCTCGTCCCTCCTTATCTGAGCTCAGGGAGGGTTTTTAGCCCGTTTTGTGTGCTGTTTCTACAAGACAAATCCTGCTGTGCAAGTTGTGTTTATTGCTGGAAGTTCCTTTCTTTAGGCTTCTGTATTTTGGCCAAACTTGGGTAACAAGAGTTCAGCTCTTCAGAGAAGGCTGCTACCAAATCCTGAATATTCACATGCTGCATATCATATACACAAATGATACGGTCAGAGTGTTCCCAGAGAACTTTTGGCAGAGGAAATGTCAGGAATATATTTTTGGTGTGTAATTTCTTGGTTCTTACAGGCACCTTTAGGTACCCATTTGTAGGTGTGTGCCAGCTTGTCAAAAGGCGATGCTGTCATTTTTGAGGCTGTAACGTGAGGTAGAAAGAATTTTAATCCTTGTTTTGGGTGATTTGATGAAAAAATAATTACTTTCAATGTCATATTTAATCACCACTGTATTCTTTAAGAATAGACTAAGTGGGTGTGATTTAATTGGTCGTGTCCTGGCACCATGGGACATTTGCCATTGACCAGTTTTAGTCAATGAAGGCTCAGTCTAGGACTTGTGGCTTTGTAACCCCCTGCTGGAATTAGACCAGAGTTTGTTTTTAGTGCTTAAATCTGATGCATCCAACTCCTTGGTGAGTGCTAGGGGAAGACAGTGGTAAATATCTGAGCTAGATGTGAAATAAATTGCTTTTTACAGAACAAAAGCAGAAGCTGTAGTTTGGAACTTGTGAGGTATGACCTCTCTGGCACATACTCCAAGTCATAACAGGGAGTGTAGGAATAATCATCCGTAATTTTAGGTTGTGGATGTTCAAGTTTTGAGGAAAATTTGCATGTTTAGAGTTAGATATTTCTTGGAATATGACCTTTTTGCAAGCTGGGAGTCCTGATGTTCTCTAACGTTCCTGAAGTACGCCTGTTGGAACAGTGCTGGAAAAACAGTCCAAGCTGATACTGTGGACTCCCACAAGTTGCCAGGTTAAAGTCACTATGATTGTGTGTATGACAGGGCCAAGCTGGATTTGAGAGTGGCCACTAAATTATCCAGAGAGGCCACGGAAGTGTTCCATCCTTTGTGGAATCCCTGTGCATTGCTTCACAGGCACCTGGGATTCCTCTGTAGGGAAATTTCCTGGCAGAGGGAAGAGACTCCTGGTGATGAGATGGAAGAATCTGCCAGTGAGAGCAGGTGGATGTGGTTGTCTCAGCTTTCTAACCCAGGTGACTGAAGCCCAAGAGCTGTTGCAGAGTGTGGGTGTGCTCTGTTGGGGTTTTGCTGGGCTTCACTACCTGTGCTGGACTTCACTCTCAGCATCCAACAAAAACGTCGATGCTTTGTTATTTTCCTAGAATTTCCCCTCAATATTTCTGGCTGATAAGGCCAGGCCCTGCTTTCCTGTCCCTGTAAGTAGTTCTGAAGTTTGTTTCCTGAAGTTTGTTTCCTCATTCCCTTTTCACAATTCTTATCATCATAAATAACATGAAAAGGATTTCTCAGATTTAATATCTGTAACGCTTCCTCACCCCTGGAAAAAGCAAGGAGGGTGAGGCTGAGCATGGCTGGGCTCTTTTCTGTGTTTGAGAGACTCCTGAGCTGACTTTTTGCTGAGGAACTTCGTTCTGGTCTGTTCAGTCCTGGCTTACAGGTTAAGTTTGGATATTTGAGGCAGGAGTAAACCCTTCCTGCACTGCACTGATGGCTCACAGCTGATCTTTTCTTCCATGGAAAAATCCTCCCTGTTCATTCTAACCACCACCCCCTCGATATTCCCCTGCAGGTGCTTTCCTCATCCCCTACGTGGTCTTTTTTATTTGCTGTGGAATACCAGTATTTTTCTTGGAGACAGCCTTGGGACAGTTTACAAGTGAAGGAGGCATCACATGCTGGAGGAAAGTTTGCCCTCTCTTTGAAGGTAACAATCCCGTGTTTCACTGCAGTCCAATTTGAAGTAAAATGAGACAAATTGTATCATAATTGAAGTTAAGATATACTTAAGAGTATACAATTGTTTTTAAATTAAACACAGCCTGAAAAGCAGAAATTCTCTGTTGTATCTCACTTTTTATTTTGCTTCTCCAGGCATTGGCTATGCTACCCAAGTGATAGAGGCACACCTAAATGTATATTACATCATCATTTTAGCATGGGCTATCTTCTATTTGTTCAACTGCTTTACCACAGAGCTTCCCTGGGCTTCCTGTGGCCACGAATGGAATACAGGTATGACCTCAGCAGACATTGCCACTATAAAAATCCTCCCAAGTGACTAATTAACATATTGAAATGTCCTGGTGTAGTAAAGTCTGTGGAAATTGGCCAATCTCATCCCACTCCAGCAAGAGAAGGGAAACATGGAGCAAAAACTGTCTTGGACCTTTCCGGGTTAGGTCACTGTAGAGCATTTACTCCTCTAGAATATAATGTCAGCAGAAAAAGGCAATGGATTTGTTAATTCTGTAAGATCTTCTGGCTAAATCCCAAGCCTCTCATTTGCAATCACATCTATTCTCCCTGAACACAGTGAGTGAATTCTGCAGCAGAGAATGACCTGATGACAGGTTGCAATCTTCCTCTTTCACTCTAATGAAATCGGGAGGAGTTTCAATGGAGAGGGGGAAAAAAATATTAAATGTGGATCTTTGGATTTGCTCTTTTAAATGCCAGCTGTTGAGGGATATTGTTCATCAAGCTACTTCTTGAAATTTAGTCTCATAAATAATCCTTGCTGCATGTAAAGCAGCCTCCTGCATGAAGGATGAGGTGTGTATTCAGAAGGGCTTGCAGGGTAGGGCTCTGCATCTGTCCTCTCATTGATATTTGGCTGTAATTCTCTGCTTTTTGAGTCTGTAGATCCCAAACATCCATGGGGAGGATCTCATGCCAGTGCCCTTGTTCCCACATTCCTGAAGCTGTAGCATTTATCCCATATATACAGTCCAGTTTCAAATCAAGCACCCATTACGTTGTCTTTCAGAGTTTTCACTAATTGGCCCCTTATTGTGTTCTTTGAGCACACCTAAAGCTGCTGAAATCTGAGTTTCTGTCAGGGAGGTAATTTTGGGCCCAGTGGATGGGACGGGAAGGCTTTGGTATCGATTTTGGCAGCCCTGCAAAGCAGCTTGGCCAGTGTTACCACGGCTCAAATGCTCCACAATGCTGAGCTGCTTTGGTCTTTGTGTTAGAGATGATGATGGTCATAATGATAATAATAATCATAATAAGCCAGAGGAAATATCCACTTGCCTTACCAGGAAAAAGTGGGAGTTTGTGGCTGGCCCTGTTTCATAAGGCATTTGTAGCCATAAACCATGGGACCAGCAGCTGGAGTAGGAGCACATTGTCATTCCCAATCCATTGCCTCAGTTTCTTCTGTCTGAGGTGATTTTTTGGCCCTGTGCCTTTGGGAGGTGTTGTAGGAGAGTCCTCATGGGTGTTTTTCTGGGTTATCATAATGTGGGGTTGCAGAAGTAGCAGCTGTGGCATTTAGTGCACCTAGAAAACGTGGTGTGGAATGGGAATTTTCCAAGGTGCACAAACTGGGACAGGAACAAGAACTGTACTTGCACATCAACACAACAAACTCCTTTTTTTTTTTTTTTTTCTTCCAGAAAACTGTGTGGAATTTCAAAAACTTAACATGAGCAACTGCAGTCAAGTCTCTTTACAAAATGCCACTTCTCCAGTGATGGAATTCTGGGAGTAAGTGCACAAAAACTTTATATTTGATCAGACTATTCATTACCTTGCACTGATTTGATCATTTACATCTCGTAACCCTATAGCACTTAGGGATGTGAGTTCAGCTGGAAATTTTCTTATCCAGCCACAGTCAGAATGAGAGTTTTTAACTCTTTTTTTTTTTTTTTAGAGGATACAAGGAAAGGAATTCCATATCCTGAAAGGACATGGAACAAAGTGTGCCACTTGCTTGGAGCTTGGCTCCTGTTACTGGAGGAAAGAGCCTCCAACCCATACTAATGAGGAGGCAAAGGTGAAAGAAAGAAAATCATTTACAATATTCCTTTTTTTTTTTTTTTCTTTTCCCCCCAAATGGTTCTTCCCTTAGGAGTTAGAGAGCTGCATCCTCATCCTTGTTTCAGCTAACTAATACTCTGGCTTCTGGCTCTCATGATTTTTTTAAAGGACTGGGTAAGTGTTAGTTATTCAGCTAGAATAACAGGGGAGTTTAACTCTCTCCTGTCCCCCTGACTCTGATTTCTCGTTAGACTAAGGGAAGAAAATCACATGTCTGCAAAAGATGATCTGCTTTTGTGGTGACATATTTTTTTCTGACTATAAATATTTAATCAGCGCAGTGTAGCCTCCCATTTGCTCCTTGCAGGGCGTAGTGTGTGTTAAGCCAATCAGAGAAATGGAATGTTACTTTGAATTCTGAGTGATTTCACAATTCCAAGCCTGTTACACAATTTTGAGTCACCACAATTTCTTGAGGATCCATTAATTTTATTTTTAAGACAGAGCCTTATTCTGAGGCTGTTTTGTGTTCAGGACAGCAACAGCTACACTTTAAAGAACCAGGAATTAAAACTCCTTGAAGGGAGAAGTTTACACTGACATAATTTCCTTGAATCTTAGGACGTGCTGTTGTCTGCCTGAATCTCTTTTTCTTGCTACATCAGTAAACTTAGACTTCGTGAGTTGTTTCAGCAAATAATACTGTTTTATTTAAAAATAAAATACACTCCCTGCCCCACCCCCAACTAAATTAAACCTGAGCAGTATGAGAGACATAAGCACCCTCTTGGTAAAACTGAAATTTTATTTTCTGTTAAAATTTTTAATGATCTGAACATCTAACATCTGAAATCAGAATCTATCTACCCACAGATAATACTTCAGAATGAGCAAGAGTTTCTCAGGTGGCATCCCTTAATGCTACAGCTTCATTTTATTTCAGCAAAAATCTCTTAAGGTGCTTTAGGACAATGAGAATTAAGACTTAGTAGACGACATTAACAATATATTTTCTCAAGTTTTAACCAATTTACCCCGTGCATTTACAGGATTTTTCAAGACTATTCCCAACTTAGCCACTGATGGTAACTCCAGTTATTCAGAGAAGTAGGAAGCATTTAGCTGAGTTCTGTGGAGGGCACAAAGTTTTATGCTCTCCTATTTCTATGGTTTTGTGGGGTTTTTGTGAGCGCTCCTCTCTGAATTGCCTGAATTCCTGTGTCAGTGGTGTTTTGAAGCACATACAAATCCATTTTAAGGACATCCCTTCTCAGAGATCTCTGAAAATGAAGCTAAGCAAGATTCTGTAGCTCAAGTTGCAATCAAGTTGCAGTGGGTTTTAAACTCTCCAATTTTGGGGCATATTTCCCTACCTGATTTTGTCTAAATCAGGAATAAATTATGAAACTAGAAGGGATAATCAGCTTTAGCCTTTTCTCTATCTGGTTTTACAGCCTTGTCTCTAAAAAGTTGAAATACACATTCCAAACCTTTTAAAATCCCAGCCACCAAAAGAAGAGGTAAATTAAATAATCTGTTATTTATTTGAAACTTCTTTCTTTAATGTGTCACAGACAAACTTTTTGTAACACTAACAGTTTTCTGGCCAAAGTAACTTAAGATATCAAACTTATCTACTGTCTCTGTCCAAGCAAAACTGGAGTTGCATAGTTTTGCACATAGAAAACAAATCTACTCTCTTCCTGCTAAGGAAGGTGTTTGCCTCCTTTGAAATTTAAGTAGTTATGACGTTGCATAGCTTCAGAATTTAAAAAAGAAAAAAGGCCATGAAAAACTAGTTTCAAAGTGGAAGAATGAGCTTTATTAAAAATTATGCTTGATTTTGCCTTGAAATAACTCATTGGAGTTAAGATTATAATTAAATTATATGTCTTAAATATCAGGCATAAAAGCACAGCAGGGTCTTTCTGTATAAAGAGCAGATCAGTAAATACAAAGTAAATATTCCTAGAAGAGTTAATTTGTCTGGAGAGAAGTGTTACCAGCCACGTTATTTCCCTCAGCCAGAGGAGGTGTTCTCGTGATGCTGCTTTATTATTTCCTAAATTCTGCTGCCAGGAGCCATAAACTCATGGTAAACTTGTTGAGACAAACAGTAAAAAGGCGAGTTGCTGGAGTAGGGCAGGGGGAGGCTCCAGGTTTCCTCAGAACAAGCATTCAGAACCTTCACACTTTACTCCCTGCAATGCCAGGGCTGCCATTGAAATTCCTCTGAGCTGTGGCCACATGAAGCCAATTTATTGTGTGAAGGGTTGGCTGTGGGGAAAAAATGGGGGGTTTGTGGGATTTTTTTTAGGTGTTTTTGGTTTTTTTTGGTTTTTCTTTTTGTCTATTGAGTTAATCTGTGGATTAGAGTGGTAATTATTGTGCACGGTGATCCTGTTTGCTTTTTGTGAGTGAGCTTGTTTACATGTGACACTCAATCCTGCATTTGTAAAGTGTCAGGCTGATGCTGCAGCTTTCCTTTCACCGCCACAGCCTTTTAGAGTAATCACAAGATCTTCAGATGGTTTTAATTAAACCCAGCCTAACAAGAAGAGGCTCAGTGATTCCCCAGTGTTTTGGCAGTGCTCTGTGTTACTCTCAAGCCCAGGGCTCCCAGTCCGAGAGTTCCTCATGCTGGGGAGGGTCAGGCTGTTGTGTTTCACACAGGATTTGCATTCTCAAAGTGCCAGCAGAGGCTGGAGCTGGGAGACAAGTTGGATTTGGGTTTAAGTGTGTAAATGAATACGCCAGGCCCAAACCATCTTTTTTTCTGGCTTTGGAAAGGAGGTTTTTTCCTCTTCTACCTGGTGCTGCTGAGTCTTTTCCACCAGCCAGGCTGTAAGGCTCAGCCCTTGTTTACTCATGACTGGAAATAAATCCAAATCCTCAGCTGGCTTGAGGATTGCAAACCAGAACTCCAGCCTTTCTGCTGAAATCTTTGTAGCTTTTGCTGCTTCTGCAGCCTTGGCAACTCCTAAAGCTGTGGCTCCAGCCAGGCAGGGCTCAGCCACGAGCAGAGGTGCCAGAGGACACCTGGCAGTGCCATGGAGCTTTTCCAGTTCCCCTTCCTCAGGTGTGCCCAGAGGATGCTGTTCCCTTGCTCCCTGAGCAGGAATAGTCTGACTTCTGAGAATTCATCCTTCTCTCCCTGCTTCCATGACTGTCTCACACAGAGGGTGAAAGTTGAATTTTTTTGTCTTGCATGGATGGTTTCTTTGTTCAAACAAACCAACCAAAGAAAGGATTCAGAGAAATCCTGCAGCAGGTCCTAGGTGCTGCTTTCCTCCTGGTACACTTCAAAGAACCTCATTAAACTTCATAACTTTAAATATTTTTGTGAGACTGTAATTAATAAGTACTTCCCTGTAGCTACACCGTGAAAATGGGCTGAACCTGCCGGAGGTGCAGCAAGATCTGGCACTTTGGACACGCTTTTCTTCTTTTCCTGCTTAGGAATATCTATCCCTCTTGGTGTTCTAAGGCTTCATTTGAGTGAGCAGACAGCACTGACAACTGATCAAAATTAGGGGACTAAAGGATTTCTTACTCAAAAAGGCCTTGCAAGCCACAGCCTTGAGAAGCTCCACATTCTGTGTGTACAGTTTCTGAGGGAAGAAGCTAAATTGATAAAAATTCCCTTTTTATTCTTCAAACTCTCTGCTGCTGTGTTCCAAAGGACAGACAAGAGCCTGAATTTCCACTTTTTCCTTCATGCTAGTGCCAGCATTTAGAGCCTTGACCTGTTTTCTCCTGTTTATGGTCTTTCCCTCATCCCAATTGTATAGTTTAAGCATTTTCTAAGCAAAAGTAATAATTGTAGTTTCAAGGTGCGGCACATAGAATTTTTAGCGTCCAAACTTTAAATAATTAATCATGGCAGCTGCTAATTACTGATAAATTCAAGCAGGATACGGAAAAGAACTGTGGCTGCAGGTGAGGGTGTATTTGCAGCCTGGGGAACAGAGGGGAGATGCTCTGCTCCATCATTTTTCCTCTTTCCTAGGAGAGGAAATTGCCTGGCAGGTGTGGGGGCTGCAGCCATGCCCGTGTGCTCTTTTGGCTGCTGCTGCAGTCTGTCACCACGGGCAGGAATTGGAGCTTTCCAGTGCCTGGGAATGGAGCTGGACAAAAAGAGGAGCCACGGTTTTGTGGCTGATTCCACCTCAATAGTTTTTTTATTGGCTGTGTAGCAACAACTTGGTGCTGTGTTAAAGGAGGTCTGGTTGTTGGCCTGTCACTCTCTGGAGGGGGTGACACATCCTCAGCGTTTTCAAGTGAAGCCTAGTGAGAAGAAACATTGGTTTTGTCTGGCCAAAAAAGAAAAGGGGCTGTTCTCAGCAAAAAGGAAAAGGCACAAACCCTTTCCCTGCAAAGTCAAAAGAGAGGTTTTTTCCTGTTTCATTCAGGCTGCAGACGAGTGCAGGAGTCACACTGTGGTTAATCCCCAGCACGCTGAAAAGTCAGGGGTGAGCTGAGCCTGCTCCTGCAGTGCTCAGTGCCCAGGGGATCCAGCACCACCCCAAACCAGCCCCTTCCTGGGTGTCTTGTGTCACATTTTATCTTTTTTTGCCAGAGTTGGGATTAAATGTACCAGGCCGTATTTTGTGTTCGGACTCAGATGTTTATTAATTCTTATCTACATTACAGTCTCATAAACCATGAGTTCTACAGCACTTCCACCTAACAAACTAAAAATGGTCCCCATCTCTCTCTCTACAAGGCCTTTTAAGGATAAACTGCCCAATTAAGAAATGACACCTCGTTTATTTTTACTTTTAACCCAATAATCAACCACCCGTGGTCCACAATGAGGATTTTTCTACCCAATGACAAAATCCCACCCAGACTCTGAGGAAGAAGAAGGTGAAAAAGGAGGACTGACCTCTGCCCTAAAACCTCCATCTTGCTTTATTTATATATTACTATATTCTAAACCCTTAAAATCTAAATTTTGCACCCTGTGCTATCACACACTTCTATTCAAACTCCACACCCACAATCCCAGTGCTGTCACTCCATTTTGGGAGCCTTTTCCACGGCCTCAGGTGAAATGCAGTGTTTGCTTGGGGGTCAGTGCCTGTCAGCACAGACAGTCTGAAATCCTCATTGCCCAGGGCTCCAACAGTCTTGTGGGACATTAAACCCTCCCAGACCCTCCTCTTGCTGCCCAGCTCCTGAGGGACTGAGTAAAAAGAGGGTGGTTTTTTTTTTTTTTTTGTTTGGAGCCTCTCTAGCTCTCCATCTGGGTTTGCCTCAAGATTACTGACTTTGTCTGACTTCAGCTGAAAAAAGCAAATGGGGTGGGTGTCAAAATGCTGCCAATTTCTCCTGTATTGAGGGCTGGACCCCACGGCAGGTGGATGAACTCCCATGGTTTTTGATTTTTACATTTCTTGTTGTACATCACACTTTTGCTATGGATGATGGAAAAATGACCTTTGAGTTTGCAAATTCTGACTTTCTTCAGCTTTGGGAATTTGTAGCAATTGGTTGGTTCCTATGTTAAAATACAGTCAAGTTTTGGCTTGCAGTGGTTTCAAAACCAGAAATTATTTTTTGTAGCAAAGGTCATATGTGAGCTACTTAAAATATCCTTTAGTTGCACAATTGTTAAAATTCTAGAAATGCTATTATGGCTACTAATGGTAGGTAAACATGCACAAAAACTGAGGTGCTTAGAAACTATGATCTTTAGAAGCTGCTGGCTTAGATATCCAATTTTGCTGAAAAATGGTTAATCTTTTTTATTTGTAACAGTAAGGGCATTTTCATGAGTTTGGTCAATGCAGGAATGTGTGTTTACAGACTTGTACATCTGTATGTGCACTTTTTGCTGCTGTAGGGAAAGAATTACATGAGAAAAGCACGTTTTGCTTGAGGGGGTGAAATTAATATAAAGCGAAAGGTCTAAAATAGCAAAACCTCAGTGGTGCCATGATGGGCTTGGCCAAATCAGCCAGGAGCAGCACGAGTGAAAATAACCAGGAGAGTTTCTTCTGCCTTTGCCAGGGCTTCGTTGGTTTCTCACGACTTGTTGGTTTGCTGGGTTTGTTGTGTGGGGTTTAACTTTTTATTTATGTACAAAACCCCTCCGTTGAAAAGCCTCCCTTCAGCTATATCTGATTTTTATGCAATTATAGACCCAACTCACCCCCTTTTCCCTCAGTTATTATGTGCAGCTTCCTACAAATGTCCGCACAAACTTTTAAATCTTCTGGAAAATCTGAAAGTAGGAAATGTCCACACAAACTTTTAAATCTGAAAAATCTGAAAGTAGGAAATGTCCACACAAACTTTTAAATCTGGAAAATCTGAAAGTAGGATACTTCTGGTGCCATTTGCTGCCTGAAACCAATTAGTCCCCCCCAGTAGCTCCCCACGGGACAAGCTGAATAGTCCCACCCGTGTTTGACAAAGTTGCCCACTCCAGGAATTATTTTCTTTACTGGTTGACCACAGGAAAGAAACGTGCAAGGCTGGATGTGCCAACAAATCACACGGAGCTCTCCCAAGGCATGTTTTGTCATACTTCCATAATCTCTTAAATATCCAAGAAAATAAGAGACTTTTATTTCCAGCTGTCCAGGAATGTGCCCATTGCATTTATTCTCTGTCTTGGACTTGGGAATGTGAAGGGCTTTGAGAGGGATTTTAGAGATGCACAAGTACACAAGAAAACATCATTTAACAGGAATCAAATCCCCCTGGTTTCTGACTATCTCAGCATGGATGCTGTGTAAAGGACAGCTTTCCATGCAATTCATCAAACCTCTATCTAGTTTTGGCTCTTGAAAAAATACGACAAGAAAAACCTAATGTTTAGACACTTTTTGAGAGTATCTCCCAAATATGACTGTAGATTCAGGGTGTTAACAGAAAGAGTGACTGCTTGGGATTTTAAATCCAATTAAGTGATCAAAGGAGAGTTGTTTTTACCCTGCAAAAATTAGAGTGAGCAAAGGCTGGAAAAACAAAACAAAACAAATATGCTTTTAAAGAAAAATTCAGTGCTTTGCACTATATTCTTACATGGCAGCAAAATTCCTCTGCTGTGTCAGGAGGACTTCCTGAGGAAACTCATGAGATATTGGAATTCTTGGGAAGGCTCCAGAACATCAACCTGTGCAGGCCTTGAAACAGCAATGTGGGCACTGCTGTCCACATTGAACTGGAAAGGAAAGAACTGCTATCTCCCCCAAATCCCTTCAACAGCTCTTCTTTAAATATTTCATATCTGATGTCCGTAGGTTTTAGTTCATAAATGAAAACTTGATCCAGTAGAATTAATGGATTTAATTAATAATTCTTTAATATCCAAGTGTTACAGCAGAATGATATTTTATGAAGACCCAGGTGTTGCAAATGTTGAAAAAACATTGAGACCTCCAAAAATAACTCCTGTCCATTTTCAGCTTTCTTTTTTCCCTTTTGGGCTGTAAGTTATCCTTTACTCCTTGTGCCCCTGCTCCTTTCCATGTCTTAGGGGGGTTTTTTGTGACTAGAGTTTAGTCCAGGGCCAGTGAGATAAGAAATGTGTTGACAGAGGAATTTTTTCAATTTTTAAAATTTTTTTGCTACTCATGTAATGGTTTTCTTTTGGCCTGTTCTGTGAGGAAGAGATAAGAGCCTATCACCCTTCATTTGTTACATGAATTTGTAGCCGAAGGTCTGTTTTACAAGATCATGCAGTAGTCCTCAATATTTTGTGCTCAGTAGTTCTCACTTGATGAACATTTAATTAATAGTGAAAAGCTGAGTATAACAGGTTTTCTAAAAGGCTCCACACTAATTCTGAGAGGCATCAGCTTGACTGGATTTCTTCTGGGTGCTTTCAGCTCTCAGCTGGTGCTGTGTGCTGAGCTCATTTATAGCACTCAAGGTGAATGAAAAGGGAGATTTTTGTTGCTGGATGACTTCTTCAGAGAGGAGAAGAGGGAAAATTACAAAAAAAAAATCAGCCTGAAGGAGTCACTGGATATATTGAGAAAAGAGACTGTAGAGTAGAGGTGAGTGGAACAGCAGAAAAAGTGATTTAACAGGATTAAACCCTTGGGGTTGGTTAAGGAGAAGTTGCCATGACTTCAGTGAAAGAAGGGTAAGGAAAATAGGTCAGGATGGGATGTTCTGTGTTTATCCCTCATTGTCTCAGTGTGAGAGATACACAGACACAACATGTAAAAATGAAAAAATAATATCTATATACACACTACCAGTCAACCTGTACTGACCCTAATGAGACAGGGGTTGACACAAGAAATGTCATTCTTTTCATTTCTTTGCAAGCTGTACTAGAAATTTCAGAGAAAAATCTGCAGAGGAAAGCCTAATTTCACATTTTAATTGGCTGTGTGTAGAAATGAATAATGAACATTCAACGCTAGCAGGAATTTAAGGAGAAGGAACCCGGCTGGATGGCAGCAAACGTGGCTCAGCCAGGAATGATTCATTCTGTGTAATTCACACTGGATCTTCTGGAAGAAGTAAATATTTCAGAATAATGCCGTAGCTGAGGGATTCTTGCTAATGTGACCACTGGGAATTGTCTGTCTGTTGCTTTGAGAAACAAGCCAAGTATGGAATTAAGTGGATTTCCAGAAATGAAGTATTACACTTTAAGGAATTTCCAATACATTTCTCTCAATCTGTAACCCACGGATTATCTTCTAAAAGCTGAACTACTTTTTAATCCTTGAGCACTGATGCTTGGGGAATACACAATTCAGCAATATTTTTCAAGAAGCATTTTTAGTTCTTTTACAAACCTGTGGGTATATTTCCTATTTTAGAGTTTCCATGAAACCTCCAAAAGAGAGGTTTGGACACTACACAAAGCCTGCAGCTCTTGTTCTGGATATTCCAGAAACACCAAAGTGTCAGCTCATGTTGACTAACAGGGAGGGTTTGGCACCCAGACTCGGTTTTAAACACTTTTAGTGACTAAATCTGCAAAACATCCATGGGATTTGTTTAACTTTGCAGTTGTAGGTGTGCTCGTTCTGGAGGTGTTTCAGTGATTACCACAGCACTGCCCTGGGAAAACACCTGGCACAACCAGCTCGTGTTGAGTTTCCCAAATATCAGACTCTAGAGGTGGGGAAAGAAAGTCTGAAAGGAATGATTTCTTTTCCAGGCATTATCTCTGTCAGATATTTGCTCCCTGTAGGGTGTCCATGCTGTCACTCTGTCACTTTTGCCCGTGTCACCATCACGTCACCGAGCTCCTCAGGGCAGCAGGACAAAGCAGGGCCAAGCAGCACCCAGAGTGCCTCTGCTCCTCTCCTGCTGATCCAGATTGTAGAATTTGGATGGGAGTAAGGTCAGACCAGTTTAGTGCAGCCTGGGTTGGGTCCTGCTGAGTCCTGGCATCGATTCAGTGTGTGCTCTGTGCAGTGCAGGAGAATGTCCAGCCCTGGGCCAGCTCAGGGTGAACCTGGAGCTGCTGGAAAGCCCAGAGGAGGCTCCAGGATGATCCCAGGGATGGAGCAGCTCTGCTGGGAGGAAAGGCTGGGAGAGCTGGGATTGTTCACCTGGACAGGAGAAGCTTTGGAGTGAGCTCAGTGTGGCCTTGCAGGGCCTGAAGGAGCTGCAGAAAGGTGGAGAGGGACTTTGGACAAGAGCATGGAGTGCCAGGAAAAGGGGGAATAGCTTCCCACTGCCAGAGGGCAGGGTTGGATGGGATATTGGGCAGGAATTGTTCCCTGTGAGAGTGGGGAAGCCCTGGCACAGGTGCCCAGAGAAGCTGTGGCTGCCCCTGGATCCCTGGCAGTGTCCAAGGCCAGGTTGGACACTGGGGCTTGGGGCACCCTGGGAGAGTGGAAAATGTCCCTGCCCATGGCTGGGGGTGGAGCTGGGTGATTTTTAAGGTCCCTTCTAACCCAAACCATTCTATGATTCTTTGCTACTCTGGGGCTGAAACTCATAAATTAATCTACATCGTAGTAATTTGGTCATGATTCTTTTCAGCACAACCCTTGTGACCAAACCTCAGCATTTCTGCCAGCCACCCTTTGGAGACGTGCCCTATTATTCCACCCAAATCTATTTTTTATTTGTCAGATTACTGGAACTTTGGCCATTTTTATCCTGTGTTATTTACAGGAAGAACTGTAAGAATCTTCACTAACATTCAGCCAATTTAACTGTGTGTGTCAGAGGCGATGAAACCCTCAAGCACAGTGTGAGACACCACAAATCCACTCTGCTTGGGGTTTAATATTCGATTTATGAGCAAGATATGCTGTGGAGAATTGATACTTTGCTACTACTGAATTAAAACCTTGCCCTGGTTTGAATTAACCTTGGATTCCAAACTCCCTCCCCATGGCAGTGGAGTTGGTTTCCCTCAATATTCTGCCCAAGAAACTCAAATGCCACCAATCCCTTGGCTTCTCTCCCAGGCTCCGGGTGGGTTCAAGGGGCTGAAGTGTTCAGTATTTTTATACAACAAAACAACTCCCCCCCCTCAAACAGCTACAACAGCAAAACAACCTCAATACCTACAATAAATACTCCCAAACTCTCACCAATTTCTGTTTTCTATGAGATCCAGCAGTAATTAATGATTTGTGCCTTCAGAGCAGGAGAACTCTTTCTCACAGGGAAGTTTCACACAGCTTGAAGCTGTTGCCAGCAAATTCTGCTTGAAAGTGGATTGTACCAAGCAAGGATCTGATGTTCTGGAGTAATTCAAATGTTCACCTGCAGTTGTACTGCCAGCTACAGTGGTCTCCCAGCTTTTTGGGCTTTTATCTATCAAGAAATATTTTTGGTAATCATTTCTTCAAAAAAAGAAGTGGCAGCAGTGAATTCTAGTGAGGAAGAGTCAAGACATTTCAATGAAATCTGTTATTTCTCATTTGATTTAAGGAGGTTTTAAAGATGCTCAGCTCTAACAAGGCTTGATATACAGGATAAAATGATTTATTTCTTTTCACCTGAGTGTGATGCAAAGCAGCTGATCTGTAGATTCACTCCAGAACTTTTCTTCAAGTGTTTGCTCCTTCAAATCAGAGAGGAGCACACTCAGAGCTGATTTTTCAGCTTGTTTCTGTCTTCTGTGTGTGAAGAGTTGAGAAGAAGGCAGTGCAGGGCTCTTGCAGGTAAGAGAAGAGGAGGAAGGTCTAGAGAAAGCTACACAACCTTTTCTTTTTTGTTGCTGTTTTTTCAACCATTTATGGCAGCTTTTAGGTAGAAGCTGCACTGCTGAGGAGCAAAGAGCTGCCCCCTGAATATGCCCACCTCACTTCTCAGACGCAGGGGACAATCATATGTTTTCAAAATGCTTTCCCTTTTCCTATTATTTCAGTTGAATGATAAAAGAATAGGGGCAGAGATGACTGAACTGAGGCTTTGTGACAAGAATTTCATATTCTGGTTGCTCCCTCCTATCAAAACTTCATCCAGGGCTGCTGTTTCAGATGGCTCCAGCAGCAGAATTTGGGTCTGGCTTTAGGGAGAGCTGTGAGGGATTTCCCTGCTGGCCTCTGGGCAGGACTTTCCCCTCCTTGGCTCCATTCTTCCCGTACATTTTTTGTTATAGTTGAATTATCACTTCTGAGGGAAACACCAACCCTTTGTTCTGCTGGAACAAAGGCGATCCAAACCGATTTACAGCACTTGGGGATAATTAAATCCTCATTCTGGTGCTGACAGTTCCCGTTGATTGGCACCACGTGTCTGTTTTAAATAGGACCCGCAGGGATAATTAATTGTGGCGAGCCCATTAATTTGCCATTTGCTTTGTATGACACTTTACAAAAGTATCAGAGAGTCTTGGGTGGGTAAAGGAGGCGTCTCTGCTCTTTGGGATTTCCCAGAGCATCCATAAAACTCTGAGCTCTGACTTTCTGCTCCCAGGAATTGATTGTTTCTAAAAATCTTCCTCTCAAGCCTTCATTAAAAATTATGTTCTTAAGGCAAAGGCGGCTTTTGGTGTGTGAGATATTTCAATCATGAGAAAGAGAGAGAACATTTATTTATGAAGCTGATTTGGGGGTAGGGAAGAACGGTGCAGGAATTGAAGTGACTCGCACACCCATTCTGGAAAAGGAACCTTACTCATGTTTAGGTTCACATGTACATAAATAAATCCCAATAGCCATAAAAACCCAGTTTGATTAAAACATAAGGAAGTTTTTTCATTATTATTTTACTGTGAAAAGATAGCTAAATGAAAAAGGTTTCCATTTCATTATTATTGTGGCCCAAACATCAATAACTCAGTTTATTTATGCTTTTAGGATGAATAATTTCATTTTCATCTTGAAAATGTGCTATTTTAGAAGGCCTTTTATTATTTATTGCCCTTTTTTTATTTATATGCATTATATATATAATATATTTATATATGCCCTAATTTATATATTATTAATATATATTATTTATTCCTTTTTATCATATTATGCCAATTTTTGTCCCGGCTCTCTTGCAATTAATTCCTCTTCCCCATGACCTAAGAATTCAAGGATTTCATTTGGGTTTTGAATGAGAATTTGTAAGGAGGGTGAACTTTATCCTAGGTAAAATTCCACGTTCATCTGTCAAACATCTTAGAAGAACTTAAATTTTAACGATGTATTTCATCACCTCTCTGTGTAATTATGTCTCAGTGATGCTGTTTGCAGGTATCAATTATGTCCTTCCTCTTCTTGATTAAAATAACCCTTCATTAAAAGCCACCTCTCTTCGTCTGGATGCATTTTGATGACAGAACTTCAGGCACTTTGCAGGTCTTGGCTAACTGAGGGTGCTCCAGGCTGGATCACTCCTCTCCCAAATTAGCTGGTGGCAGATTTGAAGAATCAAGATTTGAAAAATAAAGATTTGAAGAATAAAAGCAATTCCTGGATGGGGAGGAAAGGTGGATGAGGTGGCAACAATTTTATATTTTAGCAGAAAATACTCAAGAAGTGTTGACTGGTTGACTTCCTGCCCCTCCCCCTTTTTTTTTTCTTTTTTTTTTTGGCTGGGAAGATCTGTCTTTGTTAATTGGGAAATATGGAGATAAATGTTGGGGTTTGGCGTTTTAATGGGGATTTTTCTTTCCCCCGTTAATTCTGCCATTGCCCAGCTAAAGAGGAAGTTTTAAACACACATTTTATGGGTGGCTGCATCCATCAGGAGCAGCAGCCGCAGCTCTGGGGGTGTGAAACCTGTCCAGGTGCTGCAGCATCTGTACAGGCATCTGGAAAACCTGGAATATTTCCATTTTCCCTCCGTGGCTCCAGCTGTTGGCATCCCCAGCCCCCCACTCCATCACTACAGGAATTTCCCTTCATCCTCGCCTGCTGCAGGTGACATCAGAGAGCAGATTCCTCCTTTTTAAAATTATTTAATTTAATTTAATTATTTATATTTAGTATAAACATTGTATTTTTCATATAAATATTCTCTACCATTTAACTATTATATTGTATTGGGTGGAATTACAGGATCAGACTTTACATCCCTGAATTTATTGCCTCGGACAAACTGAACCAAATACAAAAGGAAGAATTATTTTACATATTTAACTGTAGTTAGCTTGCTTTAAATATAATACTTAACCCTTCTACTAAACTGGAATTAAATTATATGTATACCTATGTAGACATTAATTATATGATCAATTGAGACCAGTGAAAATCAATTAATTCATTTACACCCACAATGTGAAGGGAGAGGAGTACAAGCTTGAGGTTGTAATAATTTATTATTTATATTTATATTCACTTGAAATACAGATTTCAAAGAAATCTCTGCTCAGGATGGTTTATTTCAGGTCGAGTGTCAAAAACTTTGATGTGCTTGTCTTTACATGTGCGTCTGTTGCTTTAAGTTGCTTCAAAATGTTGAGGTTTTGAAAAGAAATATTTTAATGTTATAGTTCCCATTATAAAAGGAAATCCATGAAAATTATAATGGACAGGTAAAAATAAAGGTTAGAATATTTTGGGGGGGAAAACCAATCAAATTGAAAAAAACCCATTTATTTAGGATGTGTTTTAGTTTTGGCTCGTATATGTTGGTAACTGCTTTAAACAATTTCTTTTCCTTTGGCTTTAAGGAAAAGTTGTTCTAAAATTAAAATTTTGTCGCTGACCTGAAAAAGTGAAACGTTTGTTCATTTAGGACCAGATACAAAGCACTGGGAATATGTGGGGTTTTTTGTTTTTTTTCCTTTTGTCTCCCTTTCTACCTTAGCATGGAGTTTTTTCAGTAGTGAGTAATGAGGAGTCCTTGAATCAAATTAATTTGGTTTTAATCCATTGTTTCACAAGTAATGCTGGTTTTCTCAATATTATCATCTTTTTTTTGTAATTAATTCAGTTTTATCCCAGAATTTCCAACGTAATGCTGGTTTTCTTCAATATTGCAACTTTTTTTGTAATTACTTCAGTTTTATCCGGGTTTTTCATATGCAGTGCAGGGTTTTTTCAATATCACTACCTTTTTTGTGGAATTAATTTAATTTTATTCCAGTGTTTCATAGGTAATGCTGATATTTTTCAATATTATCATCTTTTTTTTGTAATTAATTTGGTTTTATCACAGTTTTTCATGTGTAATGCTGTTTTCCTTCAATGTTATAATTTTTTTGCAATTCAGTTTTATCCCAGCATTTCACATGTAGTGTGGTTTTAGCTAATTATGATAAATTTTTTTGTAATTAATTCATTTTTATCCTGGCTTTTCACATGTAATACTATTTTCTTCAATATTATCATCTCTTTTTTTGTAATTAATTCAGTTTTACCCCAGCATTTCACATGCAGTGCCATTTTAGCTCAATTTTACAAAATTTTTTTTGTAATTAATTCAGTTGTGTCCTGGTTTTTCACATGTAATGCTGTTTTCTTCAATGTCATAATACACTTTTGGTAAATAATTCAGTTTTATCCCAGTATTTCACGTGTAGTGCTGTTTAGCTCAATATTATAACTTAATTTTTAATTTATGCAATCTTGTCCTTGTGTTTTTTCACATGTAATGCCGTTTTCTTCAATATAATCCCCCTTTTTTTGCAATGAATTCCGTTTTATCCCAGTATTTTACATGCAGTGCCGTTTTAGCTCAATTTTATATTTTTTTCCCCAATAATTAAATTTTATCCCAGTTTTTCACACGTAATGCTATTTTCTTCAACACATATCTTTTTTTTTTGTTGCAGCTACCCCAGTATTTCACAGGCAGTACCGTTTTAGCTCAATATTATAATTTTTTCCCCTCTTGTTTTTTTTTTTCCCCATTGAAGACGAAGGGTGCTGGCGATTTCTGATGGGATTGAGCACATTGGGAACCTGCGCTGGGAGCTCGCCCTGTGCCTCCTGGCTGCTTGGACTATTTGTTATTTCTGCATCTGGAAAGGGACCAAATCCACTGGAAAGGTGAGGCTGAAACCCCGTGCAGCAGATCCAAACCCCTGCTGGCATTAACATTGACTTCCGTCGGGAGAATTTCACACACACCAGGAACTACACCTGGGGAGGTGTGGAGGTGTATAAATAGCTAAATTAATTGTAATTAAGGGTTGTTTGCCTTTTTTTTTGGTTGTTGTTGTTGTTCCTTTTGTTTTCATGGTCTGCTTTTTCCCTAATTCTGTTAATTAGGGAAATTCTCTTAGGTGAGGCTGCATTCTGTGAACACCTAATTCTGTTAGGTGAGGCTGGGTGAATTTGTTTTATTTTTGCTCATTTAGCAATAAGCTTTACTGGCCAGTCCTTGAACTCGGAACTCGGAACTCTGAACTCAGGTTGAGTTGATTTCTGAGCACAAATTCTGCAAAATCTGGGTTTTGCCCCAAACTGTCAGAAGTCAAAACTCTCAGTCCTACAAAAGAGTCACTGAGGGTTTTGCTGCACATAAGAAGAGAATTTAGAATCACAGATTGAATGCCAAGAGCAGAAATAATGAAAGCACTCAGAGAAGGGACCAAGATGGGCATATTATGGGGAAAGATAAAAATATTTAGGACTTTTTGAGTGAAAAGTGCCACTCAATCCTGGGAGCAGGGAGAGGGAGCCACGGGGTGAGGGAGGAGCTGCCCCTGGAGTGGCATCAGACACAGCTCTGAGCAGAATCTATGAATAATCAACTACACTGAGAGAGGAAAAGAGCCACAGATCCACAGGGAGGATCTAAAAAAAGCATTGGATTCTCATGTTGGAACTAAAGGAAACCAGGAACAAAACTGATGCATTTCATTTTCAATTGTTTCTCACATAGTTTGGGTTGTGGTTGGGTTTTGGGTTTTTTTTGTTTTGTTTCTGTTTCAGTGACCTCCGTTTATCAATGAAATATTTGAAATGTAATATTTTGAAATTTAGAAAACGCCAGAGTGAAATTTTCCAGCTGTTCATGAATCTTCCGTGAATTTTCTGTCGCGCTCTCACCATTTTGGCCGCTCCTGATGGCTGGTGCTGGGTGTGTTTGCCAACTGTGCCACTCGACCTGGGGCCGCATTCCCCACCCCGCAGAGAATTCCGCAGCCCCACTTCCACCCAGTCACCGCAGGGAAAACTCTGGGAAATGCTGCCCAGGAATAGGGATGAGAATAAATAACTTAGAGGAGGGGAAAGAAAATCCTAAAGAGAAGAATATGGAGAAAGCCAAAGTGATCATGACAAGGTTCATGTCCTCACATCTTTGACGAGGGCGATCCGGGGAGGTGCACGAGCACTTTGGACTTGTCTGAGGGGCTGCCAGGGAAGAAATGAAACTGAGCAAAACTGATTTTTTTTTTTTTCTCTCTCCATCAGAAGGAATGTCTGAGGATGGAAATGTATTCTAGCGTGGTTTAATCTCCCCAGGGGTGCGGGAGGAAAGCTCAGGGGCTGCTCTGTGTGTGTGCACACACGCCAGGCTGGGCCAAATGCACTCACAGAAAGAGTAATGGGAGCAATCCTGGGCTCACAAGGGGCTGAAGGGACTTTAGAAAGGATTTATTTTACATTTCTGGAGTTTGCATCCAGCATTTCATTGCTCTTCCATTCTTTCAGTTTATAGCATTTCCCCAGAACCGTATCTTGTGCTTTGAAGGTGGATAACCTGTCTGACCTTCTGCTTTTGCTTCTTCTGATAGCTTAGCTAAACCCTCAGCTTTAGGTAGGTGGAATAAATTGATTTTTATTTCAGCATGATTTTGATAATCACCTCTCTGATGAGGTCAGCCTGGGAAAGAACAGCCTGTCTTGGGCACATGAAAAGGGATAATAAACTTTTCAACAAGCAGAAATAACTTCCAGTCTTGCGACAGAAGTGTGAAGAAAAGGGAATTAATACCCAATATTCAGCTTTATAGCCCTCAAGATTAAAACTTTTAGATCAGGGTCTGTAAGAGGCAGAGCCATGATATATTTGCACCATTTAAATCAGTTTGCCATGAGCAGCTGTTCTGTTTCCAGAATCCTGAGGAATTCCTCAGGATTGCTAAATGCTCACATTTTTCAGGGGAATTTGTGGTGCCCACAAATCTTCCTTTCCAGACGACCCATGGCTCTCAGTGAGGATCTGTCCTGGCAAATATTGATTATTTCTTTTTCCAGCTCTATCTCTGCAGCGTGGATTTTTACCCCGGGCATACATTTACTGTTTATTCATTTATTAATTTGCCACTTTTTCCAGCCCAGTCTCTGGAAATCTGGGCCACGGCCCTGCCTTCCCAGAGCAGCAAAAGCAAAGGCAGCACTGAGGTGTTGGGTTTGCTACACAGGGATTAAATGTTCTGAAATATCAACGATGTAGCAGATTTTCAGGCTGAAGTTTCCATTTCCAATCTGATGCCAATTTCTGAAATTCATATTCAAACTCATCCATAAGCCTTCCCACTAAATTGAATTTATGATATGCTCATTTCCAGGAAACATTTAAAATTGACTTCTAGGCTTTTTATTGTAATAATATAACAGTCTGTTAAATTTATGATATACTTTAATTGGACTGAATCAGTTCAATGAAAAAATACGTTTCTTCAAAGCAAAAAAACTTCTTGAAGTTTCATCACCTTTGAAACTTTTTCAAAGGGAGGTGTCTGTGGGACAGGACAGAGGAGAGAAAGAGGACAGGGGAAACAGAGGTGAGATGGAGAAGGTGAGAATTCCTCTCCACACCTTTCTGCTTTGTGAAATATTCAGGAGGTTGGTTCACCCTTTTCCTCTTTTTTACTCTGCATTCTAATGCATGGTGAAAAAAAAGAATCCAAGCCTTAAAAGCCGTTATAAAATAACCCCATCATTCTCCAACCAGCACTACCACAGACCATGAATATTTAATATTTCAGGATATTAAATTTGTTAAGACTAACATAAAGGTTAACTCCAGAGGAAGTGCTTATTGCACTGTTAACAGGATGTTCCAAACTTTTCCATTACTGTTCCTGAAATTCATCACTTTCTCACAAAGCATTTCCATTTCCCATTCCAACAGATGTGAAATAGCAGAATAAATCCAGATGATCCTGGCAGCTTTCAGGTGAAATTGATTTGTGCCCTTTCACAGGTTCTTGTCCTTAATTATTCGAGCTTTTCTTGCCCTGAATTATTCAGTCTTACATCCCAAGATATTTGTGTGCCAGCTTTCACATTTTAAATGTTGCAAATATGCAAAACGCAGGATCTTTTGATGAGAAACTCAAAATCAGAGGGAGAAATATATGCCAATGCAGTGTCATGGTAATTTGATGTGTATTTTGAAACTTGCTTGATAATACCTGATCTCCATCTCATGGAGAAGAGCTCTCAGTAGCTGAGATCAAGCACTTCCAAAGATGAGGTAAGAACTATCTAGAAGACTGAAGAAAGTTAATTTTTTTGACATTTAAGTTATCATTCCAATGCCTGATCATTAGGTTTGGTTCAGTGTCTGGTTTTTCCAAAATACTTTTGATTCTGAGTTTTTCTGTAATGTACATAGAGCTGCTGAGTCTTCCTAATTTTTTGATCTTCCCATTTCATTAATGAAATCTTCAGGTAGAAGGGCGCTTGTTCTTTGGGAATATTGACTATCCACTTATTAATTTAACTAAATGTCCTTGCTCTTTAAACTTTGAGAGAGCAACACCAGTAGCTGCCAAGGTATTTTTCCTAAATGGCTTGCTGAAGGCAGGAACCCTAATATTTTCCTTTTTATTTTTTATTTTCATGGGAGTTTTTGCAAACAAAGCATTGCACTGAGCTCAGTCGTCTCTCGCTGCAACTTCTGCCCAATTCCTTTTGAAGGGAGGATCCTGCTGGACTCCAAGTTATAGAAAAGCATTTTCAGTCCTCTTTCCTGCTCTTTCTTAAATTTTGGGTGCATCAACACATCCTTGTCTTGTGCTGATATCTCTAGTCTGAAACCCTGGCAGGGACTTGGATTTATAAAACTGTAAAGGCGGGGAGGGATTTTGGGATGTCTCTGGTGAAAGTTCTCAGTTAAAGAATGTTCAGCAATGAACCTGGAACTGTTGTCTTGGCGTTTGGCTGCACCTGAAAAACCACCAAGGAGAGGGATTGCTCATGTCTTGGGAAAACCTCTTCCAGTGCTTAACTTCCCTCGTGATATGAGTCATTAATCAATTAATTCCCACATGTTGGTTCATTACAATATTTATCTTTGTTAATAAATAATTCCTTTTTTATTACCTCGTTACATTTCTGTTATCCAGCTCAGATCAAAGCCCCATTTTTTGTATCGCCACTACAGAGCATGGGTTTGAGTGTCTCTAATTATTGATTTGAAAAGACTTCTGTATTAATAATCTAAATTAATAGAGTCAAGTTAAAAACTAATCCAGCTTTCCTGCCTGGACATTTTGAGTGGGCATGAGAGCTAATCAGCATTGATGTGCTTCAGAATCTTGTGCTGTGGATGAAAAGAAGTTAAATCAAAAGTATTAAAACCCCCACGACCTTGCTATCATTTTTAATTTATTGATATTAGAACATTTTACCCCACCCACAGCACATTAATTAAATTGTAGATGAGGTTTTGTCATGTTATGACTCAACACCAAGCCAGCATTTTATGAAGTGTTAAAAGGATATTCTTCCTCCAGTATTTTATTGAGTATTAGAATATCACAGTGATTGTATGAACACTGAGACCAATTCTCACATATTTGGGGTCTTTTTGAACTGGTTCCTGTTAACAGGATGAAAATGTGAACAGGATGAAAAGAAAATGTTCTTTTGCCAGAGCTACACTCAAACAGTTCTTGTGCGGTGGTTTTTACTTCTCCACTAGTTACTGGTTAATAAGTGATGAGAAATCCTTCTCATTGTGCAGAACCAGCTGCAAGAGAGAAAAATCTCCCAGGAATCCATTCTTCAACATTTTCTGCAACTACTCTACTCACCATAATCACTGAATATTATTCCATCTGATTCCGACTTCTGAATATTTTGATACTTTCCTCCCCTTTGTGCTCAGTTCCCTGAATTTCCACTTCATGCTGAAGGTGTTGGCTTTCAGCTGCCTCTCAATTTTATACATTTTAGAGCTGCCCCAGGAGCAGAGGCTCAGAAATACAGAGGGTGATGGTGAGAGGTGGGAGCAGGGATGTTGGATACCCAGAGCCAAGAGGCTGGGATGTTACACCTAAAAGCTGTTGCTCTAAAATAAATCTGCCCAGTTTGTCAGGTCACAATTAAATTTGAAAGGTCTTGCATGCTCTCATCAAACTTGTGATAATATTGTCTGTCACTTTTTACCCCTTTCTGTCACTTTTTATCCCTTTGCACTCTGCAGATGCTCTGTTAATCACAGCCCAGAGAGCTCTGCTGGGAAGTTTTGCCGTTCTACATGAGAAAAAGCTCTGATGTGGCTCCTCTCTCCACATAAACATGAGCTAAGACGCTTAATTAAATAGTCCTGTGTGTCAAAAAAAAAAAAAAATCAGATTCACGATTGCACAGGATCTCCTTTGTGCCTTCTCACCTGATTTATGCCTGGATATCCACTGCACCTCTAAAAAAGACACTGTTCAGTTTGCAGCTCATCATTGTAAACTCTTAGTAATGACCTGGCAAGATTTCTCGGTGGTGTAGTTGTTGAATATAAACAAAAAAGGATGAGGGGCTCTGATATTGTCCTTGTCACCTCCATTATTCATTAAAGTGGTTCACTTTCTACCACAGCCCCACTGGAAAAGTTACAAAAACCAGAGCAAAGCAGAGAACTTTTTTTTTTTTCCCTCAAAGGAGCAACTCTGCCGCTGTAGCTACCACAAGAAGCAGGATTTTGAGTCGAATATGTGCAAATGAGGAAATAATTTCTTGTTTCATTCTTTTGCTATCGATTTTTTTCTGGTTTTGCTGTGCTTGTGCTTAACCTGTGATGTTCTCCAAAAGTTACATTTAGGAAAATGAGTTGGATTCCATTCAGACCCCCAGATACTTCCTGGTTTGAGCATTTAATTTAACCCTTACATAAAAACCCTTAGGCCAGAGTCCTGTAAAGGCTGCTGAGTGCATTTAGAGCTCTGATCAGTCTGAGGGGTTTAAGATGAACTTCATGAGGGAACTGGGGATGTGCAGCCTGAAGAAATAAAATTATCTGACAGGAGGGTGCAGCCAGCTGGGGTCAGCTCTGCCCCCAGGGACAAGGGACAGGATGAGAAGAGATGGCCTCAGGTTACAGCAGGTTTTTAGCTTGGATATTAGGAAAAAATCTCTTCCCTGAAAAGCTGATCAGGAACAGGAAGAGGCTCCCAGGGCAGTGGTTTAATCCCCATCCCTGCAAGAGTTCAAAAGACACGTGGATGTGGCACCTGGGGACGATGGTGACTTTGGCAGAGCTGGGCGAAGGGTCGGTCTTCTCCAACCTTAATTATTCCGTGATTCTCTGAAATTCATTTTCTAACTGCACAGCCGCTGTCCTTTGCAGTGCTGCACTGTTCCTCACTCGTTAATTAGTGCCATTGATCACTTTGATTTGCTGAGCTGAAGGCACTGAAGGGGCAGTTAAGTGTCAGGAAAGTTTTGGAAGTCTGTATTAATTATATCTGTCAAAAACCCAGAGATGAAAGAGAACTGGTACAGCCTGTTTGCTGGGACATCTTGACATGGAATCCTATTAACAGAAAAATGTCCTGAAAAGGGGGTTTGACATTATTGTTAATCTGTGAATCACTGAAAACTGGATTTATAATGAATAATTGAGGTGGCCAAGGAAATGCATTAAAATATCTTTAATTCACACTCATATTTTAACAAGGTGTAACTAAACGTAGAGAGCCCTGGGTTTTTTGGGTTTTTTTTCATTTTATGATGCTTTTGAGGGCCACCTGTCTAGGCTGCAGTTCTGAACAATTCAATATAACATTGACACCTGACCTGTTGGGATTTTATTCCAACAAATTAAACTCTACACCACGCAATACTAAAATAAATCTACATAAATAAATAAAATATATATAATATATTAAAATATATAAATAAATAAAATAAAGCTGCAACAGTAATTAACTTTTGGTTATAATTTATTTTTCATTTTGCTATTGAGGGAAACGTCCAGAATTTTTGTGAACAGTTTATCCCAGGCCCTGCTGGCTGAGTGTGGTGCCACCTCTCACTATTAAACTCCAAATATTTCCCCCTTAGCTCTGTTTTTATAGTTCTGCATTTGCAGGGCAGGGGAGCAGGGGCTGGTTCATGGATGTCTCACTGCACATCCCCAGAAGACTTCATTATGCAGACATCATAAATGATTATAATGATAATAAATTATTTTTGCGCCCCCTACACACACTTCCAGCTCATATTTCTTTATGTTTTCTGAATGGTTTACGTCTCTCTCAGAAATTTGAAGGTTTCATCCTTTCTTCCCAAACATTTTTGTCCTGGTTCTGAGGCGAAGTTCAGCTCTCTTGGTTTGAATTGGGCTTTGGTGGCTTTGGAAAAATCTACCAACCCATGTAGTGCTTATATTTCTGACTGTGGGTCATTTTGTGCGTTGTATTTCTGACTGTGGGTCATCCTGTGTGTTATACTGACTGTGGGCGTGCTGTATTTCTGACTCTGAGTTGTTTCATGTGTCGTATTTCTGATTGTGGGTCATTCTGTGTGTCATCTTTCTGACTGTGGGTGATTTTGTGTGTTGTATTTCTGACCGTGGGTCATTCTGTGTGTCACATTTCTGACTGGGGGTCATTCTGTGTGTTATATTTCTGACTGTGGGTCATTTTTTGTGTCATATTTCTGACTGTGGGTCATTCTGTGTGTTGTATTTCTGACTGTGGGTCATTTTGTGTGTTATATTTCTGACTGTGGGTGATTTTGCATGTTAGATTTCTTGACTGTGGGTGATTTTGTGCGTTATATTTCTGACTGTGGGTCATTCTGTGTGTTATATTTCTGACTGTGGGTCATTCTGTGTGTTATATTTCTGACTGTGAATGATACTGTGTATTTTATTTCTGACTGGGGATCATTCTGTGCATTATATTTCTGACTGTGGGTGATTTTGTGTGTTATATTTCTGACTGGGGGTCATTCTGTGTGTTATATTTCTGACTGGGGGTCATTCTGTGCGTTATATTTCTGACTGGGGGTGATTTTGCATGTTATATTTCTGACTGGGGGTCATTCTGTGTGTTATATTTCTGACTGGGGGTGATTTTGCATGTTATATTTCTGACTGTGGGTGATTTTCCGTGCTATATTTCTGACTGGGGGTCATTCTGTGTGTTATATTTCTGACTGGGGGTGATTTTGCATGTTATATTTCTGACTGGGGGTCATTCTGTGTGTTATATTTCTGGCCGTGGGTGATTTTGTGTTCAATGAGGGCCTCTCTCATAGCAGCTCTTCTCCCGAGGTCAGAGGCCTCTCTTGAGGCCTTCTAACTTCCAGTTGTGCAAAAAATCACTGGCATATGGACCTAAATAAGAGAATCTGTTGATCTCCTGGGAAATACAAGCAGAAACAGAACTCAGTGTGTCAAGATTGACATGTGAGAGAAGTGGGAAAATTTCTGGGATTATGTTGCTCCTTTTCCTTGAGGAGCAAGACATTGCAAGGTATCCAGAATGCTTGAAGACCCCCAAACTCAGAGATGGGTTTTTCATCTATTTTAGCCATCATTTTCCCTCCCCTCAGGAGTTAAGCCTTGCTTGCCAGCAAGTTAAAACTCAGTCACTAGTCCCAAAGAAAATTTATTTCTCAATAGCAGGCCGTCGAAAGGCCTTAATGGATTCAATGAGGCAGAAAGAAGGAGCAAAAGGACAGAAACAAAAAATATAAGAGAAAGATGTGTGGAAGGAAAAAAAAAAAAAGAAAGAAAGAAAGAAAGAACTAGGGCCCATTGTAGGAGCCCAGGAAAAGGAACTGGGCAGCAATGATTGTATCTCCTGAAGTGTCTTTTGTTTTAGGCTGAAGTAACAGCAAAGAATGGCCCTTCATGGTGAGGCTTTAACTGTGGCCAAGGCTGATCTCTGTATTCAAAGGGGGAAAGTAGAACATTCATGAGATGCATGCAGAGTTCCTGCTCTCCCGCCTCTGTGTGAGGTTTCAAATCTATTTATTCTTCCACTCTCCTGTGCTCTGAGCATTTAAGGACACCTCGGGTTTGTTTTAAAGAAAAATAGAATTTTTGTGCTTCTCGGTGGTTTTCCCGACCTTCTGCTTGACAGCTGGGGAAGGAATCATGCAGAAAACTTCAATCAAAATTGTGACTTTATGGTTTCAGACCTTCCCTGCTGCACCTCAAGGGGGAAATCCACTTTTACATGAATATTTAGGGTGGATCTAAGCCCTGGTGTGCAGCTGAAGCAAGGGAAAAGTGTTGGAGTGCACTGAGGGCCAGCTCAGGGCACATGCAGGTGTGAGAGGTTTTGGGCAGGGAAATCACCTGCTCTGTGAACTTAAAGCATGAAAAAGCAGAAGGGGTAGGGAGGAGCAGAGGGTGGAAGGCCAGCTGTGATATTTGTTGTGGCAGAGCAGGGAAAATTGCAGCAAAATTAAAGGGAAAGCCCAAAGGCACAAATTAACACAGCAATCTCTGTAAGAAAAATGCACTGATTGGCTAGAGGTAACAAATAAAGGTTCTTTTCGCCACTGAGGTTGCCAGGAACATTTAGCTCATTACCAAAATTACACTGACCCAACAATGGACTCCAGAAATGTGACAGTTCCAGTCATTTAGTCCTATATATTTATAAATACTCCTATTCCTATTTATTCCTATATTTATTCCTATATATTTATTCCATTTATACCACTACAGATCTCTCCATGGTTCAGTTCTCTCACAGAACCTGCCCTTCCTCACCCATCCTCTTCCTCCCTCCCTGTAATCAGTGAACGATTCCCTGCAGCAGAGCACCCAACAGGAGCCAAAATATCGAATTTCCTGTTTGTTATCATTGTTGATGCACGTGTCAGGGCTAAAATATTATTCCTTCAGGTGCCCAGCACTGCTGCTGGCTGGGATTTAAAACCGAGGGGTGTCCAAAACGGTGTGGGTGCCACGCCCTGGGCTCTATCTGTACACAGAATTTCCATGAAGAAATTGCAATGAATATTGCCTTTCTTGTGTCTTGCTTTGTGTATTTGGAGTATTCTTTGCACCTTTTCTTCTGCAGGGTCACACAGGGTCCCTCAATTCGGATACACAAACATTTATAGCTCTGATTTTCCTAATGCTGCTCCAATTTCATTTTTTTTTTCCTTGTGAAACAGAAGAGCTACAATCCCCTGTTTCACACAGGTGGTTTGTCCTCAGCTCCTGCTAATCTATCCAGCTTCAAGACTGGCTCCTTAATTGCAATTTTAGGTATCCATCCCCGTGACCCCGTATCCCAAGGTTATATTAAACCAAATTCCTGCCAGTGGGAAGGCAGTCTGAGCTTTCTGCAGCCAGCAAAGTCCAGATTTCTGGCTTTATCTCCAATGTGAAGATGTCTTTGTAGTACAAGTTTTGTTTACAAGGCTTTTCTTGTGAGATTTACAAACTCGAGTCCTGTATCCCACCCCAGTGTCAGCTCCCGTGGCTCGGCTCCAAACTCACTCCCAGGAATGGCAAAGCTTAATGAAATAAATTGCCTGACGAGCAACAAAGGCAGCTTCAGGCAGCTGCTGGTGCTGGGCTGGTAACTAAAACACATCCCCAGGAGGGAGTTGGCTGCTGTGCACCTGCTATTCACTCCTGCTGCTGGAAAAAAACTTGTGTGCTTCAAAAAACAAAGGGAGAAACTCAAAACATCCTGTGTAAGCCCGACTGTGTCATGGAAACGAGAGACTTCAGACAATTAGCAGATAGTTGTGTCGTAGAAAGTGTAAGGTACTGCTCTCAGTTAGCTGTAATAAGAAATTCTGGGCTCTTTCCTGTGGGTGTAAAATGTATTTGGGAGAATTACAGTGGTGGAGGCCAGTGAGGGTTTTTTGCGCTTTGGTTTGTGTGCCGCCTGCTCCCGGAGTGCCTCGCTGAGGTTGGAATCTCAGCGCTCCAAGTGTGGGATGGGCACAGGGAGAGGTCTCTGCTCCCCAGGGAGAGACTCTTCACACCCACAGAGCAGCCACCCAGGGATCTCTGCAGAACTGAGGGGATGAAGGGAGAGCTGGGAGATCAAAGCATTTCCCTAAGAGAGAAAAATGAACCTGTGGTAGTCACGTACTCCTCAGTCACCCCGTCTTCCAGCCTAAGGTTTTTATCGTGTCATCCCTCTCATTTTTTCTGTGCATCACATCCCCTTTTGTTCTCACGCTGCAAAGCTGCTCAAACCCACAAATTAATTGCAGCAATGTCAGATTGGTGTCCTACGAGTCAGCCTTGAGGTGATTTAGCAGCCACATTTAGAGGCTGCTTACAGGGGAAGTTAGAGAGCAATAAACCCTCAGTCAAGGTGTGACTAACTGCATTAGGAGGGCTGGACTAGCCACAGGGAAGAGAAATGTGGAGAACCAGGGTCGGGATGATAAGGATGCTTGTTAGTTTGGGTGCTGAGGCTATTTCTCATAGTTTTGTTATTACACTTAATGCACAAGCAGTATTGCAAATGGTGCATCCATCGCTCAGCTGTCACCATGGTGATGAGAGCTCGTGTTCCTCAGTGGCTGACAGAAACTGGGCTGTCACCCTGGGGCAAACACAAACACACCTTTTCCCATACAAATGTCAGCTCTTTATTCTCCTACAAAAGTCCTGAACTTCCCAATGGAGGTACAGAATGGTTTTGGTTGGAAGGAACAAGGCAGTTCATGCAATCAGGGAATATCCTGAGTTAGGGGAGAGCCACAAGAATCATCGAGTCCCAGCCCTGTCCCTGCACAGACCTCCCAACAATCCCAGCCTGGGCATCCCTGAGAGCAGTGTCCAAATGTTCCTGGAGCTCTGGCAGCCTCAGGGCCAGAATGGTCCCAGACCATTCCCTGGGGAGCCTGGGCAGTGCCAGCACCCTCTGGGGTGGAACCTTTCCCTGATGTGTTGGTGTTTTTCACAAACGGGACAGGATTGCCTGGAGATGTTCCTCGAGTTTTTATTGTGGCATCAGCCTCATTGCAGGGTGAGACAATTGAAAGATGGCAGCAGCTCACATCTGCCAGCAGCAGCCACGGATCTCTTTGTTACAGGGCATTTTAAAACTTTTCCAGCCAATGGCACATTGCTAAAGCTCACAGACAATTGTTCTACCAACCACTGAAAGCACACACACACCTGCTTCAAACAATGCTTGCTTGGATGCTTTCTATGAACAATTCACAGTACTCCATTATCGAGCTTAAAACCTTCTACTGTCTTACTAAACATATTTTTCTGTGGTCTCAAGGTCTATCTTAGCCAAGTCTAAAATCTCAAACTATTGCTTCATGTCTTTGCTTGCTGTATTATTGTATCTTCTCTACTTTCAGGCTTTGCAGCTAGCTTCAAGTTCTCTGCTCTTTCTGTTTCTGAGACCTCCTTTCACAACTTCTGAAAATCTTCTTGCCTTTACTAAATTATTATCTTTAATAATTCTTGTGGGAATGATTTCCCACAATTGCCCCTCTCGGTACAACTACAGAGAAACTCTCTTAACTTTCTTTTTTTTAATATTATTTTTAATTTTATATATTATTATATTTTATAAGTTGCTTATTAACTACACCTGATCTCCAACCTGACCCTCTCTGACACAGCTCCAGCCATTCCCTGGGTCCTGTTCATGTCACAGAGTGCAAAGATTGGAGCTGTCCCTGTCCTGCCCCTCCTGAGGAAGCTGCAGCCCCACACCCAGTGAGGCCTGACCTGTTCCCTGCAGTTTCATGATTACAAAAATCAAAAGAAAAAAACAACAACAACAACAAAGCCACCAAACAAACAAACCAAACCAAATAAAAAACAACAACAACAAAAAAAACCATGCCAAAACACACCCCCTCCCCAAAAAAACACCCCAAAAAAGAAAGAAAGGCGTGGGTATGCTATAGGATGTCTTTGCCTGCCACTTTACAAATCTGGGGTGGGTTTTTTTTTCCCAGCATTTATTGCACAAGATTAAATAGTGCTGTGGTGCCCAGAAAACTGCAGAAGTGACTGATGGATTTAGAGGTGGCCACTAACAAACCTGCTGGAGTGCTTGGAGGGTTGGTAGAATAATTCTCAAAGAAAGCCTCGTTTTGCACCAAAATGATTCGTTTTGGTGCAAAATTCTAGGGAAAACTCTTTTGACCATTGAATGAATGTATTTTTAATATTTGCAGTTATCTGAAACGTTATGCATCTATTTAATGACTTCTCAAACGCTGGCTACAGTTCCTAATTCTCTCCTCACCTTTTTGTCAGGCAAGGCCTGCAAGGTGCCAGTAGAGCCTGGCTGACACCTTGGCCTTTTCCAGCTGGCACCTTTTTACCTTCCGAGGCCACCTGGATAGAGTTCTGCCTGGAAAACCTCCCCAGGAACCCTTTTTGGTCATAGCATGGCTTCCCCTTCCCAGACTTCATCCAGCTTTTCTTTTTTACTTCAGCGCTGATGTCCATTTGGGAGTGACGTTTCTGTGTTGTTTTTGTTTGTCTGAGGGTTTTTTTTTTTTTAAGATAAATGAGGTAAATCAAGCAGGAATCTAAGGAATGCGCTGGTAAATCCCAGTTTTTACTGGAAAATGTTGATTCACCAAAACAGATCATTTAAGGGAATCTAATAATCCCATGAGGACAACACTCCTTCAGGAAAGCCAGTTTTATGTTCTCCAGGAAGACTCAGAGGGCAAACAAACCCTGAATCTGGAGAAGGTGTTGGCCAAAAATTTTCATTCCAATGCAAATTGAAGATCTTACACATTTTGGAGTGACAGAGAAAATCACCTCCTGCCCTGTTCTGACCTTTGCATCTCTATCTGTTCGAAGGTTGAACAGTTTTAGGATGGGTCAGGACCTAAGGAGTAAGAACTGGAAGGTCTGTCTGGAATAAGTAAAAATTCCAATTCATGTAGTGCCTTATTGAACCCCTATTTCTGCCTGTGTAAAGTCAATTACTCAACTGGAAATTCAGGTGCTACTGTGGGATAATTCTGAATTATTTTCACAGAAATGGGGTCGCCATGGGTAATAGTCATCCCATATTACACATTTTTCTAAGCAAAATGCAAACTTCTGGATATAACTCATGATATCTGGTTTGTCTGTGAAGGTAAACTAGATGGCATTGAGAGATCTGAAAATCCTAGAAGGTTCTGGAAAGGAACAGCTTTGTTTTATAAAAGCTTCTACATTTTAAAGACCTTTACAGAATGGGAAAAAAAAAACCATACCCCAACCCTCAGTTGATTAATTAGTTCTAATTTCTATTTAAAATTCTTCCTGATTGGTTTTTAAAGTTGACTTTTACTTGATTAAATAGCAGTCTTTAATTCTGAGATATTTGTGGCTCTGCAGATTCCCTCCTTGACGGGAGCTCTACATAAATACTTTGCTTGCAGTGATGAGCTCAGCCAAGACGCTGAAATTCCTTCCTCCCCATCAGTCTTCCTCTCCCTGCCCACAACCAGAGGGCAGCTCTTCCTCTTTGTGCCCTTGAATATTAAACCAAAAAAATCACATTATAGCTACAGGATGCTGTTATTTCACTGGTTTGTCACTACCATTAATGGTGGAGATAAAACAATAAGCTTCAATCCAGATTTTTTTCTGAGCAAAACCCCTCCAACCTCAAAACTTTTAAAGAAATAACCTCCAGCAAACACATTCTAGGTACCAGGGCCAATAACACCATGATTTTAGCATCAGCATTCTGCTTTTGTATTTTGTATTTCCCCTGGGAGAAATACAAGGGAAAATTTGTCTGCTTGCCAAATCGTAGTGCTGCTTTTGCTCGAGGTTTTCTGCAACTTTGTGCCTTTGAGAAATTCCACCGCAGACCTTCCCTTGCTTCCCAGGGTTATTTTGGGCACGCCGTGTTTACAACTGCCGGGATTTCTGTAAGAGCAGCGTGGTAGCAGCACATTAACAACGTGAGGAACACGCTTTCCAGCAAATGGAGAGCACATTTCTGGGCGTGTTGGCGTTGAGGGTTGGTGCAGCCTTTGCTTTATTCATCAACTGCTCTAAGAACAGTTGGCGAGTGGAGGATTAATGTTGAGGGTGGAAAATATAATTTTGGAGGCTGAGAAAGCACTGGGAGGAGGCGCTGAGCTCCTGAGTTGTATTTACTCTAGATATTGGTCTATGAAATAGATAAACGCTTTTCTTTTTGGTATTTAATGACGGCAAAAAATGTAATAACATGAAGGAAACATTTCCAACACTTCCATTAATAACATGAATGAAACATTTCCATTAATAGCATTAATTCCAACATTTCCAACAGTTGCTCAGCTTTTAGTTCGGGTTGATCCTTGTTTAGTGTGGATTCACTTGTGAATATTTAAAAACACTTCAGAGCAGTCACCAAAATCTGAGCTGATTTGTACAGTGTGTAAATTTTATCATGAATTTGGTACTATGAACTTGGCCAAGGCCTATCCAGGCTAGAATGAATCCTTGAAATAAAAGGAACTGTGGCTTAAAGTCTTTTTTTTCAGGATCCAGCCCATTATTTATGATCACTCCCCCATTTTTAGAAGCTGTTGGCCCATTATTTGTCACTGATTAGGTCATTATTAAGCTGTGCACTTATCAAGAATTAATCTGGTTATCTGCATTTGCCTTTATTTATTTAATTTTAATAATTTATTAATGAGAAATTTATTTTCCATTATTATTTATTTCTTTTTAATATCTTTATTATAGTGCTTAAATGCAGGTGCTCACATAAATGATTGCATTAATGGGATAAAATTCAATTTCTATATTTGATATGGGCACTTCTGTGTGTTCTGCTCTCCATGACTGGGATTTTTGGATATGTCTGCACATTCTGTTGTTGTTAGCCTTATAAATGAATGTTTTGGGGCAGGATATGCTAATTAGAGAATTTTTACTCCCATATAAGGAAATCTATCTTTACATTAGCCCTAGACAGTACACTGATTAATTTTTTTGTTGTCGTTGTTTTTTATTAAGTAGGAGGTCAGCAGACCTCATGAAAAGAACCACCAAGCCTGAAGAGCAATTTTAGCAGAAAGAAGACAGATCTTGATTTTAATGCTCCTGGGCGAGCTGGAAACAAACCCAGCTGCTGGAATTAGCTGGGAAATAACACATCTTTAGAAAACTTGCTGCTGCTTAAGGAATATTTATGGGGAGAAGCAGCTCATCGTGGAAGTGAATTATTCCCTCAGTTCAGCTGGGAAAATGAGCTGCTGCTGTGCATGGATATTGTCTGCCCTCGGTGCTTTCTCATTGTTTTCCAATTTTAGCTGCATCCCTGGGTTTCTAACAGAGCACTTTTAATCCAGCCTTCCACCGTAACTTCTCTTTCTTTTGGAACTTTTGACTGCAGGCGGGCGGTTTTTCGTACACAGAATATCTGAAATGCAATTTGGGAAGTGCTGAAAAGTGTCTAAAGTCAGACCCAATGCAGAGAATAATTTGTGCTGCAAAAAAATGTGGAAAATAGTTTTTTTCACCCATTTTTAACATGGGATTAAGGATTCTAAATAACAACTTTGGCTTGTTAAAGTATATTACATTCAAGAGAGATCTCCCTTCCATCCATTCGCTTAAAAGAATGCCAAACCAAAATTAAACAGAACATTTTAGTTTTGTTCTTTTTTTTTTTTAATCGAGTCAATGAATTTTGGAGTGAGGATTTCATTTCATTGTGAAGGAAACTATTCCAGCGGGGCTCAGACTTTCATTGGTTTATTTATTGCCTTCACCACCACGTGGAAAAAAACTGGGACTTGCTCAGCTCTGCCAGGTAGGGAATTTTCCCGTGTCCCAGGCAATGACCTCAGGGTGATGTGGTGCTGGAATTATTCCCTTCTGCAGTTATTATTTCATGCGGAATCTTTGGCTTCCTGTGATCACTCAGGTTCTCACATCCCTTCACCGAGTGTCCTCTCCTGGCCCCTCTTTTCTGGCTCATCTCATTGAATTTTCATTCCCAAGGAATTTTTCCCTCTTTGTTACTTATTTCTCAGTCCTCAAATCTCATTAAATTTTCTCAGCTGTAGGGTTTTGAATTTATTCCTGCTCGGAGTGAGGCTGTCTGCACTCACTCGTGATTCAGTGGTAATTTAGAAGGAATTCTGCAGTTCATAGGCAATCTGGTTAAGGGTGGTTTACCAGAATTATTCTGTTTATCTGTGGATAAACAAAGTTGACAGACAGAAGATGATGCTGAATAGATCTATAAAACACACAGAGAAAATAGAAAAATCAGTCATTTTGCTGATTCTAACCCCCTCCTCTCATTCCAATTATACAAATCCACTTACCGGGTGTTCTGTTGAGTTTTTGCTTTCGTTTCTTTTCTCTGCACATGAAATTTTAGCTTTAAAATGTAGGTGGGCCTTGAATGTTTTCCCCTTTTTGACATGCTTTTAAAAACCTGGTGAATCAGCTGTCGTTCCTTTATACCATTTTATACCATTTTTCTTGTAAATCCAATTAATGTGGAAAATCTCCCTTTTCAGTTGTCACTTGTAGCTCCATAGATGGTGTAGAGTCAGATGAACAAAAGCCTTTTTTCCAAACAACTCTGCATGAAATATTCTACACTATCCCATGGCAGTTGAAAAAGAAAACCTTGTGTTGTGTTTAGCATCTGCTGGTTTCATCTAGGAAGTCAGAATTTGTGAAATTGGCAAATATCAGTGAGGCCAAGTCTGGCTTGACCGTGCCTTGTGGGACAATTTAAAACATTTTGATGGAAATCCTACCCGAATTGATGGTTCCTGTTGTGCCTACTCAGCAGAGCTGCCAGGTAGGGGTATAATAATTATATTCCTGTATTTGTGCCAAAATGTTCTCCTGGATAAAAAAATTCTCTTTTCCTTCTCAATCATTCGGTGAGATTCTGGTTCCTGAGCACTCTCTCCACACAGGAGCGTAGTGCGGCGTGGGCACACTTGGGGGTTTCACTCTGCTTCTCCGTGCTCCTGCTTTCAAATCAACAGATAAATTTTAAAATAGGTTAAATGACACCAGGATGAAAACACTCCGTGAAAAATAAGGATGAGCAGCACATGGGGGCAGATCTGATTTTCCATAAACACTTTAATAGTGAGTTCCAGCAAATCTCTGGCAATTCTTGCATCAATATTCCTCGTGTCTACAGCCCAATGGAGCAAGAGAGGATTTTAGGGGACAGGGATCAACAAGCCAGTAATTTCCTGAAGCACCAAGATCAATTTTATCCCATTTATAAAATATTGCAGCTTGCAGGGGAGAATTCCATCAACCCTCTGGCCTCCAAGTCCTCCTGTTCTGGTTGTGTGTTGCAGAGGAGTGTTGTTCACTGCTTTGTGCTGCTGTGAGGAAGTGTGGGAAGCTCAGGCTGATGGGTTCTGTAGGAGCTTTGGTCCAAGAAATCTGAGTTGGGGCTTTGAGATTTCCATGGGTTGGGGCTCAGTTCACTGCATGGAAATCTGCGTTATTCTCAAGAGGGTTATCCTGAATTTCATATTCTCACCAGCCAGATCCCCCTCACCCTGCAGCATGAGGTGCCTGGAATGCTCAGAAAAACACCTTTTCAGTTAGGACAAGAAGTTCAGCAGCCCTAGGGGACACATTGGAACACAGGCCATTAAGACATTCATGTTTTGTGGCTGTTAAGATATGAAAAGATGAAGCTGAAATCCAGCTCAGTTCTCAACATCTTTATGATGCCTCAGTCATGAAACCATTTCATAGGTACCTCAATATCTCTATATTAACCTTGAGTGACATCTAAGCCTCTTTAAGGTTTTGGTATTTAAATTTCCAGTACTTGGTGGTCCTCAACTTATTTCCTATTCTTTGATACTTAAAGCTCGTGGCACTCAATAAAATATCCATTCTCAGGATCTTTGGTTCCAGTGTACTTTCAGTGAAGCACCCAAGCATAGTTCAGAGTTGGTGGGTGTATTTCCACCTACTTGTATTTCTAAATATCGTTGTAAATTTTTCTTTCAACCACATTGTAAGAGGAGAACTCGGTGCAAAAAAACTCGCCTGCCAGAAATTTTTTATTTTGTTTCCAACTGCTTAAACATTGGCATGGTTCTGACAAGGGTTTAAAAAAAGCATTTTGAGCATTGGGATGCAAATTAACATACCAAGCAATTAAAGTCAATTAAAACAGGATGCGGTGTAATTAGAAACAGTTGTGTTCACATTGATATTCAGAGAGGCTCAGAGACGTGTTGAAAGAAAAGAAAACAATTCAGGAAACTTTTAATGCCCAACAGATGTGATGATGATGCTAATAATGGTACTGATTCCTAAATTTCCCCATCCTTCCTCACCTCAGGAGCTCTTGGGGAAGGGGGGGAAATGGCAATTGATGGCTCTCCCCCAGCACAGTGCACTCACCTGTTGAAGTAAAAGAGCAGCTGGAGCTTTTGAGCCTCAGGAGTTGTGTGATCAATTATCAGCGGTGTCCCTGGGCTTGGGAAGAGGGGATTTTCCCACCTTTCCCACTCCTGTTCCCTTGGTATCCCTTTCACCGTGGTTCTGCGTGTCTGAATGGGTATTTATTGCCAGAAATACTGAGCCAGTGGTGCTTTATTTTTTATCCCCTTTCTGCACGGCAAACAGAGAGCAGGGAGAGCCCTTGTTCCTCTAAAGCTGAGCTACAACTGCTCTGATGGCCAAAAAATGTATTAGAGGTTGTGGTGGCAGCCCTTGGGATTGCACAGATCCCTTTACCTGCCTGCAGAGGTGAGTGGTGTTGGCTTTTCCTGGATGGAGACTGTGGGAAATGGATTTGTTGAGAATTTTCAAAGCCTGACAGGAAGCTCACATCATGTGCACTTGTGTGCAAACTTCAAGATCAGAAATGCTGACTTAGAAACGCTATGGAATAGGATGGATATTGTTGAGAGAGGAATGGAACTAGAAACGAGTTTCAAAGGATGGCTTTGCAAATAAAACTAGATCCTTTAGAGAAATAGAACTAGGAAAGGTGCATTGTGTTAGGACCTATGAGGGGTGATTTTAGATGATTGGTTTAAGGCATTAACAGCATTCTGTGGCAAAAGCTGATAGGCCAAGAAATGCTGATAATGGATTGTAATGAGGAAATAATTTGGCTTTTGATCGTGATGACGTGAATTGTAACATCAGTATTGTCTCACCTTTTACATGAGACTGAAAATGGAATAAAAGTTTTTAAAACGCCTTTCAATTGCCTTATCTTTGGGTCAAAAAAGGGTATAATCTGACAGGAGAGGAGAGAGGAAATCCTCCCTACACCACCTGGGAAGGAATCTGCCCCTGCCAGATCAATGTTTGCTCGGGTAGCACATTCCAGGCAGTGGTGGGACGTGCAGGAAGCAGTGGATGTGCTGCACAGCAGTGCAGAGAAGGAAGGAAATGCAAGGAAATATTACAGATATTCAGGTGCAAGGCCTTCAGTGCCATCATATGGATGTGTCTGCTGACTACCTTCTGTTAAATGCAACTTTTGGTTTAAAACAAGGAGGGAAAAAATAGCTGGCAAAGAATTAAATAAATGAAAAGCATTAGCTGGCTACTCCATCCTTTCCACCCAATTTAAGGCTCAGAGCAGGACTGTATCCATCCCCTGTGTTTGTTTTTTAATTCTCATTAGCTGCTGATCTTTTTTTTATTTGGAACCCAAATGTGGAGAGACAAAGGCTATTTGAACTCAGCCGGTCGTAGCAGTTTGCATTCCCGCTAATAGTCAGCAAATGTAAGCACGGGGATGAAACTTCCCATTTTGCACTGTATTGACCTAGGAATTCATCAATTCAGGCTTTTGGGACCTACAGGAATAGAATGGAGCTCCCCATTTCCCGGGAAATTCAAATTCCTCCATTTCTGAGGGTATCTGATGAGGCACATGAGGTCATTTTAATGCTTGGGGTTAAACAGTCTGAAAACCTAATTTCAGTTCATTAATTACAGAAATATGTCTGAGAATCTTTTCACAGGTCCATTCTTTGATGTATCTCTTTCATTTACATAGGAGACAGATATTGGACTCCTGAGTTTAAAATGCATTATTTTTGAGGTTGTATTTTTCACCAAATGTTTTTTTTTTTTTCCATTCTTGCAGCTTAACTAATTTTGACTGGTGCGAGGCAGGTGTAAGAGTAACTTACACTGGTGGAAACGGCCACAGGCAATTACAGAGAGTTAAATTTCAGGTGGTTGTCATGTAAAGAAAATACTGTTAGTGCCGTGGGATTTATCATTTAATCCTTCTCTGAGTTTGAGTAGCCTGGTCTCGGGTTTGGGATTGTGAAACAGAACAAATTCTGCTCCATTTTTTCCTT
>VZDJ01000040.1:994137-1014473 GCA_008694505.1 Cyanoderma ruficeps | reverse complement strand
AAAAAAACAAAACAAAAAAACCAGAAAGAAAAAGCTTTTTTTTAAAGGTTGAAAATTTTAGATGAAAAATTGATCACGTTGTGACTTTTGGACTTGACAATGTTTGTGTTGTGTGTCAGCATGGATGGGAAGTGAGAGGGCTGTGCAAGGGGTGTCAGTGCTGGCTGTGGAATTCCAACTGCTCCTCCAGCAGAGGTGGCCTCAGGTCACCTGAGAAAGGAGCCCTGGAACACAGGGAAAACCAGGATTCTCTGCACACTCCCAGACACTTGTTTGCACCTTCCAGCAGAGTCAGTCTGCAGTGAATCCAGCAACCCAGCCTGCTTCTAGCTGAGCCCCAAGTGCCCCAAGTCCTTCCAGCCAGGCCAAGGAATTGTCTGCCATGTGTTTGTCAGGGCTGGCAGGGCTTTGTCCTGCCCACTTGCAGCTGGTGTTTCACCCCTGGGGTGGGGCTGGAGCTGCAGGTGCCCCCCTGCCTTCCCCAGCAGCTCTGGGTGCCCTGATCTTGGTCACTCTGGGCTTTGCTCCCCTTGCAATGCCTGTGTGCAGCCAAGGGATGGTTGGGGTTGGGAGGGACCCTACAGATCATCCAGTGCCACTCCTGCCATGGGCAGGGACACCTTCCACTGTCCCAGGCTGCTCCAAGCCCCAGTGTCCAGCCTGGCCTTGGACACTGCCAGGGATCCAGGGGCAGCCACAGCTGCTCTGGGCACCCTGTGCCAGGGCCTGCCCACCCTCACAGGGAACAATTCCTGCCCAATATCCCATCCAGCCCTGCCCACTGTCAATATGAAGCCATTTCCTCTTTTCCTGCCACTCCACCCCTTCTAAAACGTCTCTCTCCTCTTTCTGCAGCCCCTTGAGGCCTTGCAAGGCCACACTGAGCTCACCCCAAAGCTTCTCCTCTCCAGGTGAACAATCCCAGCTCTCCCAGCCTTTCCTGATGGGAGATCTGAACTCCTGCTGTGAACAGGGGTCAGTCCTGCTGTTTAAGAGCTGCTTCCTCCCCTTGCCCAGTGCTTTTCTAGAGGCTCCTAACAGGATTTTGCCCTGCCTGTGGATTTCCCACGTGCCACTGACACCCTTGGTGGTGTTTGTCTTTGAGGGAGGGCACGCCAGCTCAAGGGACATTATTGCCAGCTTAAGGGACATTACTGGCAGCTCCAAGGAGGGTTTATATGCCTATTTACTATCCTGGTGCCACTTGTAAAGAAATATGTGGTTGCCATGACAATTTGCAAAGCCCATGGCAGTAGTAGGAGCACAAAGCACTGGAGACACGTGGGGTGTGTCTGTGTGTCCCACTCCTGTGAGGCTGGAATTCCTTGTGGGAACGTTTTAAGGAGCCAATTCCTCCTTCCAGCTTCAAGGAGACGTTCACGGATGAGTTTTTGTCCTTCAGTTGTGTTTTAAACACCTTTTGTTAGAAAGAAGCTGAAGTAAAATGTGCCATAGCAGAGATGGTGAACACCGATGCAGGTAATTGCGCTGTAGTATTCATTGGTGTTGGAGAATTATTTTTGTGTTGAAAAAAGCTGTCATTCCACCAAAACTGAAATATGTTGTTGAGAATAATTAACTCAATACTTGAAAGCTTTCAGACTAATGGATGCCATCTCTTGTCACTTGTCAAGTAATAGAGGAAGCTTAGTTCTTCAGACTTAAAAACTAGAATTTGGCACAACTCGTTCTATTTAAAAAATAGCCTTTGGTTCAGCTTTAGTACAACTTTTAATGGTAATAAGATGGATATATAGGCATTCTCCATTTTATGGAAACGTAGAATTTAATGTTCAAACCCAGAAATATTAGGATGACCTCCCCCATTTCATAACCTCTTGTCAATTGGTTCTGGAGCTTTTTGCCAAGGAGCACAACAGAAACTACCTTGAGATTCGTGCTTTTAGCTTCCGTGTTCACTCATTGCAGAGGATTTACTCCCTAATGCCAAAGCATAGGGACATAAATCATGTCTACCAGCAGAATTTGTTTTCCTCTTCAGCTGCAGGCCTGTTTCAATAATATTTCAGGGAGCGTGCTGGGTCTGTATTAGGAGAGAGGTATTTGAGCCCCGCAGCCAGCTATGTTTACTGGGGATTAAATAAATCAAGTTTCTCTTCAAGGCTCACTTCAGTTTGAAGTTCTCGACTCTTTTGTCTTTGTGCAATTTGCATTCCATGGTGGGTTAAAGCTTTGTGAGCAGTTATTCATCTTTGCAGCTCCCCTCAGCTTCCAAGGCCTGTGGTCTCCATTTCATTTTTATATTCCATCTCTCCAGCAGACCCAATCCTCTCGCTCTGAAAATGCCTTTTTTTTTTTTGTCCTGAGCATGTGTAGAGCTCACACCAATCCCCGTGTGTTGCATCAGTGGAAATGGAAATAGAGTGGAGCTCTATTTAAGCCTCAGAAGTGTTTTCCTTCATCAACAAAAAGGTCTCAATAATCTTCATGCTCAAATGGGCTTGAAATACATCCCTGTGCCCTAATCTGGGAGATACAGGTGCTGTTTATAGCTTAAATAAAGGATCTTTGCTGAGTTATAACTGCCACAAAAGCACTGCTTCAGTGAGTTAATGGGATTGTTATGGGGTTTGTGTGCAAGGCTGACTCAGAAGATGGTTCTGCTTGTCCCTGGACAGATTTAAGGCATTCAATATGTGATTGTACTTGTGCTTGGTGCTCACTGAGCCTTTCTGGGCAAAACATTTGGTCCTTTGTAAGAGGATTTTACAAACATTTGTGCCTGGAAGGAGTTTAGGGAGTGGCAGATGTAGCAGTTGGAAGGGTCAGGAAGTAACAGTATGGATAAATTTATGGAAAATCACAACAATTTAACCCCTGCTGTAACAGCGCGTTGTTAAAAAGGGGAGGAAAATCAGAATAAAGCTTTCTTATATATTGTATGTTTGTATGCTAAAAATTAGCCAAGTTGCTGTTTTTGGGTTTTTTTTTTTTTAATTTTAAAATTTCGAATTATTATAGAGAAAAAGAGCATTTTAGTGCATCTCTTTCAGAGAAAACATTTTTTTTTCTGGTAGAAAGTCACTCTAAAATAAACACATGTAGGTTTTTTTTCCCCTGGAAATTGTAATTTTTCATTACATTTCCTTAATTTTTGGATTTGCATGAGTTCACTGTGGTGGTTTTACCCTCTTTAACATGATACTAATCTGTTTCAGCACATAAATAACAATATTCTTTTTAAAAGACACTGCTCACCAAAACTTCAAACAATCGCTTTCCAGTTAGTCTAATTACAATATACATATGGGGGAGAGAAATTTGGGAATACTGGATCAGTGTGGAGGTGATATTTCCTTAAATCCTGACCTGAAAACCCTGCTGCAAAAGCATTCGAGAATGTTTCTCCCCTTGACTTTTTATTTCCAAAATGTAGAGAGGCTGAGTTGCTCTAGGAAGAAGAAATAATGCAGATGGATCCAATTTTAGGATTTGCAGCCCTGGAATCCACAATCCTGTCGCCACCTCGAGGCCAGTGAAGCCTTTTTCCAAGGCAAAGGAAAATCCTCTTTTCTGCCTCTGACAGTGAAGCAAACTGCTGCATTCAAACATAAATGTTAGGCCTCTGCTTTCTCTAAAAAAAAAAGGTTGTGAAAGAATTTGGGAATTCATTTTTGGGTGCTTTCATGCTCAGAAAATCCAGGTTGCTGAGCAGTGGATTTCAGACCTGTCCTGCATTTAAACCTGCTGATCCTTACAATAGAATCCTTGTGATTTTCAGATGTTGGCAATGAAATTATCTCTGATTGCTGGAGAATTTTTGGATGCTTTTAGTGTTTTTGAAATGTGACAGGTAACGACCTTAGAGGCCTTTTCCGACCTTAATGATTCCATGATTCCCTAAGTGAAAAACTTGCAGTGGGATGAGAAACTGCTCCATAGGGCATCTTCAGTACTGGATGGTGAGTTTTTAAGGATAGTACTTGGAAAAATGGTTCAGAGACAGGTGAAACATTCTGAACCTTACCAGAATTTTGGCACCAATAAGGTAGCAAACCCTTCGGTGATTTACTGGATTTTTGACTTTTATAAGACTTGGGCAGCAATTTAAAAAAAAAAGAAAAGGAATTAACTGGGAAGAAATAGTAGCAATGAGAGGGGGAAGATGTGCAGCTCCTATCACACTTGTGCCGTTCTGCCAAGGGTATGGAATTTACTCTTTTCCCCCCTCCTTCCTTCCCGTTCTCTGGATTGTTTCCCTCAGGAGGTATTCACAGTCTGAGCCAGGCACGAGTTGCAGTAAATTCAAACAAGAGTGGAAGTCAGAAATCCATACAAAGGATGAAAATCTTCAGCCAAATTTATTATCTGTATAACTACAACTCCCCCTTTACCTGGACCTTTGAAAAAGCAAGAATCTAAATTTTAAACTGTTCTCTCAGTGAAAGGAAGAGTTCTTGCTGCTGGAGGTGAGGTTCTTGTGTTGCTGTTGGGGAGAAATCCCCTACCCAAATTTAAACTTTAAATTTTCAACAATTTATTCTTCTCCAAGTCTGCTGTTTGCAGACTATCATTACAAATCACTGAGGTTTGAAATCGTAAGGAATTAAATTCAAGGATACAGCCCAGCGTGATCCTGAGAGATATTTTTCCTACAATGATGTTTATAACCTCCCCAAGGAGGAATTATTTCATTTAATATGTCCTGCAGATTTTGCACTACAGATTATGTGGCTTTAAAGAGCAGAGAGAGCAACAAATCCCAATTTAAATGAAAGGGCAGGAATCTGGTTGGGAACACACATTCCAAAAGGATGGGATGGAGACCCCCAGGGGCTTCTCCTGGGGCAAAGAAATAACTCCCTGTGGTGCCTGGAACAGTCCAGTATTTGCTTACCACATAAGATTTTATATTGTGCAAAAGTTTTGGGAATATTTAAGTATTTCCAGAATTTAGGAGGCTGCTCACCACATTGGTTTTTATGTTGTGCAAAAGTTTTGGGAATATTTCAGTGCAAAAGTTTTGTGTGCATTTAAGTGGAAAGGCTTTGGGTGAATTTAAGTATTCTGTGGGAAAGGCTCAATCTAAATTCCATGCACAAACTTTTGGGGTGTGTCAGTGCACGTAACTCACCTTTTCATGGCTCACCAGGCAACTCTGGTTTATCCTGGTTTATTTATTATTTATTAATGTTGTGACTGTTCATTTTAGGTGCTTTCTGAACTCCAAATATGGCTCTGGGGTGTCATTTCAAACCCTGAACAAATAATCTGCCTCCTTGTCCCCATGGTTTCTCCCTGCCTTTCCTGCTCTTGCTACATGAGCAGCAGCAAGCTGAGCAGGTTTGGGCAGTGAGAAGCGACTTGTTGAAAGAATGGGCTCATTTTGGAATTTCTCTGGGATTTCTGGGCCACAGGGAATCCCCTCCAGCTGTCCCTGCAACCCTTTAGCAACCTTGGCAGTGGAGAGGCATCATCTGAGGTTCAGAGAGGCTTTAATTGCGCTTTAATATCAGATTTTATGGCTGGTGCAGTTGCCACTGGAGGGAGACAGGATCCACACATTAACTGGGAGTATGGGCATGACAGCCAGAGATTTCCCACTGCTTTCATGGTGGAACCTGAAAAGAAATACAAGAGAAGCTTAAAGAGTGTTTTGAGGATTTTTTTTTTTTTCCTAAATTGGAGCATTTAAAGGATTACAAATAATATCAATGACTTCGCTCTGTCAGCTACTTTAGAAGTCCAGTCTTCTGGCAGAGAAAAGCTGTTGTTAAAAGTACATATTTCAGATGAAATTCAGAATTGGTAAAATAAAAAGCAAAGTGACAGATGGATATTAATGAGGAAATAATAATAAGGGAACTTGCACACAGTGGGGAGAGTCGGTAAGGAAAGCAAGTGAATATTCCATGTTATTTCTGTGCTACAAGTGGGTTTATGATGCCATATAAATAGAGGCACAGGAAATATAGAGCTATTTTAAGAATTGCTAGTAGGATTCTTCTTAATCCCATTATTCCAGAGGAATGAGAGAAAAAAGGAGAGGATAAGATTACTACACTGGTGGAATGATGTGCTGCTTGCACAGAAAATTTGGAATTTGCTCTTTTAAAAAATTGACTGCTCCTAAAGATTATTCTTTCAAGACCTGTACGAAGCAATGCTTTCTAATCCCCCTGACATTTCTGAAACTCTTTTGATTTCCACCCTGGGACTGGAATAATAGTTTAACTCTCAAAATAACCCAACAAAAAGAAGGCTGGGCAAACATCTGCTGAAAAGTAGAGTGTGAACCCCCCAAAGGTGCCCTGGGAGAGGTGCCATGCTCTTGGTGTGAGGCTGGAAAGGTGCTTCCCTCAGGATTTACTGCCATGATTTTGGTATCCACTAAAATTTCTGTGACACTTGTGCTTAAATATGGGATTGAGTGCATTGCTGCCTCTGCCTTCCCTATGGATAAAGTGACTCCACTGTGTTAGAGTAGGGTTGGCTTAGGCTGTTGAATTATTTGTTGGATTTTTGTCCCAATTTTAGTTCTTTACTTCCCATTGCTCAGTTGTTTCTCCCTTTTGCTTGATAAAACACACCCCCACATATTCACACTGGTGTTACATCACCAAAACTGCCCATGAGGATAAATGACAGCAGGGGAAATCGAGGTTTTCCTAATTTCACATTTGGCTCTGGTGCATTATGGGATTTCATATTCTTTCCTCTGAAACGAGTCTTTAAAGAGATAAATTTTCATGTGTTAACATTAAACCCCAGAAAACTTTGTAATACAGGAATTCCTGTAAAGATCATGAATATTTTAAGGAAAGCCTTCCTTAGCTGTATGCAGTCTGTTTCCACATGCAAACGGATTTTTCCCACATGGATTTTTATAGGCAGCTGCTTTAAAAACTGAGGCTCAATAAATGGAGCTTTTCCCAGCATTTCCCCTTTTTGATGCCACTGGGGAACACAGATAATAAAACAGGCTTTGTCCCACCAGAGCCAACCCCACGCTGCTGCTGCAATTTGTGTTTGTAAATTAGGAAAAGAGAAGAAAGTTTTTGGGTGTCACAACCAGAGAGGGAATGAAAAGCATTGAGAAAACGTGTTACAAATTTGGCAGGAAATCTGCAGGTACTGGTATAGTTTGGGGTAAGGCTTCACTGATTTCTGAATTGTTTCTCGTAGGTTCCAGAGAATACTTGCATCAAAAAGTGCAGCTGAGCCCCTAAAAAATGAGAAATGGGATCTGGTTCTTGGTGATTCTGCACTCCAGTTCTGTTTGCACACTGACATTTTAGCAGAACAAGCAGAAAACATTTCACAAGACCACAGCTTTAAAAAGTATTTATATTTTGACATTTGAATTCTTAATCTTTACTTATTACTACATTTTGAAACAAAATCTTGTTTAGAAATTATAAAGCAAATGCTTTTGCAACAGCATTTGGCCTCTCAAAATAACCTTCCAGTTTTTGGCCAAATGCTTTTACGTTTCACACAAATTTGCAACTAAAATTAAATTGAAGCTTCATTCTTCTGCGAAATTAAACATTTGATCAATGTCAGTACTTTCAGTGGGCCCAAATGTCAAGAAGTAAGGTCCTGAATACGGTTTCTAAATGGCATTTTTTAATTTAGGGCTTTTTTTTGGTCTCAATCTCAGTTTTATTTTATGTTTCTGCCAGCTCTGTGGCATAAATGCAAGGTTTTTCACTGCCCAGCTCTCTTGAAAAAGGCTCAGGCTCACAGCAGAATTCCAGTGAATGTTGAGTGGCTTGTTTACTAAAATCCACCGGTTGGGTACACAGCTCCTGCCACTCTAAAAACAACTCAGGCTTTGAAAATGCACTAAATCCCTCTGTGTAAAATAATAAAACAACATGGGCGCTCTGGGGAATGCTCACAAAAAGCTCCTGGTACTTTCCCAGCCTGGGGGGCTCAGGGAATTTGTTCATCCAGGCACGAAGGGGAGCACAACAGAGGTGGGAAATGATGGCAGCACTGAAAAATCTACTGGGGAGAAGCAGACCTCAGTGAGTTACTGGTGGTGAAGGCAGAAAATGAGGCAGAGGAGGAGGGATTACAAATTTAAATCACCTGGTTGGTAATTTGGTCTTCACACCAAAGTAGGTGAGGTGGTCCATGGTCATGGTGTTGGACAGGCCTTGCTGTGGAAACATGTCTTGGAAGTGTGCTTTGGTTCCTACAAAGCATCGCTCCTAGAAATTCCTCTTTGCCCTGCTCCTGTGGAGCACCTGGAATGCCCAGGAGCCAGAGCAGAGACTCCTCAGCTTGAGTGAATCAGGCAGAAATTAAATAACACAGGGCTTGATTGACTTTCTGGTGTGTTTTGACACTGAGCAGACAATGATTGTCAGTACAGGTATATTGCTGGTAAATGTAATTTTGTATTTCGAGAGCTCCATTTCCTGGCAGGTTTTTAAGTTGTTTAGTTTTTAAGTAGTTTAGGTTGGGATTTTTTTTGTTGGTTTGGTTGGTTTTGGTGGGGTTTTTTTTGGTTTTGTTTGGTTTTCTTGGTTTTGTTTGTTTGCTTGGGGTTTTTATTTTATTTTATACTATGGCTTAATTTTTACTGGAGCTCCACGGTCATACATATGCAAATAAGAGATGAGTGCAAATTTCCAAAATACAGAGTTGAAGAACGCAACACTAAGTGAGCTGGTAGAAGTGAGAAAAGGAAAGAAAGAACCCAAATCATGGTCCCTTTTTTGTCTCTTTCCATTCTGTGTGGAGAGTGCTGTAGATTGGAGGGATCAGACAGGAGCCAAAGCTCCTTCCCATGGAGAGGCAACATCCAAGGAGTGACTCTGAGGGACAGACACCACACCAAGGATGATTTTGGGTTGGAACCACCCCTAAATCAGCTCTTTGAACACTTCAGACAAGCCTTTAAAACAAGCTCAGGACATCAGCAGTGCTTTGTTTGTTTTCTTAATTAACTTTGTCCAGACAAATCTGTCACAGGGAAGAGAACACAAGCTTTTCCCTGAAGGTCTAAACCAAATTTGCTTTATTGCTTTGTCTTTTTTGATCCCTCCATGTATTTATTTATAAAAATTATCTGGGGAGCTCATTCTGATTTTTCTGCCTGGGTGCTGTCAGTAGCTCCTTACCCAAGAACATGAAATTCCTTAAACTGTCAGGGAATTGCACCTGAGAAAAACCACAAATCCCAAACGCCCCTTTAAAGGAAAAATTAATTCTTAAAATCAGAGATTGATGGGACAAATTGTTGCTCTGAGCTTGCTGGAGTAATCTGGGAGATTCTTGGCACAGAATCCTGGGTAGGTGCCAAGCTCTTGGTTTGGTTCCAGGCAAATTCCAGCCACCATTCACCAGCAATTAACGAACGCTGAGGCAGATGCAGCTGGGCCACCCTGAGTTATCAGCCCTGCAGGGCTGCCCTGCCTGGGCTCACCCAGCCACAAAATCCCTGTTTGCCCTCAGGTGCCACCCCAAATTCCTTCCTGAGGGTTGTGGTCCCACACCCTCGGTAGCTGCGCTCGGGGAATTCCCACCATAAGAGCCGGGAGCACGGGGAGAGATGAATTTAAAGCGAATTTAATTATTCTACAATTCTATGCAATGCCCAAGTTCATGGCTGTTGCTGGTTCAGTACTTTATCACTGGTGGAATTCGAGGATGAGGCTACAGAAAAAAGAAGCAGAGTTTGTCTTTGTGATTTTGGAGTCTTTGAGGCTGTGGTAAATAAATTTATAAGGTTTTGTGACCTACATTTCAGAGGAGGTCACTGCAATGGATTCTAAAACAATCCGCTGCTTGTGCTGCCACAGAATTGATCTGCTGAGGGTTTAGTGGAGGGGCGGCCTCATTGGAGTCCTCCTTTTGCTCCCTGGAATTGCTCTGGCTGGGGGAGATGAGTGATGGTGGAACTCAGAGGGGACACATCCATCCACCCTGACGTGGTGTTTGCAGACATTTATTGGTTTTCCCTCTCTGGCTGCCCCTCCAGCTGTCCTTGACCCATTGTGACCTCCAGGCAAGGCGTGTGGCAGGGTGGGAGAGGTGCTGGGACTCTCTGTGGGGACAATGGCAGAAAAAAGCCACCTTTGGGGAGCATTCCCATGGCACTTGAGTTGGGATGCATTTTAACTGCCTACATTAAAATTGGGATTTGTTGCTGTAACCTTTCCCCGAACATCTGCTCTTGGCAACAATAAAAAAAGGACAGTGTGTGACCTCTGCACAGGCTGAACACGTTTTTGTTGTGTGTTTATAGCTAAAGAAGTATCTCTTGCAGCTAAAGTGAAAAAACAGGTTTATTTCCATGTCTTGATCGTAATTTCAATCCTTTCCATTCCATTAAATCTCATTAAACAGAAAATGATGGTTCTCAAACGAAAAAGGATGTTTTAATAAAGTGGTTAATGCTCCAGGTTAACTTTATGGATTTTCATCATTTTCTGGGCCAATTTTTGCTGAGTTAGTGTGGGATTTGAGAAAAGCTGAGTGAAAAGCTTTGAGAAAGGCTGAGTGACTGAAATGGGATTAAATTAGAATAAAATTAAATACTCCCTTGTCTGTCCTTTTGGATTGTTGACCCATGTTGTCACTACCAATATTTGAAGTAACGTGTTGCCCCAGATTTCATTTCTCTGTTTTGAGGTTACTTTAGAAAAGATAATTAACTTTTAATTGTGTCTTTAGTATTTATTCTGCCTAAGCACTCAGCTTTTATTCTGCTTGTGAAGGGCAATATTTAGACTGTTCTGTGGGCAGCATGAAATCAATGCTGCCTTCAATTAAGATTTTCTTTGTGTCACACAATGGTGGGTCAGAAGTTGTCACTTGGCCTTTTTAATGGGTTTATTAAACACTGGGTTTAGCTGAGGGATTTTCTAGAGACATTTCTGTTAAATTAAAAACATTTTCCCTTTTTTCCTTTTGGTCTTTAGGCAATAAATGGGGTTTTTTAAAATAAATCAAATATAATAGAGTAACTTAGTGGATAATAACTGGAAGGTGGGCCACGGTTTTGGTGGTTTTATAGAAAATTGAGTATTTGGAGTGGTTGCTCAGAGATTTGTATTTATTTGTGATGCTCATTAAATAGCAGTGTAGGGCACTATACACCCAACAGTCACTGGGGTTTTTTTAATGTGAAAAGGCAAAAAAAAAAAAAAAGAAAGAAAGAAAAAAAAGCTTTTACACACTGTCAAACCTGGAAATGGAGCTCAGGCCTCCTGATTCCACAGCCAAGGCACCATTCCCTGTTTGGGTGGCACCCAGCCAGGAACTCAGGAGGTCCTCCTGGAACCCTGCCTTGGCTTTGGCAAAAGTCTATAAAAATGGAGATGTAGTGGGTTTAGAGAAATACAAAAGAATGTGCTTTTTCACACAATGAATGACTAAATGGTGGAACTCGCTGCTGGAGGATGTGGGAGGCTGAAAGTATCAATTAATTCAATTAATTACGGATGGGCCAATTGTGAACTGTTAAACACAAGAGTCCAGATTTAGCTTGGGATTCTGGCTGGTTTCTGTCCAGCTTTCACTGGGAGGTTCCCCATCCTGGGATGTCCAGGCTGCTGGGGCAGTCTCTGTCCCTGCTGTAAAATAAAGTGTAAAATAAAGTGCCACAAATGGCAGCAGGTCAGAAAATTCCTGTTTGAATAGAACCCCCCAAAGCAGGTTCAACCAAAACCACCCCAGGATCACCTGGGTAGGAAAAAACCTTTAAAATCATTGAGTGCAACCATAAATCCAGCACTGCAAACCCCACCAAAGATTGTGTCCAGTTGGGTTCTGAGCTCTCCAGGGATGGTGACTCCACAAGCTCTCTCTGGGCAGCCTGTTCCAGGGTTTTCCTACTTTCTCCATAAGTTTTTCTTCAATTTAAATGGGATTAGCTGTGTTTCAGTTTGGGCCTCTTGTCCTTCTATCAGCACCTCTGAGAAGGCACTGATTCCCTGTCCTTTACTCCCTCCCATCAGGAATTTATTTATTTATACACATTTATTTATACTCAAGAATCCTGAGTCTTCTCTGCTCTAACCTTTGCAGTCCCAGCTCTCTCAACCTCTCAAACCTTTCACGTTTTTCAAGGAGCAGCAGTCCCTCAATCACATCTGCAGCCCTTCACTGGGCTCCAGTAAATCCCTATTTCTCATGATCTGGGATCCCAGCACTGAGTTTGTGGTGTTTGGCAGAGGAAAGGGATCACCCACCTCCCTCAGGGTGCTGCTAACTCATCCTCAGCCCAGGAGCTGCTGGTCTTTGCTCCAGGCCACACTCTTGGCTCATGGTCAGCCAGTCCCCCAGGACCTTCCAGGAGGTTGTTCCCTAGAGATTTTTCCAGCAGTGACTTTCTTAAACCACAATTGCTCAGGTTTCCAAAGAGCTTTTAGTGACAGATTTTTCCAAAGTGTTTTTGAATATAAACCCAGCCTTCCTTCACCTTCAACCACGTGGTTGCTGACCACTTTAAAAACTCCTTAGGAACAATGATCTCTCTCGGGGGGAGTTTATCTTTTTTGTTTGCAGTTTCTAAGCTTTACCAGCAGCTTCTGTCCTGGTTCCAATTCCAAGTATAGAAGGCACAGAAGGCTCAGGCTGTGGAGGGAGAGCGAGGTGAATTCCGCACTGGTAGCGCTACAGAGACTCCATTGGTTTCTTAATTTTTGGAATGCAGCTGCCAGTGGCACCATTCCAGCAGCTGGGCCAGGCTCCAGCTTGGAGGTGCCCACCCAGGGCACTGTGCCAGGGTAGCTGAGAAGGGGAAATCTGTTCTTGCCCTCCAGGCAGGGCCACATTGAGGAATCCAGCTCCGTTTGCCTTCGGGTTTGGGATGATTTTGGAGGCAGCTGGAGCTGGGAGCTGTGCTCTGGGCAATGCTCCTCTGCTTTCCACGGAGGCAGGAGACACAGGGATTTCCTCACCATCACCTGCTGGCTGCAGGCTCTGACAGCAGAGGTGTGTGAGCAGGAACTGTAGGCAGGAGACATGTAACTCGGCATCCGTGGCATCTGCCCCAACAGGGAGGAGGCACAGAATCACAGATTGACAGAATCACAGATTGACAGATTCACAGAATCACCAAGCTGAAAGAGACCTACAAGATCATCGAGTCCAACCCAGCCCTAACACCTCAACTAAACCATGGCACCGAGTGCCACATCCAGTCTTTTTTTAAACACATCCAGGGATGGTGACTCCACCACCTCCCTGGGCAGACTATTCCAACACTTGATCACTCCTTCTTGTAAAAAACTTTTTCCCAATATCCAACCTGTATTTCCCTTGGCACAGCTTAAGGCTGTGTCCTCTCGTTCTGTCAGCTGCTGCCTGGAGAAAGAGACCAACCCTCACTTGACTAAAACCACCTTTCAGGGAGCTGTGGAGAGTGATAAGGTCACCCCTGAGTCCCCTTTTCTCCAGGATAAACAACCCCAGCTCCCCCAAGCCCTGTGAGGAACGACTGAGAGAGGGATCTGATCTGAGAAAGTGGGAATGAAATTTTTACTGCCCTGAACAGCCTTTAGTGCTGGAGCTGCTGCTGTAGAAAATGTAAACAAGGAAACAATGTATAGGCATGAAGGGCACGTTTTAGGAGAGCTGTTTCCACCGGGGCTGGTCTCACCTTGGATTGCCGGTACCTGTCACATCCTCATCCAAGGAATGAAGTGGAATTGTTAGAGCTCACTGCAGGATGCAACCCGGGGTAAAAAAAACTATTATTGGTATGCAAAACCAAAGCACTCTCAGATATCCCTTAACAAAACTGGCCAGTTAAAGAAAGTTGGTTTTATCAGGAGTTGTGAGGTGTTTGTGAAGTCAGAATTAACACCTCGGGTGACCTAAGGTCAGGCAGGGATCTCAGCAGGGAACTTCTCTATCTTCGGGACAGTTTATCCAAGGGGAGAGAGTCTCTTTATAAGTTTATTTTTCCCTATTTTTTCCAACTGGCTTAATACCCCACTGCCACCTTCAGGGTTCCTTTGGCAGTCAGGGAATTGTTTTGTCCTCCAAGAGATTTCTGAGGGGAACAAAGCTCTAATGAACACAGCTAAGCTTTGGCGAGACAAACTTTGATTTACTGCTTAGAAAATTTGAATATATTCCTGCAGGCTGTTTTTTTGTTTCAATGAGTATTTTTAGCATACATTTGTTTATTCCAACCCAGCTCAATTTTAAGGTCTTTATAATGTACGGGATGAGGTTTTTTTTAAAGTTTTACTCTGCATATTTTGTCCCCAAGCCCATAATTTGCCAAATACTACATTATAGTAATAGAATATATTTATATATTAACTCTTCACATATTTAATTTCGCTTAAGAAATATTTCTGCAAGCAAAAGAAGCTGATAAAGCAGCCTTTGAGTTGCATTTCTTGTTTCCATGAATTCCAATTCTGCAAAATCTAGCAAGATAAAACCCAGGCTCCTGGAAATTGATGGGAAAATTTCCTTTGAATTTTGTGCCCTAACACGGCAGAAGCTTCACCTATTTGAAATGCAAAAATTCAAAATTTTTAAGCATTCAGTAGTGAGAGAAATTCAAAATTTTAAGCTTTCAGCAGATTCTTTCTTTTCTCAGCATCCTTTTCTTTATTTTTTTAAAGCTGCACGGTGCTAAATGTAACTTTACCTTACACAGAGACATTTCGATGAATTTTGATGAATTAGAATTAAAGATGTTTGAGGTGGAATATGGAGCTCGAGTAGAACCTTCAGGACTTGAAACGGTCTGGGATCTTCAGGGCTCACTGAAAATCCCTGGGGATTCCTGAAGAGCAGGAAAAACCCCAGTGGAGTGGTTTTCATTCCTAATATAAGAAACAGAGCCAACAGGCTCCTGTGAAGGGAGGGAAGTGGAGTGTTTTGGGGGAAAAATGATGCTTTTGATGTGTCCCCTTTGGTGGTGCAAAGGGTTTGTTCTACAGGCAGGAGCTCTGCTTTCCCAGCATAAACTGAACCCACTCCGGGAGGATCTTTTGGTATCAGGTATTTACACAAGGTTTAGGCTGTTTTCAACAAAAGGAAGAATTTAAGATCAAATTATCCTCATCCTTCTTTAACTCTGTTTTCTTCTGTTTTGAGCTGTTCTTCTTAGATCCTTTGTTAGAAGTGCACTTTATAGATAACTCTTCTTCAGGTGGCTTAAAAAGAATCCCTGAGAATTATTATTTTTAAAGAAATTAGATTAAATAACGTTTCACCCCATGTTGTATAACCCAAGTGTACCTTCCTCTTCACTTCTGAACGAAATCTTTGAATAATGATCAAACCCAGAACATTTTCCCTTTGCAAATACTTCAAATATCAGGGCTGGGTGCTGTGTTTGGCATCATCCTTAGGCTTCAAGGATGGTGGAGGAGAAACTAAAGACAGTAAGAGCAGTTAATAAAAAAGCCACTGGAGAAGGGGCTTTGCCACTGGGATATTACAATTGAGCAGATCTGTAATAAAAAATGGATATTTTGAAGTGATCAGCTTGGTGAGAAGAGATGGAACCCCACGGCTTTTCCTGAACCTCCTGAAAACCTAAAAGCCAAACCCAGCCCAGAGCCCTGCTTTCTGGAAAATGTAACACAAACAGAATATTTGAAGAGAAAAAGGCCTTAAAACCATCTTGGTTTGGATTCAGAGCAGTGCAAAAATTAATCAGATTCACATCTCCCATCAATGCCTCAGTTGAATTAAGTGTAAATATTTTGAAACCCCTGTGAGTGCATTCTGCTGGATGTGGGAGCTGCCAGACCTCTCATCCTGAGAGCACTTGTTGGTTGTGTCTCAGTAAAGTGGAACTCTAATCAACACCCTCATTTCAAAAATTAGTTGACTGCACTTCCTGCATTTATTTAAAAATAATTGAGCATCTTTATTTATCATTTATAGGAAATGACATTTACAGGCTGCCTAAAAGACCTGGTAAATTCTGGTGTCTCTGGGATACTGAAAATATCTGAAATATACATGGGAATATATGAAAAATGAAAAGAGAAAGGAAAAGAAATTGTTATTCTTTGTGCTTTTTCCATACCACACACAGAATGAAAAAGAAAAATTCTTTTATTTTCAAATACCTGAAGCTTTATGTAGTGAAAGTGTGGGAGAAGGCAGAACTTTTGATGCTTTTAAGGCAAGAGGCCTCTCCAGGGAAGTGGACCATGGGAATGCTCAGCAGTCACTGATTTTACCTTCCCAGAGGGTGAGAGGATTTTCCACACCCAAGAATATCCCAGAGGAGCAATGCAAAGAATCCTCCTGCCCTGAACCTTTGCACTTAAGAGAAATGAGTAAGTGAAGAGAAAGGTGCTGCTCCCAAGGGATATTGGGATTTAATGATACTTTGCCTCTTATAGACACTTTTTAAAAGGGGATATTGTGATTAAATATCAATACCTTCCTAAAAATCTTTCCAGCTTGCCAGTTTCCCAAAGTTAAGCTTAAGCTACCAATCCACTGAAGACAATTTTTGTTTCCTATCACTCAGACACAAAATCGTTCCAGGTACCATTTTCTCTCCCCCCTCCCCCCAAAATCATATTACCATAAGGATATAAATGATTTTATGTGAATAATATCTCTGGGATATTCCGTGTACCTTATACTGCCCAGTATCTCCTTCCATCTGCTCCAGAACTAAATCAACGGAAATATTGGTTTGAATCCTCCCCTCAGAAGATGCTGACAGGGAAGTGAATTCAAAGTCAAAGCCTCTGCATTTCCCTTGTCTCCTGTTGTGCCTGAGTGAGGTAACTGAGGATGAAAACAGAAAAGGGCACAATCAAGGAGAATCACAGGCTCATGAGGCTGAAACTGGAAATCAAAGATGATTTTCAACCTCTCAGAGCCCTGCTCTGGGTTTGGTCGCTGCCCTTCCCACAGCCACTCATCCCTGCTCTCCAGAGGGAGCATTCCAGCCCCACTTTCCTCAGCCAGCACTTCGCAGTGGAGAGGGAAATTTGGATAAAATCTTTTTCTTTTTTCAACCTATGCAGAGTCACAGAGTGGTTTGGGTTGGAAAGGATCTTCCAGATCATCCAGTGCATGGCAGGGACGCCTTCCACTGTCCCAGCTTGCTCCGAAACCCCAATGTCCAGCCTGGCCTTGGGCACTTCCAGGGATCCAGGGGCAGCCACGGCTTCTCTGGGAACCTGTGCCAGGATTTTCTGCCCCCTCTTCTCTGTGAACACCCTCATGATTTACTCAGGGAAGTACAACTGCACCTCGTGGCTGCTCCTCTTGGAATCACACCAAGGCAACCAAGATACTCCTGAATTTTGGATTAAGGAGCGTAGGAATATTCTACTCATGGAAAGCAGCAGGAGGGAGGAAGATAATTGCTCCCGTGAGGATCCCCAGCCTGCTTTGCTCCAGGAAAACTTGATTTTCCACATTGGACGCTGCCACAGGAACATGCAACTGGTGCGGCTCCAGTACGGAGGAAGGTCCTGTCCCATTTTAACTGGGTGGTACTTGGCCGACACCAACCCCTGGGGAAATTAGCATTTCAATCGCTGTAAAGTGATCCCAGCTATAGTGCCCGGCTCCAAAGGCAGCAATGAATAAACAAAACTCCGAGTATTTAGGTCCTTCTTCTCCCCAGTTTTCCATTCTCCCAATGAACTTACTGTATTCAGCCCTCTGGAAGTGACATTAGCAGAAGGTAGCAGGGAGAGCGCCTAGCAACTCCACAGAAATCCCAAAGAGAGGTGGAAAGGAAGTGATTTTCATGTAATTATTCACCCCTACAAAAGCTGTTGTCAGGTAGACACTAGAAACATAGCTGTTTTATTCTTCCCCTAACCTACTTTGGATCTTTTGAGAATCACTGCCATTAAAGAGAGGGAAAAAAGAGCTTAATTCAGCCATTTTCTGCCTGGCCGTTTAAGTGGTGTTTTCCTGGCCTAATGAAGGCTCGGCTTTCAGAAGCTGCCTTGTTTAGGAAGCCCTGGGTAGTAAACTTCAGCCACAAACTCACTCCTGCATCCAAAAAACACCATTTCTGTGGCTGCTTCCCCACAATGCACAGCTCATATTTTGTTTGGGTTTAGTTCCTCGTTTAATGACATTTCCCACTGAGTTGGGAGAGATAATTTTTTTTTCCCTCCCCAAGAAGGCATTTGGGGACAGGGGGCAGGGGCTAAAGAGCTTATTTATTTTAGGTAACGTGCTTGGTGCCAGGCTGCTTGGATCCAGTGGGGTTTTTTTTCCCTTTATTTTCTTCAGCCAGGCACCCCAGCTGTGCCCTCAGCCACAACTCCTTGGGGCTGAGGCTGCTTGGAGATAACTGAGGGATATTTTTGTGCTGTTCTTGCCATCTGGAGGAGCCTGCAGGAGCTGAGCTTCACTTGGCCGGCATCACACCAAACACTTTTACATCAGTGGCTGTCACTTCAAGCAGCCCCGGGCACATCTTCAGTGGATTGCCTGATTTATATCCTCATTTTTTCTACATTGACACTCCTAGCAGAGGTTCAATAAATGCAGGGAGGATAAAAGACATCGCAAGCTGACTTTTAAAGGGCTATATTCATTGGAAAATAAATATATCAGAAGTGAGTTGTATCAGAGATTGTATTTGTTGAGGCAGCGACATCCAGAGTGGTTTATTGTGAAGAACATCCTAAAAATCCTCAAAGCTTTAACCTGTGTCTGTAGCTGAAGTAATATTCTGCTTTAAAATTGTGTTATGGCAGTCTGCTTTACTCGCTGGGTGTTCCAAGATTCTAGTTCCAAGTGGAAAACTGTATTTTCCTATGCAGCAAAAAGGTTTTCATTTGGAATCCAGGGATTAACTGGTTTAATATTATGAAATAACTGCTTTTGTATGTTTTTTAAACACAAAGTGTCTTTTAAATTAACTCTGTTTGGAAGATTTGTAGTGGGTTTTTTTAAAAAAAACCAAAACATATATCATGACTATTTTTATTCAAATAAATTTTCATATTTGGCTATTTTTCAGTCAAATATGAAAAACTGCACAGGTACAGCAACTGTGGGAAAATGAAGATAATAAAGTTTATTCTTCCCTATTTGATTTTGCCTGTGGGATCGATAAGAATGAGAAATAATCAGTGTACTGCTAGTCAGGGAACAGCAGGATGCAGACAAGGAATGGATTTATTCACTTTGAACGTCTGCATGCTCCGAGTGTTTGGGTTGTTTTGCAAATAGATCAGAGCCTTGACCTCTGAATTCCTTATTTTGGCAGCTGCACAGCCCAGACACTCAGCTGATTTCTGTGTTCGCTGCTATTTCAGAAAAAAATTTCACTTGATTGCAAGGGAGTGACTGGAGAGCAAATGCAAACTGGCTGGGTTTGTTTTTCCTGCCTCTGCACAGGGCGTTGGGTTGATGGCAGTGAATTGTGTCGTGCACTTTGTGCAGAACCCGGAGGTGGCTGGGCAGATGTGGTGCCTCAGCCTCTTCTCCATCCATTTCACCAGGCATTCTGCACTGAAAACACCCAAATTCCATCTCCGCCTGCCTTCGTGGGGGAGGTCTCACCTGAATATATAACATTTCTCAGCTTGAGGAACATGGGAAGTGTTAAAAAAGGCAGCCAGGTGTAGATGTGTGGCCTCCCTCCCAGTTTGTGCAGCCCATTTCTCATCCCACACTCCCCCTGCTGCCACACCAGGACCAGCAGAGGAGGCTGTGATGTGGTTGAATGTCCTTTATAATGAAAAAGCCAGGAAAAAAAAATCACTTTATTGGAATAAGATCAGAGGTGAAACGCTCAGTTCCCCCACTACTGCCTATTTTAGTATTATTCCTGGAAATACGTTTATATACATACATAAAGATGGGACTCGGAGCAGAGGAATGTAATAAAAATGCAATTTAGGGAGTGATTCTTTTCATTGCACATTACAGCAGAATAATTCTTCGCTCCCTGGTGTCACCAAAAGTTCATCTTGGGGATAAAACTGTCCTTTATTAGAGAGACCTGGGATCTAAGACTGGAAAAATAGAAAATATTAAAGCTTGCTGCGTGGGGAACTTCAGCAAGGTCAGCACACCCTGCTGGGATCTGTTTCTCCACATGAGTGAGCCCTGGGTTTTTGGGAGCACGAGCACCTCATGTTTTCTGTGGGGTGAAAACAGAAATTCCCTCTGGTTTTCAATCCCAGCTCTCCCAGTCAGGTGTTCCAGCTGGGCACTGAGAGCAGCTTGAATGGTTGAATGATTGATGGTCGAAGGATTGACTGATAGAAAATGAATTCATGATTCACTGGCAGAAAAGAACTTCCCAGGATACTGGAGATGAAAGCACAGGGTGAAATTGGGACTTTGGCCTCTTCCTAAAGCTATCAGAAACCACATATTTTAAATTCTGTTGTTTGATTTGGTGGTGGGTTTTTTTTGTTTGGTTGGTTTTGGGT
>VZDJ01000040.1:976843-994130 GCA_008694505.1 Cyanoderma ruficeps | reverse complement strand
TTGTTTGGTTGGTTTTGGGTTTTTTGGGGGGTTTTTTTTGCATTTATTTTGGGGGTTTCCTATAGTTTAATGTCAGAAATTATTCTGAGCCCTTCCAGCAGTGCTTGGAGCTGCCAAAGGCAGCACTCCCTGAACGTCTCCCACCTCATTCCAGAGGAGAGGAAGGATGCCTTTTGTTAGGGAGAGGTCTGGCAGGTGCTTTTGAAACGCTTTGATTCTCTAAAAGCTTCCATTAGTGCTCATAATTAAACCTGTTGCTAATTGCCCCATGTCTGATGAGGTCACTCTTTAAGTGCAGGTGTTACCTCAAGGTCAAGACCTCACATTTTGAAGGTTTCCTACAGTCCTGTCCCACCTAAACCTATCTGGCAACAGGTTATTTTATTCAGGCATTTGTGATAAAATTCTGCAGTTATTCCATGCTCTAACCTTGAAATTTCATTTATTATCTCCTGACAGCCACGGCTTTATTTTTAAAATTCTCATTTGAAGCCCACGAAGGCAAACTGCTTTTTAAAATACCAACACTGCTGAGATTCATCAAAAACTAATGAATAATTTAAATTAGAAGAAAACCTGGAGTGATTGCTCGTTCTCTGATAACAAAATGGGAAATAAATGACTTGTCAACATTTGGATCATCATGTTTTAAAGAGCAAGCGCAGGTTTTAACTGGTCTGTGAGCTCTCCCGTGTTCTCAGGCAGTGCTCCACGGTGGGATTGTCATTAACGCTCTGGAATTAAGGATGCTTTGGGCTTTAGTGTTCAGCCTCACTGTTTAGAATGAGAAAAAAGAAAGTGAATATTTCTGATGCTACACCCCTGGGATGCAGATTTCAGCCAGTGCTTGGGCTTCAATGTGAAATTAATGCTTTTGATTTTGACAGGAATTCTCAAGGAAGCAAACAGAACTGTGTGGGCTCTAGGAAAGGCCAGGGACAGACAGAAAACCAAGATGATTAATTAATTTACTGGGAGAATCCTCCTGGTGCTCTGGTTTTGTTCCTGTTTACATGGAGACCCTTGGATGTGGCAACTCCTCCAGCTCAGCCATGACCCTGGGAGCCCAGAGTGTCACCTGAGCAGTGTCACAAGGGTCTGGTATCGCTGAGAAACCTGTGAATTGCAATTTAGAATGCTGCCAAGAGAGAAGGGGGGACATGTGGGTAAAGCAGAGAGAAGCTGCACATCAGCCCCAGGGGACAACAGAATATATTTTCTTTTTTAAAAAAAAGCTCTGCCTATCTTTTGGGAGGATCAGATTGAAAATTGCTGGCTGGTTTTCCCATGTTGCCCAGACACAGAACAATTTTACACAATTTCTTTTTTTTTTNTTTTACACAACTACCAAAAAAAAAAAAGTTTGAGTTATTCAGCTGTTTGTCATGGACAAAGTGCCAGTTAAAATCTTCCTGCATCCACAGAAAGATTTCACAACAGCTGCACTGGAGCTTGTTCCAAATATATCCAGAGAGCACAGAAAGTAAAGGGAAGGTACAAAGACAGAGTTACAAACCCCTGGAATCTGAGATATTCCTTCAGGTGAACACCATTGTTTTTATTCCATGCATGATGGGAATAATCAACATCAACACATCCCAGGTTGTCCCCGAGGTCTCTGCTCTGTTTAGGCACTGAGCTCATCTCAGGACAGTTATGCAATATTTTGTTTTATCCTTCTCACTCCTTGCTTNTTATTTTATTTTTATTTCAGTGTATGGCACAATCCCATCTTACTGACAGAAAGACATTTATATCGAGACTAAAATGAGGAGCTGTCGCTCTTCTGGGGATTTTCCATTTGAAGTTGGTTTGTTAAACTGTGAAGGTTCTTTAGTTGTTCAAGAAGTGACTTTTAATTCACTTTTTCTGCAGCAGTGAGTGCTCAGTATGTTTCTCCTTCTCTTTGGACACCCGTTAAGGGGTGGCCAAGTCATGGAACATGTGAGAAAAGGTTGCTTGAAGTGATTTATGGACGTAACATCCCATAGAAACTTTATGGCAGGGACATGAAAAGAACCTAATTCTCCAGAGCAGGGTTCTGTTGTCTGCACTACAGCACATCCCTCTTCTTTCTTTCTTATCCTGCTTTCACTGCAGGAGCCACAAAGGAGGCCAGGGATCCTCCAGACAGCAGCATCCTGTGTTTGGCCAGCTCAATTCATCTCCCCGGGCAGAGAAAACACTCATGGAAATTGAGATTGTGCCCCAGACCTGCCACAAGAAGGCCAAATTGAGGTTACTCAGACAGATTTAAAATGGGGGCATTGCCAGACTTGAGAGCTGCATGTTGCAAAGCAGCACTTTCCATTTTTTAGTAGAAAAATTCTCCTGTTTGTTGTTCTGTAAGGTTCTGTCCTTTGAAGTGCGATTTTTCAAATATTAGGGTTAGTTATCAAGGTTTTTAGTGCTTTAATTTAAATTTTGTTTTGGCATGGAAACTTTTTATAGGAGAGGAAAAAAGCTAAAAAAGTCTAGTTCCATCCTTTAATGGTATGTTTCCATCAGTTTATCTATAAAAAAAAATTCCAATCCCAAGTTTGTGAGTGCCAAATTGAATTCATTATCCCTGACTTAGGGGTTTTCAAGGTCCAGAGTTCCTAAAGGACCAAGAGGGTGTTCTCTGGAGCAGGTCCTTTCCTCTGGACTTTACTCATGGCAGGGAAAGTATTGAGCTGTGTCACCTTGCAGAACAAATGTCCTCTTTTGTCCCAGCTGCTGCCCCAGGTTTGCCTCTGTGTCCCTATCCCTTCAGAATGTCACTGTTCTGCATGGAAACGGGGACAACTTCTGGTTGAAGGCAGACTCAGCACTCTCAGAAACATCCCATAATGGTTTTGTGGCCGTGAGCCGAGTGGGTGGCACCTGGATGGCACCTGGGTGGCACCTGGGTGGGACCTGGGTGGCACCTGGGCTTGGGATTGGTGTCTACCAGAGCCCATCTGTGCCCACTGCAAGTCGGAGTGAGAACAATTTCTCCTGAGGTGCCCTTGGTGAATGACCAAGCTGGGGTGGCACGGAGCAATACAAACCATTTGAGGCCTCACCAAACTCTCCAGCTGCAGTCTGAGGCTGGGTGTCAGCTGGTCCCTGGCTGGTGGGACAAGGAGATGGAGAACTGATCTGAAATGTCACCTTCAGGGCTTTGAAGGGTTGGCATGTCTGGCAATATACACCAGGGTTAGTCCAGCTCTTGTGTTTATTCAGCCACAGAAAATCTACCTGTGGTTTCTAAATTTATGTTCCTTTTTGCCACTTTGCTGGTCACGTTTTTGCCATTTTAGAAATGTGAACAAGTTAAATGTAATTTGTCTTCTGAGTATGCAACCCAAAGAAGCTATACAGATTGTATTACTCCCTTCAGCAAATAAAATTATTTCTCCATCCCTATTTAAACATCAGCCCTAAGTTCTGAGGGAATTTCTAGGCTGATGTCATAGACTGCAACAAAAAACACTCTTCGGTCTGATTCCAGTTTTACAGATGTGAAGGTTTCCTTGCAGAAGATGTTTCTCAGTGTGTTTGCCACTTTTTGGGCTGAATCCCTGTGGGGTGCCACAGTCTTTGTTTGCTTTGAAGGAAAAGAGCATCACTTGTGGCCAGAGTTTGATCTGCTTTTCTGTCTGGGAGTTCCAGAGGGATTTGCTCTCTGCTCCTCTGCTCCAGCAACTCTGGAGCTGCTCCCTTCCAGCACAGCTCTCCTTTCCCTCACTTCCAGCAGGGCTGGAATCCCAGGGATAATCAGGGCAGTGGGAGCTGCTCTGAGTGCTCTGCCCTGCCCTGCAGCTGTGGGAAGGGAAAAGGGAAAAGGGAAGAGGGAAAAGGGNAAGGGAAAAGGGAAAAGGGAAAAGGGAAAGGAAGGATCAGATCCGTGTGCTGATCCAGTTTCCCAGCTTTTGTCTGGCCACAGCAGACAGTGCATTTTCAGCTGACCCACGCTCCTCACAGGTTTTGGGAGCTTCCAGTCTTGTTAAAGAGCCTGTCTGTCAAAAGCCTCTCTGTGTGCAGCTTTTCCTCAGTGATGGTGAAGCTCTGGGATGTAACCAGCTGTGTCTTATTCGGGGTGACAGCAACGAAACCCTTTAAGCCTCTGATGTAAATCAAATGTGATCTTAATGTTATTTCTAAACAGAAACACTCAACAACTCCAGAGAGCAAGGCCTCACTTGATCAGATGCAAAACAAACACATCCCCTTTGTGTGTTTAGGAGGATTTGATGGCTGTTAGTAGTCCCGAAATTGTCCCCAGCGTTCCCTCCTCCCTGGCTCCAATTTCAGCTGCACAGCCACTGCCTCTGATTATCACTCAGGTTTGGTGCTTTGGTTGCTCTGCTCTAACAAAAGACTTCAAGAGATCATTTATCCCAGGAAAACAGGAGCGGGATTTTATTGGATTGCAGCTGTGTGGGTTTGGGCTCTCCATATCACTCTCATGTTAAAACCTGCACTTCAAGGGGTGCCTTCAGCTCCAGTGGGAACACAGCCCCACTAGTCAAGTGAAATAAGTTGCTTGGCTGCAGAAATTTTAAAGGAAAATGAACCTGCTCATTAATATTCTGAGGTTGCTCTGAGGAGAAGAATCTCACTGTGTGAACTCATGCTCCTTTTCTCTGATTTAAAATTGTTTGCATCACTTCAGGATATAAACGTTCCCACAATGACATTACAAAGCTACCGACTCCTTAAGCTCTATAGAACTTTTACTTGTTGACTGTAGAGTGACCAGAACTGTGACTTTGTGCCTGCTGGATCCATTCAATTTTGCTAAAAACGTCCTTTCCCTGCATAAGTTGTCCCTTCTTTCCCCAGCTTAATTTATGTATTATATAGGAATGGCACATCTTGTCTTTAGAGCATTTAGGCACAGTGAATTCTTAAACTTGAATAAATAACTGTCCAATGGGAGTGAGATAAATACAGGTGATTCTACTTAGGCCGCAATTACTAAAACTATACAAAAGCAATTAATGAATTTAATGGGTGAGGATCTTCTCTAAAGGAATTGTCTCCCTCTCTACTTTAGGCTGGGAGGGGAATTTCCCTCTCAGCACATTCTTGTTTTTTTTAAGGCTTCGACTTGTAAAAGCTTTGCCAGACCCTCTTAACCTGCCAGAGCCACCTGTGCAGGTTTGCAGCCCATATTTTTTGCAGGAGGGTGATTTCTCCCGGCTGTTTTTCTGAGGCTGTCCCTGNCTCCTACGCCATCTGCCTGGGGTGCCTGACAGCCCTGGGGAGCTACAACAACTACAACAACAACTGCTACAGGTAACACCGCCCACGCCGGCATTCTGCTCCTGGGGGGAAATTTGGAATCGTTTCCTGTGGCTTTGCCCCACACACTGAGGGTCCAGCCTTGCAGAAAAGTGACTCTAATAATTAGTGAGACCACTCCTGGAGGATGTTTTGTAAATCAAAAGGTTTAGTAATCAAAAAATAACAAAGTAACAAAACGTTGCAGGAAACAAATAATAAGGCCGCGCGCAGGGGCCTGAGGAACCTCAGACACCCAGCTAAGACATCTCGAAAAGCCTTTTTCTCCTTTTGTGCTCTTTCTTAAATACTGACTGGTTTAGGCGGGATAACCTGGCTTGCAGCCAATAGAGAGGGATACAGGGTTTGAGGAACAGTGACAAGATCCAATAGATGCTTCTCTCTGGCCCTGAGACAATCCTTCTCAGGGGGATGGGGAAGAATCTGGGTACTTTGCCTTAAGGTGTGAGCCTTAAACTTCCCCTATATGGAAAACACCCTATATGAGTGTGTGGGGTGCATTACTACAATTTCCCTTTTTCTGTGGGTAACCAGTGTTTTTGTAGGACAGAGGTCTGTAATGTTTCTTGGCGCTGCTCCAGAGGAACTCAGCTCCAAAACATGGTGTTTTCATCCCTCTTTGGTCAAATCTGAGCCTTCCACAACCCCTCAGTGCACAGAGATACAAATTTCATGTAAAAATACAGGATTTCAGACAGGTATAATTGAATGTGTGGGCATTACTTGAGCTGCTTTTTAAAAAGTGCTACCAAAATTTGTCTTTAAAAATCCCCTCTGTTTGGTCCATGCTCTGACTGCCACTTCTCCCCATTTTTTGGGAAGTGTGCAGCCCCCAACCCAGAGGGAATGGGGAGCATTTCATGGCTTACCTCTGTATTCCCAAGGAGGGAATTGCCAATGACTTCAGGAGGTTTTCATCTCCCCTGAGTCAATGCCCCAAGGATGTGATTTGCACTAAATCCCTTCACCATGTTATTGGCCTGGGCAGCAATATGAGCACAACTCTTTTCTTCTGGGATCCATGGTCATTGAATTCATTTTCCTAATATTCCTACAAGGACACTTTGGTTGTAGTGTCTCCATTAAGGTTTCCAGACAGAGAATGAAAATTTCATTTTTCTGTAAAGGTAATAACACAGTCCAAAAGAACCCCAAACAAACCACCCCCAACTCCCAAAATTTATTTAGATTTTAAATTACTGTTTTACTTGGCGAGCTCAGGAGGCAGTTTTAGGGAATTCTCCGGAATGCTCCTTCTTTCCATGTCTTAGCAAGACAAAATGTTTTGTTGCCAAAAGTGGTGTGAGTCCCCTACAACCTTCAGAGCTGCTGGTAATGAACCTTTTGCCTAATTAGCACAAAGGCACCATTCACTCCTTTCCTCTCTTATTTGGTTTTATTTATATTTCTTTCCAGTTGTATCCCAACTAGAAACTGTCAGTGCTTCAAGGAGTGCAGGAAGCCTTTTCCTGAGGTTTTGTAAGCCACTACAAAAAGCAGGAGTTTGGATTGATGGAATTTTCTTTCCTGAGCCCGGAGCTCAGCTGGTAAAACTCTGCTCTGAAACTCCAGGACGCTGCAGCCAAACACCTTTTACTCCATCCAGGCCCCACAATTCCCTTCACAAAACATTTCCCAAATTTCCCAGCTAGGAAATAGATGTCAGTGTGTCCTGATGTGTGATTTTTAATGGGTAGGACAGCAGTGAAGAGCAGAATGTGGCTGAGCTGGGCAGGGCAAGGCATAAACAGAGCTCCGATGTGCAAAGCACCATTTTGTATTCTAACCAGCACTTTAAAAAAATAAAATGAAGCTGGGGGATTTTCTCCTGCATTCCCCACAGTCTGATCCTGACATCGACATTTTCTGCTCTGTTTTACTCCATTTTTTTTCCCCTAAGGGAAGATTGCAGTGGAAAATAATATAGCAAGAGGTGTTTCAGTGGGAAATGGGAAAGTTTGAACTGCACGTGGGCCTCGTGAATTTCAGATTTAAGCCTGATTTAATTCGTTAGTGTGGTGAATTAATTGCAAAAGTCACTTCACGTCTTTGAATAGGAAATTTGTTTTTATTATCCTTACATATCTTTCACCAAAAACACAAAACCAGCTCCTCCCTGGATGTCCCAGAGTTTGTATCCCAAGTGACTGCTCTGAGGAGGAGAAAGCCCTGGCAGCGACATCAGCAGGCAATGTTTCCCCACAGGAATAGCAGACAGAGAATAATCCTGATTTTTATCCAGCTCAGAACCCCAAATCCATTCCCAGGTGCAAGCCCAGGGTCAGCTCCCCTGTTCCCGCCGTGGAGCAGGAGATAAAGTTGTGATTTCACACATGGACAACACTTTAAAGACCTGAGGATTTGTCCCTTGTCAAGTTTCTAGTCTAGGAGGAAAAGAGAAATGGGAATTGCTCAGCTGGGTCTTGAGGAATCCATAAGGGCAAGGAAGGGACTGGAGGGATGCCAGGGACTCTGTGGGCTCAGCGAGGCTCCTTAAGGAAGGCAGGATGAATTTTCAGAAGTGTCCTGCCTGTCAGGCACGGGAAGGAGAAGTGATGCACATCTTGAATTATTCAGGTGATTGGCAGGAGTTTAATTTGAAGGAATGTGAAGTTTTCATAAAAATTTGAAGTTTTCCTTTCACTTGAAATCAGTCTGGGCTTCAGGCAGGCTCTGATGTCCTCCTGCCAAGGGTGCACATAAAAAAATCATGTTGTCTTTCCAATGGTTCCTGAACATTAGTGTTTTAAAACTCATTGGTTTCACAACCAGTGGATCCGGATCCCCCTTCCAGTATTTCTTCCCATAGCAGAAAAAAACCTCTGAGCTACAGGTCACTTCTGTCTGTGGGATGAAAACCAGGAGTTGAGGGGTTGGTAGTGATGCCTTGGCCAGGCTGACCTGAAATAGAGACTGGACAGAGCTGGAGAATAGAGATTTATTGAAAGGCCTTTAGGATACACCTTGGGCAGGACAAGAGCTCAACCAAGGCTGCACCCAGGGTCCACTAGGAATAGTCACACAAAATGGCTGACTGCTCATGAGGTCTCACATTTTTATAAGTTTTGGTCCATTTGCATATTGGGGTTTAATTGCCCAGTTACAGCTGCAGGTTGTGAGGTCTCATCCTTCTTGTTCCTCCCTCCAGCCACCCTTGTTTGTGCTTTTGGGCCTGAAAGTTGTCCTTGGTGTGCAGCAGGAAAAGGATTTGTTTTGTGTCCCTGCTGTGTGCAGAGCTGAGTGACACTGACTGTGAGCTCAGAACTGCCCCCCTGGGCAGCACAGAACCTGAAATACATGAAGGCTCAAACTAAAGGCATCAGTAGAATTCCTGCAAAGCCAAGGGAAGGGAAATAGGAGGTTATTTTTGTATGAAGGTCCCCAAGAGGCTGTGTTCACTCTGGGGATGAAACCATTCAGCTGGGGTGGGGAGTCTCACAATCTGAATGTCATGGGTTCTATCCTCACAGGGGGCACCATTGAAATGTGATGGTTTTATCTTCTTTTCTTTGTGTTAGAGCCAGGATTAACACACAGGAGTCCCAGTTTTGTGTTCAGACTCAGTGTATATTAATTCTTATCTACAGTACAGCCTCACAAATTGTGAGCTCTACTAACAAGGTAGAAAATGGATCCCTCTAACTCTTTCCAAGGTCCTTAACGTGCTAATTACCCAATAACAAGGTGACACCTCTATTATTTATACTTTTAACACAATAACTGACTACCAAAGGCCCACAATATGGACCTTCTTCACCCAGTTAGAAAAAACCACCCAAAACCAAGAAGAAGGTGAAAGAAGGACTTAGACAATGCCCCAAATCCACCATATTGCCCCTTATATATTATTGTATACTAAACCCTTAAACTCTAAGTTTTGCCCCCTGTGCTAACACACACTTCTATTCAAACTCCACACCCACAATCCCAGTGCTGTCACTCCATTTTGGGAGCCTTTTCCACGGCCTCAGGTCAATGCAGTGTTTGTTTGGGGGTTAGTGCCTGTCAGCACAGAAAGCCTGAAATTCCCAGTGCCCAGGGCTCCAACAGTGGTGTTACCTGAAAAGAACAGGAACCTCACTGGCTGCAAGGGGGATGAAAATCCCCTTTTTCCCATTTCCTGCAGATCATTTACACTGCAGTGCTGTGGTTTGATGACTTCTCTGAGAGTGGAGATCCCTGGGATCCTCTCGTTCTGTGGGATTGTCCAGCTGGGCTCTGCCCCTGCTCCAGGAGGGAGCAGCAGACCCTGCCAGGAGCTCCAGCCTTTATCTTCCACTCAGGAACCAGCAGCTCTCAAATCTCCTGTGCCACAGCATTCCTCAGAAGGAAATATCTTCTTGAGGCTGCACTTGAAGCAGGGAATTATCTAAACCAAATCTTACCTGAGGAAAACAGCCTGTGCCCAGTGGAGGCATCATCTGGCTGCATCCCTCCAAAGCAGGATCTCTCTTTTTCCGCCAGAGGATTATAAAATTCATCTCTCTGACCTCTCTTATTGACAGGGTTTCCTCACACTCAGTTTTAATTTCTCAGTGTCAAATTCACTGGTTCCTGAGGTGAGAAAGGTGGGATGAGAGTCCCTCCAGAGCTCTTTGGAGCTGAAAGTCACTGACAAGGTCAGGAAGGGGCTGATTTTTCATTGTTTTGTATCTCTGCAAAGCACAAAGGCCCCTGTGCTCCTCAGTCCTTTATTTTGGATTGCTATTTTGCTTTAAAACATATTAAGTGTAGAACTGGCCTGGCTGGGCATAACTACGGAGAGAATTTCCTATGAAAAGCAAATAAATAAAGGTTAGAATTGTATTTTCAGCAAGTATTTCACTGCAAATGAACAGTTAAAGAAATTCCAGGCATGAAAGAAGTGTGAACATCACTGCACTTGTCCGAGTCTCCACTACAAAAGGGAATATTCATTCTTTTTCATTGCTGGGCGTATTTTAGCAATTTGTAGATGTTGTGCCACAGAGATTATTTTTACTCTGAAATTGTTGTGAAAACAGAAAACCTTCCCAAAATAATAGCTAAAATTAAATAGCTAAAATTAAATAGCTAAAATTAAGTTAAAATTAAATAGTTAAAATTAGGTTAAGATAAAATAGTTAAAATAGTTAAAATAGTTAAAATGAAGTGTAGCTGAGGTGGTGAGAGGGAGCCAAAGGCTCCCATGGCCCAGAGGCTGAGCTGATCCTTGGCTTTGCAGCTTAGGAATGTCAAGGTGCTCCATGGCAGGGGAATTGTGTGCTGGTGCTCAGGTGAGTCCCAGGGGTGGCAGAAGAGCTTTGGACAGATGTGGCAGACACTGCAGGGCTCAGCAGTGAAGGAAAAAGATGCTGGAACTGCTCGCTTCACTCTGAGCTCCAAAAACTGATGAGATGATGTTACAGCATAAAAACACTAAATGAGACAAACAGCAAAGCAGGGAGATCAGCAGAGAAGTTTTGAGGGAATAATTGCCAGGGCTTTGAAGTATGAATTGTCCCTGATTCTCAACAGCAAATCTGTGGCAAAGACATGATCCTTTACTGAATTATTGAAGCTGTGAATTCAGGACCTGCTGGGTTTTACAGGGCCCTTTCTTCTTATTGATAAGTTGCACAAAAATTTGCTTCAGAGCCTCAGTGGGCTGGGGATAAAGCAGATTAAGGGATGGGCTTGAGACAGCTCCAGGCTTGCCTTGTGTTTCAGTGGGTTAGAACCCTAATTTACCTCAGACATCTGGGTTAGATTATTACTTTCTCAAGTACACAGCTGTCTCTCGTGGCAAACAGTCTCCAAGGAGTGACTGTCAGCATAAATCATGGCAGCCTTGTCATCTGTCACGCCTGGAGAGCTGTCAGAGCAGCATGAACAGCAATATTTCCCTGGACTCTGGGGGAAATCACACCTTTCTGCAAGGGGATCTTCCCTTTCTTTTAAAGTGATTTACTCTTGTGACATTTCCAGGCTGGGCAAAGAAATCCTTCTTCACCTTGGCCTTGTCCTTGGCGTGGTTTGAAGTGTGGGATGGGTTTGTCTGAGAGATCTCTGGCCCTGCACTGCCTTGACCCCTTTTTAGACACTTTTTTAGGCCTGCACACACTTCCAGATTATGTACAGTGCTTTTCATTCCCTCAGACTCTTAAATGTGTCTAGAAACCAAACTGCAGCTGTATTTCGTGTGGATATATTTTGCCAATGTTCTTTAACAGGGATAGAAGGAGCTAAGAGCTGGCCACAGGATTTTTTTTTTCCCCCACCCCACAGGAAACAAATGTTACCATTTTTATAAGAGTTTATTAATGAGTTCATACCCTCTGAAATCTATTAGTATAATTATTATGGAGAAATTCTTCTTAACAATTATTACATGCTTTTGCACAGTTTGACGTGTTTTTTAAAGATTTCACAGGAAAACAGCAAGTGACTTGCATCAGGTTTGCAAGTTAAAACACAAGCAAGGATATTCTGCTGGTGTCCTCCTGTACATGCTCATTCCTGGTTGCTCTCAGGAATAATTTGAGTTGGGACCTTACTGTTAATGAACAATTTGCTTTCCATTCCTGCAGCCCAGGGTTCTGTCGGTCCTCTGGCTCAGCAGATGAAAGAAACCCCAGCTCTGGAGATCAACTGCAGTGTTTTTTATTTATATTTTCAGAGACTGCATCATGCTCTGCTGCTTGAACAGTGGCACAAGCTTTGTTGCTGGTTTTGCTATCTTTTCAGTTCTTGGATTTATGGCTTATGAACAAGGCGTGCCCATTGCAGAAGTTGCAGAATCAGGTAAGATCCAAAAGCAGATTTCTGAGTTAACAAAAAAAATGCCCAGAGGGTGTGGTCAGAGTTCACAGTCTGTGGATGAGATGACTCAATGGAATAACTGCTGCAGGAAGAGTTCTGAACTAGTTTTGTGGCTGTACATTTGTATGTGAAAAATGTGAATGTTGCTGTGCATAGAACCAAATTCATGAATTCAAGGAGCCCCTGCTACACAGCCTCACCCCAGCTGAGCATCCAGAATGTTGTTTAGCAGAGATAAACTCAGTTGTGAGTGTTAATCCTGATCTGCATTCCACCTTCTCTCAGTGAGACAGACTGCAATCCACAAATGTTTGTTCCTTCTGGAACAAAAGAAAAAAAAAAGATATTAAAGAAAGAAAAAGCTGCAGCTGTTAAAATGAGAAACCAGACAGGCACACAGGCCCAGATTCATGAAAAATTAACTATCTACAACCACCTAAATTAAAATCTAAAATTCTCAGGACACAGGGTTCCAACACATTGGAGCTGGGCATCCAATGGAAGTTACCCCACACCTTTGTGGCTGTAACATCCTCAAGCAGAAGAAAAAGAACAGGAGGCTGCACAGAAAAAAAACCCAAAAAACCCCCAATGCAATGGAGTTAATCCCAGGAAAACTGCAAAACAAGCAGGGTTTCACTGATGCTCTCATGGAAAACACTTACCTTTTCCTAAATCCCTCCATACAACTGGCTTGCACCTCATTATAAGAGCTTGTAAATGCTGCTGTAAATGAAGAAGCAGCAGTGTGTGACAGTCTGCACTGAAGGTATTGCAGCAGGAGCACAGAGCTCTTTATTGGCTGGGACAGGGTCTTTGTGCCCCGTTTTAAAGCTGGCTGGCTCCATAAAAAGCAACTGATAAATAAAACCAGAAAAACATGAGCAAGGTGAGAAGGTAGCTTAGCAGATCTGAGAAGTTATCAGTGCTGTTACAAAAATGTTCTATTGTGAAGATTTCTCTAAATGTGTTACCAATGTCACACGGTAGCAGCAGCCCCGCCAAAAAAAAACACAGAGCAGGATGGGAATCAATGTTTGCCTTGCACCAGGTTAGGAAAAAAAATAAAGACTGCAGGATATGTTCCTAAGTTATATAAGGCAATCACAGGAGTACAGGCTATGATTTATTCAGGGATGTTTGCAGCGCTGCACATCCACACAAAAAAAGGGGAACATAAAGCACTGGCGTTGCTGTAGGACACGAAAGAAAGACTCCAAATATTTCAGAAGGCAAAGAGCATAGGAAAAAGGCTTTGTTTTCCAATTCTTACTACCTTTTATAAGGTGCTCCGATAGAGACTTAACATGGTTGGTGAATAGGAACGACACCTCTCTAATCCCATGGGTTAAACCAGAGAAACAGCAAAACACCACCTGCAGAAAGATTGTTTTGAGAAAGGACAGTTGTTTGCCAAGACTGTTTTGAGAAGAAGTTTTCCTGAGAAATTTTTCCTTGAGAAAAAGTCAGCAGCTGCTAGCAGGCTAAAATCTCTCAGGCCCATACACTGGGATGTCTGAAGAGAAGTTGAGCATCCTTTGGCCAGGATTCAGGCAGGGCTGTGCCATTTCTGATAAGCCTCATCACCACTTGCTTAGGCTATGAGAGATGTAGAGTTTGTCAAGGTGTTCAGTCTTGGGTTCAGTTCCTCTTCTCTGCCATGACAGAAGAATCAGGTTGTGGTGGGCTGACCCTGACCAGCAGCTGAGCACCCACAGTGCTTCCACTCCCCCAGCTTCCACAGTGGGATGGGGAAGGGAGCAGGAAAAGTGAGAAAATGGGTTTGTCCAGATAAAAGAGTCTGATAAGTGATGCTGAGTGAGCCTGCTCACCCAGAGCCACCCTTTTGGTGTTGGCAATGCTGCTCTCCCACAGCTCAGGCTGCTCTGCAGGAGCTGAACTCCATCTCAAACTCCCCCACAAGTATAAACTTTGCATTTCTTTATTCCTTTTCAGGACCAGGACTTGCATTCATTGCTTACCCTAAAGCTGTCACCATGATGCCTCTGTCTCCTCTGTGGGCAGCTCTGTTCTTCATGATGCTTATCTTCCTGGGCTTGGACAGTCAGGTACAAAACAAACCCTACTTCCACGATTTTTTAGCCTCCCCCACAAGTGGAAATCCCACCTAAATGACATCAGCCTGATAAAAGACTGAACCTTAACTTAATTCTTTGCTATTTTAAATTTTAGTTGTGATGCTGGGTATTCTTTCACGATTCACTGCAAAGGCTGGTTCAGCCTGACTCCAGCTTTTATTATTAACATGGAAATCAGTCTGAACTTCAACAGGGCTGATTAAAATTCACGCTTCAGTAAAACACCAGCCCGTTTTTAAATCACTTCACAATGAATTTTGAAGCTGAATATCAGATAGTGATCATGTAATTTTCTATGGTGTATTTTTACTGCAGAATACCAGAGCAAGGAATGTGTAGTCATATCCTGCAGCAAAGGGGCAGCACAAGTCGTTGTCCCTGTGTGACTGTAAAAATTACAAGAGCTGCTTGAATAAAAATGTGAAGTGCCTGGGATTTTTAGCATGCAGCTCAGCCCTGGGCATGACTGGGTTCAGAAAGTTTATGATTCTAAAGCTCAGCAGTGCTTGTTCTGAGTGACATTTCCAATCATTAAATTTAATGCTTTAATAACTGATCTTTTTAATGATCTAACAGGTTCTTAAAAGTCTTTTTTTTTTTAAGTGAGCAGTTCCTGGATTCTTGACTATTCCAATGTCCATTTTGGGGCCTGTTTTAGAAACCTTGCTGCAGAGCCCTGAGTGAGAAGCTCAAGCCTTTTTGCTTTTTTTGCTGTTTAAAGACACGGGATATGTTCCTGTCCTCCTTTGTTAGAATTACCTGGCTTGGGCACTCAGCAGCTCTGGGGAGCTTGTCTCTTCTGGTAAATGGAGAGAATTTCCCCCAAACCCTGCTGCTCCTTTAGCAGGTTGGAGGATGCATGGCAAAATTGGTAAAAGTGCCTGGAGTGCTATGATCCCATGAAGGGTCTGGACATTATTTAATTCCCACTCAAGCCACATTTGAAAGGTTTAATTTTCATTTAATCCCCCTGCTTCAGGGCAAATGCAGTCTGGGATAATATTAGAGAATCCAACTGTTTGAATTTGGTGGAAAGCCATAACTTTGGAGTTTTTCATTCGGAGATGTTCCTCTCAGTTTGAGCTCATGCAGCGTTCCCAGGGTGTCGCCCTAATTTGATGCCTTCTGATGTTTTCATTCTTGGACTGGAGTTTCTCACGCATTGTAACATAAACAAAGTAGATTGTGTTCACATTCCTCTCTGTGATGGACTTCTGGCTTGGCCAGCTGGGTCAGAGAGGTGTTAACCTAGTCCTCCAATTGCTGCCCGAAGTCCAAACCCTATTTAAACCTCAAACCAAACCAAACTCTCTCTTTCTTTCTTGTCTCACAACCTGACGGGTGAGTGTGGTTCTTTCACGTCCTCTGGTGACACCAGGGATCACCCACCCTGTGTGCTGAAAACACAGGAGGATATTTGAGGTGTTAGGTGGCAAATGCCAATCCTGGCAGCAGAGGAGGTGGATTTCACTGGATGTCTGCTGTGCTTTGTTGCAGTTTGTGTGTGTGGAAAGCATCGTGACAGCCGTGGTGGACATGTACCCCAAGGTGTTCCGCAGGGGCTACAGGAGGGAGCTGCTCATCCTCGGCCTCTCCATCGTGTCCTACTTCCTGGGCCTCATCATGTTAACTGAGGTAAGGGCTGCCTGGCCCACAGGAAAAGGATCTGTGGTCATAATCGGCAGATAAAGCACAAGAATCTTTGTGCCACGGAGAAATCTCCCCGTCAGGAACGTGACAGCGAAATGCTTGAGAGATTGTTCACGAGTCCTGTGTGACATCTGAAAGGGGAAAAGTAGCCTTGTTTTATCAGCTGAGTCAGGAAATGCTTTAATCAAAAATACACAGCACAGGCAAGGAAATGCCAGCTACACACCCTCATCATGGTTTCTGCTTGCTTACCCTGGGCAGGAACAACCACATTTTGGATGGAAAGAATAAAGAAGAAGAAGTGAAAAGAGAAAATTAAACCATCTTTGGTTTCCAGATCACCAGCCATGTCAATCAGTGCAGCCAGTCTCTGAGCAGAAATTTTTGTGTCCCTTCCAACATGGAATAATCTGGAACTTGGAACATTAATATTTAATTACATTAATCAAATCTCCCCCTCTGATAAGAGATATGATGCTCTGTGTGAAATAATGGATTGAACAGAAATTTTATATAATTATATACTTTATGTTTACCTGTAAATCATTCTTATCATCCGTGAAATAAATCATCTTTGCCATGTAAAATGGGAAATCTTGGCATATCCCCTCCACAGTGCACGTGTTGAGCAGAGCACTGAGAGATATTATCAAAATATCCAGGCAAAAAGAAATATAACCATGAAGAGTGATATTCCTCCAAACAACAGCAATATCCTTGCAGGAGTTTTTTATTCTTACCTTGTACTGTCTTAGTTGGTTGATTTCTAAATTTACATTTTGCTCAGGTATTTGCTGAGCCTCACCATGATGACTTTGCAGTAGAAATTCCGTTTTCTTCCTATTTTTAGGATTCTCTTCCACCTGCAGGAAGTTGTCTGAGATTAAATGGTTCGCGTGAACCCTCAAATACAATTAAATTCCAACTGAGGGGCTCATCTCAAGCCCCTCTTTCCTTCCTTAGAATTCCTTTCCATTGACATGCTCTCTTATGGACTCCTCCTCATTATTTCAATATTGAATGCAGATGTGACAAATGATGAAGTGTCTCAAAAAAGTGCAATATTATTCACATAATTTTAATTATTTTAGCTATAATGTTATTGATTGGATGATTCTTATTTATTTTTCTTTGTGACAAATAATAAAGACTTTCTTTTTTTAGTCATGTGGTTTAAAATCTGTGAGCTGCATTCACACTTTTTAGGTCACTGTACTCATTTTGTAGTCCCTACACCATCAGAGAGGGGTTTTGGTAGCTACAGATTTTACCTCCTTTCTCCACATTTTAATTAATTATTTTACATATTAATAACACAGACACAGAACCAGGATCTGGAGGTCAGGAGCACCTGGGAATATCTACAGCTTGATGTGATAACAGAGGGAAAAGCAGGGAGGTGGGAGAACATTTTTGGAAAAAAAAAATCAAATTTACTTCCCTCTAGTCCAAATTTACCACCCTAAAGGAAGTGCAGATTAAAAAAA
>VZDJ01000040.1:955378-976835 GCA_008694505.1 Cyanoderma ruficeps | reverse complement strand
AAAAAAAAAAAAAACAAAAACAAAAAACCAATAAATGAATATTCTTTGTTCAAGAAGGAAGCAACTTGAGCAGGAAGCTTGCCAGGGAGCCAACAGCTTGATGGTGTAATTAAAACAGATTTGCTGTGAAATATTCCCGCTGGTGCCAACCCAGTATTTTTCCCCCTTTTCTGTTTTCTCTTCCAGGGTGGGATGTATGTCTTTCAGCTCTTTGACTCCTATGCAGCCAGTGGGATGTGCCTGCTCTTTGTTGCCATATTTGAGTGTGTGTGCATAGGCTGGGTGTATGGTGAGTGATAAAAATGGCTCTGTTTTCCTTATCAAAGTTCTCTGTCTACATAAAAGCAAAGTGAGATCCTTGTACCTTTATGGAATGGGACCCTCCACATTCCCATGCCCCCCAAAAAGGTCATAAATGTCTTTTTCATGACAAAGATGCACACTGGATAATTTCAGTTTGTAAACGAATGCAGAACTGCAGATCACGTGTGCCCAGCTATCCTTGGGTTCACACATGAGCTTGTAGCATGTAAATATGTTTATATATAAAATAGATACTCTTTCACTGGGGTTGTTTACAACCTGATTCCACAACTAAGGGAACAAACCAACTGAGCAGAATATATCAGGTTTATTCTTGCTTTGAAGGAAAGCAAAACTCAGGGTGTGAAGGAAAAACGAGAGCAGGACTAAATGAAATCTTTGTGCCACACTAATCAAATCTCCCTCTCTGATAAGAGATATGTTGATCTGATGTGAACTGAATGAAGTTGAACAGAAGTTTTCATAGCACAGTAATTTTCTATCAACCCCTGCCAGGAGCACAGGGCAGATGGCAGGGAGGAATTTTCCAGGGAAAGAGGAGCAGCTTCAGCCTTCCCAGCTCTGCCTGTGCTTTCTCTTCACTGCTGTAAATCCTGACCTGGACAGCCCTTTCCATGTGCACTCTACATCTGCTTTCCCTTTGTTTTTTGGGCAGGCAGCAATCGCTTTTATGAGAACATTGAAGACATGATTGGGTACAAACCTGTGTCGTTGATTAAGTGGTGCTGGATGGTCCTAACTCCAGGTATTTGTGCAGTAAGTACAGAATGTCCAATAACCTGTTTTAGGTATAAAAAAGAGTTTCTGTATATTTTTTTTAAAATAATTTTGCTTCTGCTAAGAGTTGAGAAAAAAGCCTATGGATTTGTAGCATGTATTTCAAATAAAAGCCCACTCTGTAGGATCTGTAACAGTTGTTAAATACTCTGTGAAAAAAATCTTAGTATCTACAATGATAGGAACAAAAACAATGCCAGCGCCCTAAATGAACATTTGCCAGAACAAGAGAGATGCTTTTCCCTGTAATTTGTGCACCTTGTGTGGCAACACACAGCTCGAGCTCCTCCAGACTTGTGCTGACTCCTTTGCTGCTTTCTCCTCCTTCCTCCTCTCTCTGGAGGAAGTGGACATCTTCCAAAAGTGACAAGACATTTTTGACTTTTAAAAGTAGTAGGAGAGGCCAAAAGGCCATCCCACAGGCACGAAGGAGGGGAAGGAAGCTGGTGCCAGCTCTGCAGATCCATGGCAGTGTCACAGGGACAAAGTTCCAAAAGCAGCATGATCTGATTGCCCTGAAAACTGAGGATTAGATGCCAACACCCCTTCCAGCTCTGATGATGGCAACTACAAACCACAGGAGCTGGGATACCTTGAGATCCGGGCTCTCATTTGCAAACTTAGGAAAATTCCTGACTCATTTGCACCAAATTTGAAATTACCTCTATACCATTTGCTCTTGTGCACTTGTTTCACCACTCTGGAGAAAATGACATGCTAGCTTTTCTCTATTTCACGCATCCAAATGGTCCAAGCTGCTCAATTAGAAATTTAGACAGATTATTTTTTTTTTTTTAGGGTTTTTGGCCAGATGAAAGAATTGGCCTGCAAAACTGCAGGTACACGCAGTGGATTAAAGCAACTCCAAAAGTTTTGGCTTTCCTTTTTCATCCTGACAGACTGGAAAAAACCCAGCTCATGTTACTTAATCACAGCTTGTTCACTGTAGGAAAACTTTATCTTTCCTGCCCAGGTGCCGTTTGCCATCAAAGTGCAGGGTTTATTGTCATCAAGAGGTAAATAGGATTAAACTTGAAAGGTTGCTCCTTTCTGCAGGAGCCTCTGAGATGTGTTATTTAAGCTGTACAGAAAAGAGGATGTTGCTGGTGGGGTTTTTTTTCTCTGAATGAAGAGCTTCCCTCTGCTGTCCCTCCTCAGGGAGCCTGGCCTGGCCTAAACACTCAGCCAAATCCTTGTTACACCTGCAGGCTTTTCCCAAATAATTCTTAATAATATTTCTGCTTCTTCCAGGGAATCTTCATCTTTTTCCTGGTGAAATACAAGCCCCTGAAATACAACAACGTGTACATCTACCCTGACTGGGGCTACGGCATCGGGTGGATGATGGCTCTCTCTTCCATGGTCTGCATCCCACTGTGGATCTGCATCAAGCTCTGGAAGACAGAAGGCACCTTCATGGAGGTGAGAGATCTCTGCAGATCAGTGATGCTGGAAAAAGAGCTGGAAAGGGGGTGGGAGTCCTCACCTGCATCCTTTAATCAGGACAGCAGTGCCACATCCCTGTTCTCCCCGGGTTAGGGCTCCCAGTCGCCGCTGGAAAGGGAATTCTGGACTTTCTCTGGTTTATTCTGAATTCCTGTTGGGTTTTTTGCTGCCAGTGGTAAACTAACCAAATCTATTGATTTGAGATGCTCTGTCCCAGCACAGTTTGTAGCTTTAAATGTCTGTAACATCACCCAAATCCCTCAAGGTTTGTGCCAGCCGTTCCCTCAGGTCAGCTGCCTTTTTCCATGGTTGTCGTTTGTGCTGCCAGGATTTTCTCCAGGAGCTGGGTTGCCCACATTCCCATTTTCTGGACATTTTTCCCTAATTTCAGTTCTCTAAATGAGAAACTCTGTCAAATAAAGAGATTCAGTGGAATTTTCTGACATTTGGTGTCAGGTTAGATTAGGTCTAGGCAGAGGTTATGATCAAATTGAAGCTCGGAAGGTTGTTTGTTTCTGTGGGAGCTCCAGAGAAAGGCAGTGAAAGAAGCAATAGTGGAAGAAACAAAAAACACAAACCTTATTCAGCCATTTAGGATTTCAACATTGCAGAAAAGCCTCGTTTTGTCCATGCTGCAAAGACTCCATTCAGCTGATTGAACACAGCCTGGAGACTGCCTGGGAAATCTTTACTGGGTATATAAACCAAAAGTGAATTGTCCTTGATTTGTTTGTCTCAGAGAGTCAAAAAAGGAAGTCTGCACAAATCTAAACATTAAATATCTCCTCAGTGCACCGGCCCCACCTGTCCCTGCAGGTGAGCAGACTTTGCTGGAGCTGCAGCACTGCAGACAGGTCGTTATCTTCTCCCTGCCAGGACGACAAGAGGATTGTTTTAATCACAGCTGGGAGCTTCTTGGGAAGCCAACTTCCTGCTGTGTGCAGCAACCTTGCTGTGGATGTCATTGCTAGGAAAGAGAAAGCGTATTTTTCTTTATCACAGCTCAATACACCTTGGCTGTCTCTGGTTGATTTGCTTTTTCCAGTGGACATCATTGATGACAAAATGAGAAGCAAAATGTACCTGTAGGGCAGACACAGTGCTGAGTGTCTTCATGAAAGGGGGGGATTAAATCAGCATAAAAATTCATTTTGGTTTGAGCTTTGCCTTCTTTGGTCTGGTGGGATTTGTTCAGCATTGTGCAGCCTGCAGGTCTGAGGGGAAATAAATGAGAAGCAGACATGCAGCAGAAAAGCCTTTTATAATCAATCTGTTAAAAAGAGGTGTGCCTGTGACCAAGAAAAACGTAATGATTTCCAATTTCTCCAATTTTCTAGAAATTCAGGAAGTTGATTACACCTAGCTCAGACCTGAAAATGCGGGGCAAGCTGGGAGGAGGAGCCTACATTGCAGCAATAAATGACTGCGATGCCAAACTGAAAGGAGATGGCACCATTTCCACCATCACAGAAAAGGAAACACATTTCTGAAAGAACTCTTTTCTCTGTTGTTTTTGTTTTTGGGTTTTTTTTGTATAAAGAAATAAATAAATTCACTTAATTATAGAGGCTGGCTTGTTTTGCACAGAATTTTATTAACCAGTTAATTTTAAAGTGAAAATTGTATACTTGTTTAAAAAGTGATTTTTTAAAATTACTCTATCCGTAATGATTCTGTAAAAGCAAAAGAAATAGCATTATATGGTCTGTTAGTGATGACTTCTTGTAATATGGTGATTCCAGCCAATGTTTTTTGGTTGTTTTTTTTAGACTTTAGAGGGACCTGTATAATGTGCTGTAAAACTTTTCTACTTTGATTTGTGGCGGGTGTAACGTTGTATAGACCTTCTAACCTGTAAGCATTTCAGACCATTTCAGCTGTCCGTGTGTGTATATAAAGGGGACCAGCCTGTCCTGTGGTTTGCTTGGGAAGAAATCTCCTTTGCAGAGTGAGTTTGGTGATGCCGACGGCGCCTCAGCTGCTCCCACCTCCTTCACCCTCCACTGGCTTCAAAAGGGCTGGAAATGTGGAATGGGCCCATCCTGAGCCGCTGGTTTCCTGGAGATTGGATAGAGGCTGGTTCTGAAGGGCTCTGATTTTTGCTGCTGTAAGTTCCTGGTCCCTGAGGGGATGTGCTCCTCAGGAGACCTCCCAAACCTTTCCATTTTCCTCCGTGAGTGGCTGCTCCTGAAGTTTGGCTGGCACTTCCCACTTTCTGGAGTGACTCGTGTTTGTCTGTGCTCCTACAACAGGAGATGGAGGTTCTTTCAGAGAGCTGGAGATGTTCTGAGGGGAAAAGAGCAGGCTTAGGGCTCTCTCTGTCTGTGCAACAATTCATTCCCCTCCAAAGGAATCCGGGATCCTACAGTGCCAATATGTAGGATCTGTGCAGATCCTACACAGCTCCTCTGCCGGCACAGCCTGCGGTTTTGGGGTGTCCTGTGCAGGGCCAGGAGTTGGTCTGGATGATCCTCCCAACTCGGGGCCTTCTGACTCCTCTTCAAGGACCTTTCCAGGTCCCCTCACATCAGGCACCAATTCCTCTGCCAGGCATGGGATCAAGGCTTGGACTGAAGTCAGAGCAGGAAATTTCTTTAGCAGAAGGTTGGGGTGATGTCCTTTATCTCTGCAGGAGTCCCAGGAGGTCACTTCTATGTGTGCAGGGGAAGGGATTCGCTCAGGGGTGTTGTGACCCCTCAGTGTCACAGAGGGAGCAGTGCTGGGTTTGTCACCTCAAGCCTTGGTCTGGATTGACTCCCTGGGTTTAAAGCTGATTTTGCACGTGGATCCAGATGCTGGATGGTTGTTCCAGGAGGTGTGCAGATGCCCCAGTATCAAACCCCTAAACTCTGCCTTAGGATGTGGGGGTTTTACCTGATAATATTCCAAACGCTATTATTTGCTCTGGACAGTTTTTTTCTTGGCCTGTTTTTGTTATTTGATGGTTGTGTGAGAAACCTGTGGAGGAACAGCATCATGCACTGCACAGGATTTGGGAGCAGAGACAAGAGACAACCCAGAAGAAATGTCATAAAACCTGCTGCCTTCTCTGCAACTCCAACCCACCGGAGCTCAGACACAGCACCTGGAATTGTTAGGAACAGAAATGCCTCCTGACCTTCTCCCAAGGAAATATTTCCCTAGAAGTCACTAAATATATCTTAATATTGGCTTGAACTGTACCTGCAGTCAGCACTTCTCTGAGCTCTTGCTGTTACTTCTTAAAAAGAAAAAAAGCATTTTTATGGAACTGCTTTGTCTCGAATCACTTCATTAAATCTAATAGAGCCATTTCATTTTTACTTTATCTTATTTATAGAGGTTTATTTTGTGAGTGGCAAGGTGGAAGCCTAGCAGAGGACTTCAAATCCTGTAAGTCCTGTATCCATGTCTCCATTTTGAGGTGCTTGGGGCAGGACATTTGGAAGAAACCTGGATTTAGGAAGGCACAGAACCATTATTTTGTGCCTGCTGGCCTCCCTCAGGGGGAGCCAAAAAGTTCCATGGGAAAATGGTACTGAGAGAGAAATGTTCCCAGAATTGAAACCACAGATTGATTTGTGTACAATTGAATTCACACTGACACTCCAAAATCTAGGAATTCACATATTTGGAAGTCACAGCAAGTCAGGAATATTTTAAGAAGTACCTAAAATAAAATTTAAAAAAATAGGTATTTCCTTAAGTATCAGGAAATTGAGGAAATTTATTTCCTAAAATATCAGGAAATGTTCCCGGGCTCCAGAACCAAGGCCCAAAAGCCACGTGTGGGCCTTGGGGTGGGTTATGGTTCCTCCCAGGGAGAATGTGAAGATATTTTCAGATCAGTGAAGGGAGATGCACCTTTAGGTTGTGCTTGGCCTGGATTTCAGTGTCATTCCCTCAGCAGTCAGGATTCTGAGGAAGTGCCAAGAGGTGCAGCCCCTGCTCCTGAGGCCCTCCATGGGCACAAAGTGGCCCCACAAGGCCGAGGCAGCCCTTGGGGACCCCTCAGTGTTTTTGGCACCCCAGATGGGTCAGGAAACACCTTGGAGTGGGTCCCTAGAACAGAGGCTGGGCAAAGTTACAGTGAATAAAGTGGGGATTTATTAAAGGCCTTCAATAGCCACAACCTTGGGCAGTCAGAGCCTGCACCCAGCATGGACAATGGGCACGGGTTTTTCAGACAATTATAAGTTTGGTTCATTTACATATCGGGGGTTAATTCTCCAATTACAGCTTCAGGTAAGGAAGTCATTTACCCCCAGTTTGCTCCTCCCCATCTCATTTTTGTTTGTACTTTTCGTGGCTTGAGGCAGTGAGGTGTCCTTGAGTTCCAGGCCCAGAGGAATTGCTTTGTCTGACCAAAATCTGAAGACATTAACTAACACTTCATATGGAGTTTAGAGTTATGGACTGATGCAGTGCAGGAATTGAAGAATATAAAAGCTACAATCCTAAGGTATCATTGGAATTGGGATAAACGCTGCTGTAGGAGAAAAAAAAATGTTCCCTGTGGCTTGTCTGAGTCCTTTGGAGCTGTGTCCTCGTCCCAGCCTCTCCAGGAAGGCTCGTGCTGCTATGAACATTTCACCCGTGCTTTGTGCAGGGCTTGCCGTGCTCTAAAGCATCCCCAGTGTTACTGATGTGCTGTGCTCTGTGTGCTCCTAATATCTGACTTGTTTAACACTTTACTCATTTAAGAAAGAAAAACAGATTTTTTGTTCTTTTTCTTTTTGTGGGGAGGGGAGTGGGAGGGTAAATTTCCTAATTGTGTTTGGGGTTTTTTTGAAACTATATGAGGGGGAAATGTAAAAAAACCCAGCTCTTATGTGATGATTTTTTTATGCTGTAGGAACAAACTGCCCTTTTCTGAAATATTTGCAGAATTATTAAAAATAATACAATAAAAATGAACAACGACTAAAGGTTTATGTAACATTTTACACAAAGAAAGATTCTGTTTGGTTTTGAAGGGCACAAGATTTCGTCTACTTACTTTGTTCTCAAAAAATTAAAGGAAATGGGCAAACCCCATTCTGTGTATTTTAGTTTATATCGATCTACTTTACATGACACTCCCCTCACGAATTAAATCATCACAGCTTCCCTGGCACAGCAAATAAATGTCCCTTAGTGTGGTGGGGGGGATTGAGAAACAAGAGGAGGTTTAGCAACTTGTTCGAGGTCATGCAGCAAATCTGTGGCTGAGAGAAACTGAAGTTCCCTGAGGTCACAACTTCACGTCACTGTTAGTAAATATAAATATCTCTACATTTATAGATACTATATATAATATATAGATAATATATAAAAATATAGATAATATATAAAATATAGATATAGATAAATATAAATATAAATATAAATTGGTAAACTATAAAATGTAAGTAAATGTAACTATAAATAAAGATTATAAATATAAATAATATGAATATCAACAAAAGTGCAGAGCAGCCACCACTTTCCTGCTGCTGCCCCTTCCCTCACACTCGTGGGTGGCTTTGCTGGGGCCCCTTTGTGTCCGGCAGAGTCAGAGCCATGCCGGGAGTGGCTTCAGGAGCTGCTGGGGATGAAAACCCTGCCCAGGCCGAGTTCCCTGTGCCTTCAGCTCCCTGCCCAGACAGATGTTGGTGCTGGAGGGAGATGCCACAGAGAGGGAATTGCATCTTTCAGCTGCTGAATTGAAATAACCTCCCAGCCACGGCCTCACTCCCAGCCAGTGCTCTCTGTCCCCACAATGATCTTCTGTGCTCTGATTTTACGCTTTTCTGCTCTTCTGGGTGCCTGGAGTGTGCAGCTCTGGGGCCTCCAGCATAAAAAGGATGTGGAGCTGCTGGAATGAATCAAAAGGAGGCCACAAAAGTGATGGAAGGGCTGGATCCCTCTGCTCTGGAGCCAGGCTGGGAGAGCTGGGGGTGCTCACCTGGAGAGGAAAAGGCTCCAGAGAGAGCTCAGAGCCCCGCCAGGGCCTAAAGGGGCTCCAGGAGAGCTGGAGAGGGATGGGGACAGGACACGAGGAATGGCTTCCCACTGCCAGAGGGCAGGGCTGGATGGGATATTGGACAGGAATTGTTCCCTGGCAGGGTGGGCAGGCCCTGGCACAGGGTGCCCAGAGAAGCTGTGGCTGCCCCTGGATCCCTGGCAGTGCCCAAGGCCAGGTAGGACATTGGGGCTTGGAGCAGCCTGTGAGAGTGGAAAATGTTCCTGCCCATGGCTGGGGGTGGAGCTGGGTGAGCTTTAAGGTCCCTTCCAACCCAAATTTTTCTATGATCCTTTCTTATATCTGCGGCCCATGTACAGGGAGAAAAATCTTGCTTTAATACAAAACACACTCATGAAAAATTCTGCTCTTGCCCACTGAGGCACCCTCTAATACAGCAGCCTGCAACACAGGAAATAAAATTATTTTCTTAAAGGCTCTTTCTCATCATGACTACCCAAGCCTGGCCCTAATAAGGGAATGTGCTATGGATTTCGACACAACCTTTCCACTCCTGTCTGACTGTGCCACTCCTGGGTGCTTCTGCGCTGCTCTACTCTGTGCCAGAAGCCACGGACCAGCCCCTGTTTCTCCCAAATGTTGCTATCAGCTGGTGGAGAGGCTCCTTCCAGACTATGATGATGTCCATGGCTTTCAGAATTAGGGAGTCCTTCTGGTATTCCAATTCAACAAGAAGAGAAGCCTAAGGATAGTCAAGAATTCCTTGCTAGCAATGGTTAATGACAAAATACGGGAGTGTGCTGGTTAATCCAGCCCCTCAATCCCTTCTCCATCCCACTCTGGAAGAGGCACAGCAGCTTTTTCTTCAATATTGTTGTAAAACATCTTCTGAGGAGCGCTGAGAGCTGCCAACACGCCCTTCCTTCCTTCCCTCCCCTGCTCCTTAGGGATGAATCATCCCTGCCCCTGTCCCAAAGGGCTGGAAGCCATCTGTCATGCAGGCATGCCATGCTCAAGAGAGCACACAGCAGCTATTCAGGCACACAGCTCCAGGGCCAGGGCTAAGTTTGGCAGCAGCAGTGACGTGGTGTGGACAGAGCCAAAGCTGGCCTGTCATTCCTGTCCAGTGCAGCTAACAAGGAATTTGCAAGTTCCCATATAAAGCTTTTTGGAGAATGAGACGTTCCTTTAACACAACAATCTCTTCTGAGGGTGAAAAACTGTTGGAACCCTGGGCACTGAGGATTTCAGACTTTCTGTGCTGACAGGCACTGACCCCAAGCAAACACTGCATTTCACCTGAGGCCGTGGAAAAGGCTCCCAAAATGGAGTGACAGCACTGGGATTGTGGGTGTGGGGTTTGAATAGACGTGTGTGATAGCACAGGGTGCAAAATTTAGATTTTAAGGGTTTAGAATGTAGTAATATATATATAAAGCAAGATGGAGGATTTAGGGCAGAGGCCAGTCCTTCTTTTTCACCTTCTTCTTCATGGCTCTGGGTGGTGTTTTGTAATTGGGTAGAAAAATCCACATTGTGGCCACAGGTGGTTGGTTATTGGGTTAAAAGTAAAAAATAACTGAGGTGTCATTTCTTAATTGGGCAATTTATCTTTAAAAGGCCTTGCAGAGAGAGAGACGGGGGCCATTTTTATCTTGTTAGCTTGAAGTGCTGTAGAACTCATGTTTTGTGAGACTGCAATATAGATTAGAATTAATAAACACCTGAGTCCAANAAAAGTTAAAACACAGCAAAAAACAAATGCACCTGCAATAACAGGGGATTTGTCCCATGAGAATCAGTAAAGAAAATGTGTAAACAATACAAGAATAGATAGACAAGTAAAATATAAGTAAAAAATAGATGGACAAGTGAAAAAACCTTTTCGTAACCAATGGAATAATTAAGAAAACTATCAACCAATTAAAGTTGCCCATGAGCAAACTGGGGGTCTGCTGGTAAATAGACTTGGGTACTGAGAGGTGAAAGAAACAATGGGAAGGATTCCACTGATGGGTGGAAGGACCAATGGAATCCTTCCCATCGTTTCTCTCCCCTTCTTCTGAGAGGGACCAGTCTTTGCAAACAAGCTGTGGGTAAAGCTGGAGACTGAGAGAGGAAAGAAGCAATGGGAGGAAGCAGAGGTTCCATAGGAAAAGGAAAAGGGGGGTGTGCATTAGAAGGGCGTCTGTATTGGATGATTTGGGAATCCTGTACCTCTCAAATACCTCAGTCAATGGGGAAAGAGAGAGGGAAATGGGGCCAGGAAACGAGGATGAAAAGGAGGCTGTGTCCTTTAACAATTTGAGAGACCCTACAGGAAATGCTCATGACCTCTCCCTTTTTTTCCAAAAAAAATTACAGGACTCCTCTGCCTCCTTTTCGGACATAGACCTCTGCTGTTTGTGGATTAATTTTCCTGACAAAAAGAGACTTTCTGTGGTTATTCCCTCACCAAAGGGGGGTCAGGGCTGCGTTGGTACTCAGAGCTCTCTGTGGAGCAGCAGGAGCTGAGCTCTGCTCTGGAGACACCCATGTCTCTCCCCAGCCTGCCCCCACATCAACTTGGAAGAACAAATGTATAAACTCCAACAGAAACCTTTTCTCAGAGGCCTCTTTGTGATCTGAATTGGCAGATTTTTGCAGGTTCTAAATTCACAGAATGTGCAAGTTTTTCCTCAATTATTCCTTGGCAAGCTCAACCTCCTCAAATCCCTGTTTTATCCACCCCACACCTGCAGGTTGAATTGTAAGCCTGCTCTGTGTGTTACAGTCCTGTTGCTAATTAAAAAATCCCAATTATTTGGCTAATTCAGGTGAAGTGGTTTCAAATTGTTGGAATGAAAGGGGTTTTTTTCAGCAGATATTGACAAAGCCAAGTGTGTTTTTGTTGGGAATGTAACACACAGTCTGGGACTAATCCTACAGTGCATCTCTGGCCTGTTAAGTGTCCTTTGAATTGTTTTAGAAAGGTAAAATAAATTTTTATCTATTCAGCTGAAGGAGTTTGATTTACCTGTGTTTTTATAGAGCTTGGGGGTTTGGTATGAACTTATCCCATCTGTGGGAAGCTGTGTTGTCAGCTCTGTTTGGGGGAGGCACCTGCAGCAGGATGGAGCGAAGAGGCAGCACTGGGGGCAGGAAATGGGGTTCTGCTTCTCTGGGTCTGTTAATAAATACATGTGGATATTTCATGGGCTGATAGAACAGGCTGAGGGACCCTCAAACTCAGGGAGCTCTGCACACTGGAATTCTGCTCCCCGCAGCAGCCACCACGCTGCATTTACATGGAATTACCTGAGACAGATTATTCCATTTGATCAGGGATATAGTGAGCAAAATCTGACTCAGAACTCGGATTTCTCCCAGCTGAAAGTTCCATTTCAGAACAGAAGTCGTAGGAAGCTTCTTGTGCAGTGCAAGGAGGCAGCAGCTCCCCGGGGAAGGTTCCTGAGCTGCTGTGAGAGGGTTGAGGTGCAGGGTCACCTCAGCCCCGGGCTGCAGGTGCTCCAGAAAGATCCTTGGGACAGAATTTCCGTGGTGCTGTGGGGACACCTTTTGGTTAGAAGCTGTCTGAACCTGGGTTTGGATCCAGTCCCCACCTCACACCCCGCTCTGCCCTCAGCTTCTCCTACGTGGACTTGCCCTTCGCCGTTCCAGGTGACAAAATTTACAAATCCCTTCTGCAGCTGCATTTTTATGTATTTCTTTTTATGCAATGCTGAGGGTTTTTTTCCTCCAAAGTCTTGGTTTCCATATCATTAGGTGGCAGCACATGCCAACACAAAATCTGTTTGTCCCCAGAGCTGGAAGACGGAGGGTCAGGAGAGGTTTCCTTGGATCTAAATCACGATGCAAAGAATGCAGTGAGACTTTACAAGAACTTAAAATGAAGCCTCTCTCTTAATATCCATAAAGCTTCAGGCTGAAGCTGCCCTGAGCTGCCACTGAGGCTGGTATAGATGTTTAAATGATGGGGAATAACATGTGGTGTGAGGGAAAATGATGACAGGACATCCCGTGGGAAAGGCTACTCCCATAAATTCCATGTCTGGCTTTGTTACTCAGGTCAGGTTACATCATGAACCTGGAAAGTCAAATGTGACCTTTTTTTTTTTTTTCTCCTCACTTCATTCTTGCTCTGTCTGAACCCTGCCCAATATTTTGAAAGAACATCTCAGAACATCCAGTCTGCACAACTGAAATGTCCCCACTGCCAGCCCATCCTGGGCCATGGTTCTGAAATCCCTCATTGACGATCTGGGATTCAGAGGATTAACAGTTGAAGAAAACCTCCTATTTAATTAGAAGCAGGTATAATTAACACCCATAGACAGTTTAGTATCCAGGTGTGAGGTGATGAGGTGCAGGTGAAAACCAGCAGGGCAAAGGAAAAATGGGAAAAAAGTGTAATTTGTATTTAAAAGGAAAAAACAGTACTATTTGTATTTAATTGTGTTTGTGCTTGCATTTTAAGCAAAGCCTTCCGTATCTCTATGTATTCTTTGTGACCAGAGCTGAAAAGCAGCTGTGGGAGAGGAAAAAAACCACCTGAGATGGTGCAGGACATGGTTAAAAGGAGGGAAGTGAGGAATAATTCACAGTGAGGCTTCAGCTGAGAGACCATCATGGTTACTGGGAGGTTTCTCATTCAGGACTGGTGCAGATGGACCTTTGGCATTCCACTAAGGCCCTTCAGCTCTAATGTATGGGAATTCCTTGAAGTCCCCAGCTTGGACCCTCAGGGTTCGCCCTGGGAATTCTAGGATCCTGCAAAGGAGCTGCATTGCTGAGTTTCTGTCAATATCAGTCAAAATTCTTCTGCTTTCTCAATCCCCTTTTTCCCCCAAACCTTGTTAATGCTTCCAAGTTTAGCCTTGGATTGGAACCCTGAACATCCTCAAATAATCTGAATTGTCTTGTCACCTCTGACTAGAGCGTTTCTTTTTTCAGACAGGAATAAATATGTATCTCTCACGATTTCACGTGAGAAGTTACTAACTCCAGCACAGTTCTGAAGAAAGAGCCTGATTTACAACCCTGAGGTGGCCTTGCTTCCATTGCTACCAATAAAGCAGAGAAGCTGGGGACTATTTCAAGCCCCAAATTCTCCCTGCTTTTCTCCTGACAAGCTTGCACGTTGATTCTGACATGCAGACTGACAGCTCCATGGCATTTTGGAAGGTTCCAACTGCACTGAGGACGTGGAACTATTTATTTCAGTGCCCCCATTCCCAGAGCAGCCACTGACTCACAGGATAAAGCTAAGAGCAATGCTTGGCATTTGTTTCCTGTGCAGTACAATTTGCCTGGTTCATTAACCTTCTTTATGTAGATGTAAATTCTGAGTCTGACATGGCTATTTTTGGGGAGCATGTCAGAACCAGATTTGTCTGTCTGAGCAACATTTGCTTCGGAAGAATGTTTGAAATTGCTTCAGCAATTTTTGTCTTTTGAAGCAAATTTTGCACTGGATGTTGAGCTGAGTTTGTGTTGTAGTTTTGGCTCTTCATCACCATTAAACTTGCAGGACAAAGGGTGTCTGAAGCACCAGCTGGAGGACAGTGTCCTGTACCTGTTGGACCAGAAATACTTTCTTTTCTTGTGCATCCCAGCAGACTGATGGAGGCTGAGCCTAAATTCTGCTCTCACTTATACCTGTGACAGGTTTAGTGGCTGTGCTCTGTCTTAGAGGGCATTTCCAATCTAAAATGATTCTGTGGTAACTCTGTCATCCCTCAACACCTTTTCTACATTTTTCTCCCTGTTTTGCCAAGAACTGTGAGGGGGAAAAATGAGGGGGAGAGAGGGAAATCCATTGGCCTGTTCTGCTGCCAATTTCCAGGTTTTGTCTCATCCACTGTTTGACCTCAGCCCTGATTCTTCACTCCCAGTGGCTCCTTCTTGGGAAAAGCTGGTGCTCAAAACATCAAATTTCCTCAGGCCTGGCACTGACCCCTTCTCTCTGCTCCACAGCAGGAATTGCATCAGGAATTGTCCCCTCAGTGCTGGATCAGCTCCTGCTGTGGCAGACAGAGCCTCCAGCTGCTGCCGAGGGGCCCCTGCATTGGTTTCACCTCATTTTCCACCCTGACCTCTAAACTGGCCCCTTCCTCCCAGTCCAGAGCTCATTTTGGTTTCTCTGGCTGCCTGCTGAAGAGGCTTTTTGGAGGATTTAGAGACCAGGCTATGGAGGAAGGACACCCCATCAGCCTAGGAAGGATGGGATCTGATTTAACACTACAAAGACCCGAAGAGTTGGCAATATGTGGAACCTGAACGTGGCTCCCCTCTGCCAGCCTTTAAACCGAGCCAGATCCTCCCTCTGTGTCCTTCTTGTGCTCTTCTTTGTAGGATCAGCTTACAGCAAGGAACTGGACTTGGGTGGGAGTGTGTTCTCCACATCAATGCAAAATTTATTTTAAATACAAATATGTGCTGGCTAGACCATGGTTCTGCCATCCTGCTTGAACTGTGCTTTGCTGCTGGAATTGGTTGAGAGATTTGGCCTGTCTATATAAGAAAAAAAGAAGCAGTGAATTAATCTGGATCCTAAGATAGCAGGAGCAGCAGGAAAGATTATAATTAATATGGGAATGGTAGAAGTTGTCCAAGTCATTCCAGTGCCTCCTTTCTGGCCTGTGACATCTGCCTCAAACTGGAGTCTTTCCTGCTTTTAGTGTGTGCTGTGTGAAATGTTTCATCTCCCTGTTGGTCTTTTGGCCATTAAAGAATTAGTGGAGGTGGATTTCTTTCTGCAGGCCTTGGGGCCCAGATGTGCTCAGGGATGTGGTTCTGAGGTTCTGATGCCTTTTCTGTCAGCACAGCTGGATAAAAAGCTGGGCCAGAAGAGAGAAGGTTTTCTTTCCCAGGTTAAACTCTGCAGATGCTAGCAGAGCGTGTGGTTATTGCATTAATGGGGTTTGGTCAGGGGATGTTTTAAAGGAGTCTTTGAACTCTATGAGCTGGGATTTCCAGAAATTTGTAGAAATATATTCTCAGTTTCCTTGTCCCAATTTAATCTGGAGAGTTCAGATGATGCCTTTGCTTCTCCTGTCCTGGTCACCGACCTGATCCTGACCAGAAATGTTTGCACAGCTGCTGCTGCTCAAACAGAGATTTCTCTGCCTTATGCTGCCACCAGCAAGAAAACTTCCAGTGCCACTGGATGTCACTCTAACAAAGCTTTGGCAACCCAAGCCTTTACATTTCCATTGTAAATCAGGGTGTCTCAAACTCTGCTCTCCTCAGCAAAAGGCAGGTGAAATAATTCAGAAAATCCCATGTAGAACTCGTGGATACCTCAACCATTGTATCAGGCAAGGTTTCATTTGGGGTTTTTGTACCATCTTGGATGTTTCAGGATGTCTTTCTAGAGCCTCACTGTGTTGCAGGGGTTGTTTGGGGTGCAGAAAGAAGGAAAATGTCAACTCTGACCATTTTTCTGTCCCATTTCCTTACATGTTGGAGAGTTTCTGAGCGGTGTGGAAGTTGGGTAATCAAATCAAAAATCAATAAAATCGAACCCTCTACTCAACTTTCCATTTCCAACGAGTGACAAGAAGGCAAAAGTTAATTTAGCTCAGGGAGCATGAATGGTGCCACTACAAAATTCAGATATAAATTGTCTCTGTAGAGAAGTGATTTTACTGAGGAGAAGCAACAAGTGACGGGGTTGAGTAACTGAACCGAGAACTTGAGCCACAAATCAGCCAAAAATTATCAATTGAGGGTGGGTGCCCCCCAAACAAATATAGAATCGTCCTTTCAGGGCCTTGGGAGGGTGGAGAAGCATTAAGGGCACCAGAAGAGCCTCTCCATTCGTGGACTACTGCAGGAATAACTTGGGTAACACATTTTAAATTATCCAGGTGTGACAGCTTGGACTCTGCTGAGCAGAGTTCCTGTGATTCTCCTGCCCTTCCCACCTTGGATGACTTTTATAAACCACTGGTCACCTTCACTGTCACACAGCCTGGGCTGATTCTCCCTCCCTCTTCCACGTCCTTTTACTCCCAGAGTGAGAAAAGGTGCTGAAATAATTGCACAGAGGCTGCAGACAGTGCTTAAAAATCTAAATAGACTCACTAATTACTCCTAACATATGTTTAATGCCAGATACAGATAGCTGGAAAACGCAGTCAATGCTGTTCAAAATGTAAGTTCTGTGGCAAGCTGGATAATTTCCCCATATATTACAAGAGAATCGAATGTCAAGGCACTGTAGGAAATTTTAATTCCATAATTAGTTGACTGAGTCACCCGAGTTTCTCTTTTAACTCGAGCCCTGCTGTAGAGGGCTTTGTGAGCAGGAAGCTATTTCCTGGTGGATGTTCCTCTGGAATTTTGATGACAGTAGAAATCTCCGAGGCACCGTGCTAGAAATTGTAATCTGGGCTCCTTTGGGAGAGGAGATGCAAGGTGAGGTGAGATCACACAGCTCCTGCTGCAAAGGGGAGATTCTTTCGTGTCATTAATGACCTGCAGTTGACTCAGGGGCTCCAAGTGAAACATCTCTGAATTCCATTACCCAGCTCATCTCTGGGAAATCAATGAATGCCTCCCTGGTGACACATAAATAGCTCAGCCCTTTAAACAAGTGTCAGGAAAGGGCCTTCATTTCCCCCGTGTGCCTCTTTATCGTTCATTTAAATGGGCAGAAAAATGCAGCCCTTGGATGTTTCCAAAGGCTCATTAATGCAAAATGCAAGATGTGCAGACCTCCTTCCCAGGAAAAAAATAACAAAAAACCAAATCTTCTCTCTTTCTGTTTGTGTGTGAGGGCTGTCATCAAAGAGGGGCTGTGCCTGTTAGTCTGAGAATATTCCCACAGATTTTATTTCTTTAATTTGAGGTTGTGCCAGCTCATGGCCATGAGGTGCCCCTTACAGTGGTGCCTTGGGCAGGCTGACCTGAAACAGAGACTGCACAGAGCTGGAGAATAAAGCAGATATTTATTGAAAGGCCTTTAGGATACACCTTGGGCAGGACAGGAGCCTGACCAGGGCTACACCCAAAGTGGACACAAAATGGTCACAAAAATGGATGAACAGTCACAAAGTGTTACATTTTTATAAGTTTTGGTCCATTTGCATATTGGGGTTTAATTGTCCAGTTACAGCTCCAGGCTGTGAGGTCTCATCCTTCTTGTTCCTCCCTCCAGCCACCCTTGTTTGTGCTTTTGGGCCTGAAAGTTGTCCTTGGTGTGCAGCAGGAAAAGGATTTGTTTTGTGTCCCTGCTGTGTGCAGAGCTGAGTGACACTGACTGTGAGCTCAGAACTGCCCCCCTGGGCAGCACAGAACCTGAAATACATGAAGGCTCAAACCTAAGGCATCAACAGAGGCTCGGTGGGTTGGTGTGGCCACAGCCAAAATCCCATTTCCACCCTTTTTGGAAGGGCTGGATGTGCTCAGCTCAGTTTCAAACCCAGGTTTGTGGTGAGAAAAGGCTGCAGAGACCTGAGCCAGCTGCACAGGTCTGCAGAGCCAGGGAAGAAATGTGCTCTGGGACTGGGGGCTTTGATGTGGTTCCACCTTCTGTCCCAAAATTGAACCTGCAGGAGTGAAAGCTGCTGCAAACTCCTCTGAAAGGAGTCCAACACCAGTCATGCTTTTTTGGGGTTCTCTGATGTTGTTTCAAATATTTAACTGCTGGGGCGGTAGGGCTGGGAAATTAAAGTCCTTGTGAGGTAATGGTGGCACAGTGAACACTCTTTTTTTCTTTTTCTTTTTCTTTTTCTTTTTCTTTTTCTTTTTCTTTTTCTTTTTCTTTTTCTTTTTCTTTTTCTTTTTCTTTTTCTTTTTCTTTTTCTTTTTCTTTTTCTTTTTCTTTTTCTTTTTCTTTTTCTTTTTCTTTTTCTTTTTCTTTTCTTGATTGTCTCAACACCACAGGTCCTGTTTTATTCACCAAGCAATGTTGGCCTTATTTAGCCATAAATACATTTATATCTGGCCTTGCTTTGGCAACTCCCTGTCTGGCTCTGCCTTTCTTCCACTGCACCTCGCCGAGGTTTGAGTAAAACAGCAATAAAAATAAAACAAAACCTGATTTGTAACAGGTAGTTGTGGTGCATCTCAAGCTATTTTGGTTGATTAGGAGCCTGATTACACTGGCTGATTGTTGGTGCATTTCACTGCAAGTTTTACAAACCACAGCTGGCTCCAGCCGCCCTAAACACCATTTACGTGCTTGAAGCAGCAATGAAAGCCCTTTCTGGAAATCTTTTCAGGAAAGGGATCTGCTCCTCACATTAAATTGGTGTTCTTGCCATGCAGAAACCTTACAGGGTATGGGGTGGTTTTTATGGGACCTGCTGTGGTTGACTGTGGGTGCAGAAGGAACACGAGAGGCTTTGTCTAAAGCATGGTCTGTGAATGTCACAGCAAACCTGAAATCCCCCCCAGCTCCACCTAAACAGGTTTGCAGTTCATATAGACACCCTCTGAGCTGGGATTCCAAACAAAAGCAGGATTGGGGTGAGGTTCCCAGCCAGGGGAGGCTCCTCTGGGCTCCCAGGGATGCATTTGGTGGCTCTGCAGGCTACAGAAATCCAGATGAGCACCTCCAAAAAGGATATCTGTAGGGTGAGCAGTCTGGAAAAGGCTTTCTGTGAAAAGTTTCTAGTGGCTTCAGGAAAAATCTGCTTAAGAGATTTCAGGGGAGTATTCCTGCTTAATTCAGCAGAGCTCTTAAAAGTGGAGAGATTGGTGCTTCTATTGGGCTAAATTTGATTTTGTATCTGCAGTGGATTGTGGAGGGTTTGTAAGAGCTCTCCTGGACACAGGTGGAGCTGCAAATTTTGCCCTCAGCCAGGCGTGGTCGAAAGATTTTTGAATTCTTGTGCCTGTTTAGACTCATGCAGATTGAGATTTTTCACGATTAAATTTGCATTATGGTGTCAGAAGTGCAGGCAGATGCACAGCCCCAGAGCCTGTTGTGCACAGGGAATCCTGGGTTGGGTGGGAAGGGGCTCTGAAGGTCATTTCTGCCATGGGCAGGGACACCTTCCACCAGCCCAGGTTGCTCAAAGCTCCTCCAGCCTGCTCTGGGATGGTTTTTTATAGGAATCAAAGCCTCTGCAGCCTCTGGGCAATCTGGTGTTACACCACCCTCCCGAAAAGAAACATTCTGGAACACTTCTGAGTTAGTTCAAACCCACCCCAGGACAGCCCTGTTGTGCTTGGATGTCCCATCTCCTGTTAAAAGCAGAAAATTACCAGCATGAAGAGCAGAGAGATCCTATTTTTAGGCCCTTGACGTGTACACCTATGGAAAAACACATCATCCTTTTAAAATCTTTCTGAAAATCACTCAAAGCCTAGACACAGGTGGAGGGTTTGAGTTGGCTTTTTTGGGTTTTTTTAATTTTTTTTTTTTTTATTTTGTGGCTTGCTCATGTAAATTGTGCTGTCACTGATGGGAGACAGAGCTCAGTAAAAGTGAGAGGTTTTCAGTCTAAACTCAAAGCAAGATTAGGCCTTGGCCATCTGATTTTTTTCTTTTCCATTTCTGCATTACAAGTATCCAGTTATCTGTGGGTTTAGATAAAGATTTCCTGCAGCTCTTATCAGTGTGAGGCTGGCAATAACAGGCAGCACACCGAGCTCTTGCAGAGCACAAATATTGTTCTTGGGAGAGCACTTGGTGTTGTTGGAATCCTATTGAACACTTCAAATGACAGCAGCTTCTCTTGAGAGAAGGAAGCAGATTGTGGCCACTTCTTGTCCTTTTCTAACGCTTCTTAAGTGAAAGCCTCCAAAACCTTGACTGACTGTGCATGGTGGTAAAATTGAGATGCTCAGTTGATTTCTGCCTGCTGTCTGAAGCACCTACCACCCTGTAATTTGATTTTTTTTTTTTCCTGCTGGCATTTTTTCCTTTAGGCTCCTCTCACTGCCTGAGTGCTCACCTGGTTAAATGTCTGCATGTCTGAGCACACCTAGCCACTGAAAATTGGCAACAAATGGTGAAAAACAGTGAATTAATAGTAAATAGATAACAAAAGATGTCTCCTTTTAGATGATATGTAAATTTTCCTCAAGTAAAAGGCTGTTTGAGCAGTGAAAGGTCACTTGTCTAATGACCCAAAGTATTTTGGTTTCTCACTTCTCTGAGCCAGTGTATTGACCAGAGTGCCATCAGTTCTTTAATATCATTTTATTTGGTGGTTAACTTCAGTTGTTACCTGCAATTTCCACTGGCTATACTTGAGGGGGTTCTTCCCTTGTCATAGTAAATATTCCAGTAGCTTCCCATCAAAAACCTGTGCCCTCTGCCCACCACAAACCAGGTATTGCCCACAATAACTTAAATAATATCTTCAAAGACTGATGCAGAGTGAGCCAATTCTTAAATTAAATCCATCAATATCTATGGAGATTCACATAATGTGTGTTTAGGAGAAGCTGTTGAGATCACTGGGAGTTTCTCAAGTAGGACAAAGCCCTCCTGCAGCCAGGTCTCAGCTGTGGAAGCAAGAAGAACAACTGCTGACCAAGAGATGAATTCACTGAAAAGATTTCTGCGTCTCTGACCTAGAAACAGCTCTGGCCTGAGCGGTTGTTGCATTAAGTATCCAGCGGTTGTGAGGAAAATTATACACTGAACATCCCCTAACTATAGATTAGAGAAGTGTTGAAGCAGTTTTATTTCTGGAAGTGTATAATCTTCTTACATCAACCTCGGGCCTTTGTGGAGAGGATTATTTGCACTGAGTGGCTGGGGCTGTGACAGGTTTGCAAGGGGAGAGGGCTGAGGGTGCTGCCTGCTCCCAAATTGCCCCCCCAGTTGCTTGGTAACAGATGCTGAGCTCCCGAGGGACTGGGAGCACTGGGATGGTGCGGCTGTGTTCTTGGGCAGCCTTTCTGGAGGCTTTCAGAGTGAGGGAACCCAGCCCTTCTTTTCCGGAAATGAGGTATTTTATAAATACAAATTAAATATATTAACATTGAGAAATATGTATTTTTTTATATATATATATATATATA
>VZDJ01000040.1:944164-954993 GCA_008694505.1 Cyanoderma ruficeps | reverse complement strand
TTTTCTTTGTCTCATAACTCTGGAGGGGAGGGGATGGGTGTCTTCTGTTCCTGGGACAGCTGTTAAACCAGGTGGGGCAGTGTTCCTTATCCCTTCCAGGACCCATCCTCCCTCCAGGGGATATCTGCTGTCCATGGGCCACCCAGGCTCACTGCAGGGCTGATACAATTCCATCATTCCATGGGGAGATGCCCCACCCAGGGGGAGGAGCCCAGCATTCCTACCTGGATAAAACCTGGGATTCAGAGCACCAGGGCAGCCTGTTTGCCCTGGATTCCCAGAGGGAGAGCAGACCCATCTCAGCACCACTGGACCTTCAGAGGAAAACTCCACCCTTCTACAGGATCATTGCTCCAACAGAACCACATCTGTCACTGCAGGAGGATTTATTTGAACTGCTCCTAACACCCTGACCAACAGGGTGCCAGCTTTCTTACTCTGTCAGTAGTTTTTTTTCTTCTTTTTTTTGTTCATTTGCTTTTTTGGTGCTGCTACACTTTTAATATTCCTAGTAAAAAAACTGTTATTCCTATTTCCATATCTTTACCTGAAAGCTCCTTAATTTCAAAATTATAATAATTCAGAGGGAAGGGGTTTGCAGTCTCCATTCCAAGGGAAGCTCTGGCTTTTCTCTGGCAGACACCTGTCTTTCCAAACCAAGACACTGAGAATTCCCATTTACAGGAGTTCATGGAAACTTGAGTTTCAGCTGGAAGCTTTTCAGCTGAGGAAAATTCCTGGGTTTCGGGCACAGGAATGCAAGACTCCCTTTGGAAACTATTCCAGTAGGTAGCCACCTTCCCAAAATCTGGTATAATTTACATTCCAAGCAGAAGAGCAGCTCACAACCCCAGGTGATACAAGATCCTCCCGTTGCAGTGACTTGGCAGCAGAAGAGAATTAAAGACTGGGGTTTTGTGAAAAGGAGAGAGATTCATCTAATCCTGTTATCACAGACTGGAATCACTCTGCAACACCGCTCAGGTGAAAAAGGAGTGTGAGGAGCTTTAACTCTGTGCAGGGGAAAAAGAAACTCCAAGAGGTTTTCAAGACCCTAAATTTCTGTTCACCGGTAAACCATCAGTGAGCATGGCAGCCTAAGAGCCATGAGAGCATTCTTATCTCACCTGCAACTTGGATTTCCACTCACCTGAGAGTGAGGAGATGGGCAAACGCATCTTTCAATGAATTCATAAAAAAAGAATTGGGAAGGATGGGAGACAACCAACTTGAGCAGAATGGTGGCTTCAGGAAAAACAGGTTTCCTTAGTGCATTTTTATAATATTTATAAGGGTCGGTAGTGACAGGATAAGGGGGAATGGCTTCAAACTGTCAGAGAGTGGGTTTAGATTAAATATTTGAACAAAACTCTTTCCTGTGAGGGTGGGCAGGCCCTGGCACAGGTGCCCAGAGAAGCTGTGCCTTCCCCTGGATCCCTGGAAGGGTCCACAGCCAATTTTTGGCAATTTATTCTCCACCTTAAAATCGCCTTTTCTTTTTTCTCTAGACAGCTCCTGAGGAATTGCTTCTGGATCTTGGGTGTGAAAAGAAAAGTGAAACCCAAACACATGGAATAAAGAAGGTTTGGTGAGAACACTGAATAAATTATTTCATAGCAAAAAAATTTCTGATGAAACTCACACATGGTGTGAGATAAGACATCTTGTGGCCATTTTTGTATGGGGTAAATAAGGACCAATATTATTTCACAAAGTTATCTCCTGCTGAGCAAAACACTTGAGAGTATTCTTAATTTTTAAGCCCACAAATAGATATGTGGCCCTTCACTTTTGGTTCTTTAGTGCTGTGTAAAATCCTGAGCTCCTTCCTCAGAGATTTTTACTTCTTATTTCTTCTAATCAGGCAAAACTCCCAATAATTCCGTAACACTCTTGAGGCATTATGCAGGTTATTTATAGCTGCTTTTAACAGAAATAACTTGGACAAATCCATCGTGCAGAGACTTCCAAGCAGCAGCAGCAGGGTGCAAAGTTCCCTCTGCCTCTTTTCTGTGAATTCACAATAGAAACTGGAAAGGCAAATCAGGTAATTTAGGACCTGTGAAGGATCCTGTGTGCAGCTCCAGGGGTGGAATGGAATCATGGAATGGGGAAGGGTGGAAAAGGCCTCGAGGGCTGAATCCAATCTTTAATCCAACACTGCTAAACTGTGGCCACAAGTGCCACATCCAAGTGTCTTTGGAAAATTTCCAGAGTTTGTGATTCCACCACTGCCTTGGGCAGCCCCTTCCAATGTCTGAGCACCCTTTCAGGGCAGAATTTTTTCCTGATTTCCTACCTCAGCCTCCCCTAGTGCAAGCTGAGGCCATTTCTTTGTCTTGCCCCTTGTTCCCTGAGAAAGGAGATCAACTTCCAATTTACATCATCCCCACTTCAGGGAGTTGTGCAGAGGCAGAAATTCCCCCTGAGCCTCCTTTTCTCCAGGCTGAGCCCCTTTCCCAGCTCCACTCCTGGGGCTCCATTCCCTTCCCCAGCTCCCTTCCCTTCCCTTCCCTGGACTCGCTCCAGCCCCTCCAGGCCCTTCTTGTGAGGGGCCCAGAGCTGCCCCAGGATTTGGGGTGCTGCCTCCCCAGTGCCAGGAGGAGCTGCACCAACTTGGACAACATAAATTATAACCTTTCCTACTGCCTGTGCTCCTGCTAGCTCAGGATCCAGATTAATTCCTTATTTCATTTATTTTATGTGATCATGCAGGTCTACTCACAGTTCAAGCCAGATGGCAGAACAAGGCTGTGTCCAGCAAATACTTTTATTTAAAACAAATTTTGCATTGATGTGGACATCAATGGCCACAGGGGGCATTCCTGTGGAATGGGGACAATCCCTGCCCTGGTTCTGTGGCCTCTCCATTCCTGACCCAACCCAGGGGCCTCGTGCCCACCTGGGCACACCTGGGCTGGTGTCCAGCTGCTGTCCCCAGCACCCCCAGGGCCTTTGCCAGCTCCTCTTCCCCCAGTCTGCAGCAGACCCAAGAGCAGGACCCTTGATGCCTTTAGTTTGAGCCTTCATGTATTTCAGGTTCTGTGCTGCCCAGGGGGGCAGTTCTGAGCTCACAGTCAGTGTCACTCAGCTCTGCACACAGCAGGGACACAAAACAAATCCTTTTCCTGCTGCACACCGAGGACAACTTTCAGGCCCAAAAGCACAAACAAGGGTGGCTGGAGGGAGGAACAAGAAGGATGAGACCTCACAACCTGCAGCTGTAACTGGACAATTAAATCCCCATATGCAAATGCACCAACACTTATAAAAATGTAATACTTTGTGACTGGTCAGCTATTTCGTGACCATTTTGGGTCCACCTTGTGTGTAGCCCTGGCCAGGCTCTTCCCCTGCCCAAGGTGTATCCTAAAGGCCTTTCAATAAATATCTGCTTTATTCTCCAGCTCTGTGCAGTCTCTGTTTCAGGTCAGCCTGCCCAAGGCATCACCCTCACAAAGTTCCTCAGCCCACAGATCCAGCCTGTCCAGATCCCTGTGTGAACAGTCAGATCTGCTGGGCCCTCCCTGAACTGCAGCTTGTATTTGTAATATTTAGCCCATTTGGGAATGAAAGGAGAAGGTTCACCCACGTACAGTAACTTCAGAGGATGATGGATGGATTTAGCTGGAACAACCTACTCCAAAAATAGATCTCTGGTTCTTTTCTTTTGGCACAGGAACAATGAGATGTGGGAAGAGAAGGAGCCTGAGAAACTCCACATCCACTGCTCCCAGCAGAGCTCGGAGGAAAGGCTGGAAAGTCGCAGCCTCCCAAACTCTCCAGCCAGGACTTGATCTGAAAATATCTGAGAACTGATTTATCTTCATCTTGTGTTCCTGAGGAAATGCATCTTGGGATGTTTTGACTCTGGTTTCTCCTCGTGCCCTCAGGCGTCTTTGCACTTGGTGAAGTTCAAGTGGACAAGAGAAAGGAAGGAGGGCTTGAGACAAGGAAAGGTTTCTGAAAATGTGTGGCCAAGGAGAGAAGAGCCAACCTATGAAAGGTGCTGCATTTATAGGAATTAAGTCTTTTTTCTGACAGAGGGGCAAGCTGCACTGTCATGTTTTGACATAAGAAAAGTGACACGGAAGGAAGGTGTTGAAAACTTCCAATCAGGGGAAACTCTGGAATCCTTTTGTGGGCTCAAAGTAGTCAAAGCTAGAACAAGGCCTTTGGAAATCACGGCCCTAGAATTGCTATGATCTTTGTAATAGCTCTTTTATGGCAATTTCCCACTGGTTTCAAACTGTGGAATTGTATTAGTAGGAGATCAGGAATATCTGTTCCTCTGAAGAAGCTTTTCTTCTTGTTCTTCATGTAAATAAATCACTTAAAGAAAAAACAAAAAAAACTTTTCACCATCTCCTAATAAAATGTTCACCTTGTCCTAATAAAAAATGGACACAGAAAAATGTGAAGTGGGCAGTGAATGTTTTAGTTTGCTTCAGACTATTTCACACTTTTCCCAACTCCTTTGTCATTAACGCAATGGAAAATGAAATGAATTTCATCTCATTGAACGGTGCTATGAAAATTGCCATATCCAGCACAGAAACGTGACTGTGGGTTTGCATTTCCAAGCAGTTTGGTTCCCCCTGCCACAACCCTGGGGCGAGACCTGACTGAGGCTTTACTTTGGTTGCCTGAATTAGTCCCAGAGTCAGCGTGAGCTTCATGCTCAGAGCAAATTTAGACAACCAAGTAAGTCAAAGTTCCCTCATGAAGAGCTTATAAAATGTGAAGAATGCCTAAATTTTATATAATGCACAATTTGAATCTGAATTAAAGCCCACATGAACATCAGAGCTCCTTTTGTACTTCTGCCTCTGTCATAACTAAAGGAAAGCAATGGTACATCCTCCCCCCCCCTTGTTTGTTTATTTAAATGTAAAAATAGTATTTCTTCAGGAAAAATGATAGAAAGTGTTTGCAAGGCATTTCACTAAAAATAGAAACAACCCACTGTTGTGGGGGTTCCTGTGTCTGTGCTCTTTTCACTAAAAAAGAAAGAAGCAGAGGAGGATCTGGGTTGCAAACTCCAGAGCAAAACTTGAGCTCTCCTACAATAAAGGGATCTGATCCCTCCATCCTCGCTCTGCCCAAGGGCAGCAGGCTCAGCCTTTTGCACCCCTGAGCATTTTGCAAGCACTAAAGTGGGGCTGGAAGCTCAGAGCAGCTTTTCTCTCTCATCTCCATTGGCAGAGCCTCTGCTCTGTGTGCTCTCCACAAATTATGTGCATTTAAATACGAAATCTATCAATTCCTTTATGCATTTTTTAATGCCATGACACAATTCAGCCACACATGCGTGTGTGGAAGCACATGCACACACCCAATCACACCAAGAGCTCCTTTTACTTCCCAAATTTTTTTAAACACAAAATCAAGCCTACATTTTAGTCTCCACTGTAATTATAATCAACGTCTTCTTCTAGGAAGATAAAAAGAGAAAAGTGGGAATCAGGGAAAGGGAAATGTTACAAGCCTTTTCATTATGGTTTTATGTATTTAAAGAATTTACATTTTTAACCACTGGCAAATTTATTTCATACTCCATAAGCTCCGAGGATCCTTTGGGATAAACAGCATGAAAGCTGTCATTTGAGAACAATCATCTATTTTCTGTTTATTGAAAGTTTGCTTTTTTTTGTGCCACGGTGTTTTGCGCGGAGCTGGAAATATTTGTTCAAAGGGATAATTGTCAAACTGCTTGATCTGTTTGGGACTCACTCGTGGAAGAGAGCTGCCTCTGCCATGAAAATAGAAGGAATGGTGCCAGCTGCTTTCTTTGGGATGAAGGTTGGAGCCTTCCCCAAAGCCAGTTGAGGTCCCATTGCAGTTTCCTGGCAGCCGCAGCAGAGGCAGAGAGGAAAAGTTTAATTTGAGGAGAGGCGGCAGAAATCGGTGTGTGGAGAGCTCTGCAGACCTTGATGGCTGAAATTCAGGTTTAAGGGCATGGATGGACAGCCATTTTCATGGGAATTAATCTATTCCCATGTGGAATGAATTGTGCTTCCATCAAACTTGGGCTTCTTCCCTCACTGCTGCTGCAAAGGCAGTCTGGGCTGGAGCTTTGGGGGGTTTGGTGTGGCATACCCTTGAAATTCCACAGTCTGACACCAGCTTGTGCAGGAGCACCTGGGCAAGGTTTAGCCTTTGGTCTGGGCTTTAGTCTGGGCTCAGGAGTGTGGCATTCACCCAGCAACTGCACATGGCAGGAGCACAAATAATGTGAACAGGACTGGCCTCTGGGGCACTGTGCTCCCGATGGAAGGAGCCATCCTGTCCCTGCCTCTCTCCTCAGCCCATGCCCGGCTCCCAGCCCCTCCCTGGCCTTCTGTCCGAGTGCCTGCTCAGCCACAGAGGCTTCACAGACCAGGGGCTTCAAAATCCTCTTCGGTGTGAGCTGCCCAGCAGCAGATTTCAACCTTCTGGAAGAAGAATCCTCCAACTCCTGAACTAAAATTCCCTCTTACCTGAGCAGCCAACAGAAGGTGAAGGAGTGGGAACGTCCTAAAACTTTCCCCCAAACACAAATTAAGGCCCATTTCTAGGATGTACTTCACACCTTGCTGATTTATTTGCAGGTCTATAAATTCTTCCTGTCTCATTGATTCTTACTGTGCTGGCCATGGGATTTAAGACTCCCGGGATTTTCTTGCCCGAATTTTGCATTTTAGTATTAGTAGAAAAAAAATATTTATTGTATCAACAGCTATGACTTCTCTGTTCAGATCAGCAGAAACAAAGGGGAATAAAGTCCTGTCCTCAGTCACTGAAGGCTTTTCATTTGTATCTTTGAGCTGGTAATGCCTTAGGGCTGGGGCAGGATGGAACAGGAATTTGCCACTAAGCCCAAGAGTATTATTCTGTTTTCTTAAGGACAAAAATCATTGCTGCCTTTGCCTTTGGTCTGGATTTAAAGTGATCCATTTATATGTAATAAACAGCTCCTGGGCCTTGCACTCATTGCAAGAGTGGAATAGAATTAATTAAAAAGACCTTCACTGAGTTGAGGCGGTGCTGGAGTCATCTCCTCAACCTGAAATGCTTTTTTTCTGTCACACCCAGCAGTAATCCGTGGCAAATAGTGACTTTTGTGTGGATTTCGAGATCTCCAGATGTTGCTTGTTTGAAACCTGAGGTTCTTTTGGTGGCCCCAGTGCCACGTGCTGCTCCCAAGTTCCCTGAGAGGGCTGACAAATAGATTTTTTGGAAGGCAGTGACTTTCACACCAGCAAAAGCATTAATTAATGAAGCAGTGTTATTAGTGTCCTTTATGATTCCAAAGCATCCTTGGGAACCAAACTATCAATGCAGAGGCAGGATGATCCCACTGGGCTCAGTGCTGTCGCTAGGCAACCCTTGATGTTGGCTTTGAGGCCCTCAAAGGATGGGATTGGGATGGAAACCAGAGGTGATGAGTTAAAAAACCACGGACAGACAGGTTTGTTGGTGTTTGGTGGGACAGGAGGCTGAGTATCACATGTTTAATGGAGCTGTGGGAGGCTGAAGTCGAAGCTGTTCTTCATCTTTTTAATATCTCATCTTTTCTTTTGTCACACCTCGTTTATGCTGTGCTCTTAACTGAGTTTTAGAGCCAGGGGTGTGTTTTATTGCAAGTGGTAATCCCATAAAAATGTCATTCTCAGCTAGTTAGGAAAGCTCTGGGAAGTCTTGTCTTGGAAGAGTAATAAAACTCCTGCCGCAAATATACAGAAAAATATTTTGTGCCAGCCTTTGGGTACGTGTGGTGTGGTCTGGGATCCACAGGCAGGACAGAGGATTGGAGTTATCAGTGACAAAAAAGAGCACGTGGGAATACTTGGGATGTTTTCTTCTTCATCCTTTTATCTCCATGTCTTTGAAATGAGATTGGAAATCATTGCTCCAGTGAATAGGAGCTACAATCTCTCCCTCTGCAGAGACAGAGCTTTCCCTGATGGAATAAGGAACCTTTTGTTCCCTGCCTGGCAATCCATGGACCCAGAATCCCTGCAGGGCGGGGCACAGAGTCCCCTCTCAAACAGAACAGGCACCACCAACCCAAGAATGAGCTAAAAGTGATTTCTGACTCCATTCCTTGCTTCTGAAGGAAAGCAGCAGAACACCTCGTGTTCTCTTTGCTCACTCCTGGGAGTGAGGGCTGGGGTGATGCCTTAAGTTTGAGCTTTCATGTATTTCAGGTTCTGTGCTGCCCAGGGGGGCAGTTCTGAGCTCACAGTCAGTGTCACTCAGCTCTGGACACAGCAGGGACACAAAACAAATCCTTTTCCTGCTGGACACCAAGGACAACTTTCAGGCCCAAAAGCACAAACAAGGGTGGCTGGAGGGAGGAACAAGAAGGATGAGACCTCACAGCCTGCAGCTGTAACTGGGCAATTAAACCCCAATATGCAAATGGACCAAAACTTATAAAAGTGTAATACTTTGTGACTGGTCAGCTATTTTGTGACCATTTTGGGTCCACCTTGGGTGTAGCCCTGGTCAGGCTCTTGCCCTGCCCAAGGTGTGTCCTAAAGGCCTTTCAATAAATATCTGCTTTATTCTCCAGTTCTGTGCAGTCTCTGTTCCGGGTCAGCCTGCCCAAGGCATCAGGGGAGAGCCTGGGATGGCTTTGCCAGGCTGTGGGTCAGTTCCAGGGCCAGCTTTGCTCCTGGGGGTCTCTAATGTCCATCCCAGGAGAAGGTGGGATTGCTCCAGACTGAGTCAGAGCTGTCCACGGAATTCTGAATTTCCCTGGGAGGAGGGAAGGTTCAGTTGCAGGGAACATGTCAGAAATAAGCCCCAAGCTTTGTTACACCAGCCTGCAGCCCTCCCATCTCCTGCAGCCTCAAAGTCCTCATTGCATTTGCTTCAGGAATGAATGAGGCTCCTTCCAGGGGCTATCAAGCTGTGCTTGCCAGGCTGCCAGTGGAGCAGATCCAGCCCTGTGTCTTTTCACCAGCCTGGCTCTTCTCTAGCACAGCCAAACTGGTGATCCATGCTCTTGCTCTATCACCTGCAGAGGAAGAATCCATTTGGTGTGCCTGGATTGGTGCAGCTCTTCCCAAAACACCCCATCCCAAAGCAGAGAAACCTGAGCTCCACCAGCACAGCCCGGAGCTGTTGCTGTACAAAAAAAGGAACGTGGTCAGGTAACAAGATTTACTGGCTGTTTCCTTTTCTTCCTGGCTTTAATTGCCCCAAATAAAATCCCCTTGCAGCACACGGGGGCCAGCAATGCCCTGGGCATTCCCTGTGCCTGGCTTTGCTGTACCAGGGCACTGACACTGCTTCTGACAGCTTTTCCCTGGAGCTTTTCCTCCCTCTGGACTATATTTGGACACTCCAGCCTGTGAGCCCTGAGAAGTATCTGCAACGTGAAATTCTCCTTGACTCTCTCACGTAACAGAGAAATTAGCAGAAGGCTCGGTTCAGCAGCTTGAAATAAAAGCTGAAAAATAAAAGATATCCCACGTTTTGCTTCAAGAAGAGGCAGGCAGACACTCCAACATCAATGCATCCATGCAGGCTGCACTGCATTTCATATTTTCAGCCCTGCCACTGCAATGTGCTGTAAAATGCCCTGGAAAAGCCTGGGAAAGGGTTCAGTACCACAGGTTTTCCCAATAGGATGCTCTGCTTTGGGTATCAGGGTGTGAATGAGGTGGGATGTGGGAAGTTCTGTGTGGAAATGAAAAAAAAATAAAGCTCTGCCATACCCTCACATCACCAAAGGTATCAGCACAGAAAGAGCCTTGAATAAAATAATAAAATACTGAAACCCTCTCTAGATGATTTTCCTGTGAGTAAACTTGTTGTTCAGACCAACTTGTAGCTTTTACGTTGGAACTAGCTCTGAGTATCCCTGTTTATTGAAAGGGGCGTGACCAGGATTGAAGAGAATCAGCTGAGGAGAAGAAATTAGTGGCCAAAAAAAAAAAGGGATGTATTAAAGGAAAATCTGGTTTTGCTGAAAACTGGATTGAATATTCAATCTTATCTGAGTATCTATGGAATATATGAATATCTATAGAATAGATGCAGTATATAGAATTTACAAGGCCAGGTGTTGAGGGCTGGTCCTGAACTTTTCTCCAGCAAACCAAGGGAGGACCAGGCATTAATTACTGAGCATCATAAACTGCAGCAAATAGGAAAAGAGCATGAAAATGTTCCTGTATCTCCAAGTATTTCCCTCAGACACCAAAAAGATAAATAAATCCATGAATAATAAAGTTTTTCCCTCCTTGGCTTTTGTTTGCAGAGGTCCCAGCCCAGCTGTGCCCCGGTTTATTCTCTGTGAGGTGCAAAAGGGTGGCAACCAACATTTGCAGTGATTAAAAGAAGATCAAGCCCAGCTTCTTCACACTGCAGCAAAACCTTCAGAGCACTGCCATCCTGACTGCCAAATTTAATACAAAAGGTTAATATAAAACTCACAGCTGAGACAGTAAAGAATATTCGAGGTGACATGTTGGCCATGAGCTCTGCTTTGGGCTCTGGGAAAAAAAAAAGAACCAGAACAAGGTTAGTTCTAACCTTCAAATTAACCTTTTTCTATTTTTTTCTGCAGCCAGAAGAAGACCTACAGGCCAAGATGTCGGCTCGAATATTTTGTGTGTATTTCAAACCTCTACTTTGACCCCATTTTCATGGTTTAGTCTCTGGACTTGCCCAATATCAAGCGGTGCTGTGCTGATTCCTCTGTTTTCCTGGGACCAGAGGAAACACTAAATATTATTTGTGGGCTCCTTTAGAATTCCTGCTTTGTTTCTGCTGATCCTAATACAGTTGCCTCCTGTTCACCATGCTGTTTTGGTTGGGTTTGTTTGGTTTTTTTT
>VZDJ01000040.1:828143-932543 GCA_008694505.1 Cyanoderma ruficeps | reverse complement strand
AAACCAAAACCAAACCAAAACAAAAAACCAAACCAGCAAACAAACCCAACAACAATAATAAACAAAACAAATTCCAGAACTCTAAATCCCAAGAAAGACAAAGCCCCTCTACCATCCTGGGGAATCAAGGCCAAAAACAGCTCTTCAAAACACTTTTTCATGAACAAAGTACAACTAATACCAAGAAAGAGGCTCCAGAGAAAGGCCTTAACACGGGGAGAAATAAAACCACCCCTTGTGCTCCTAATTGGTGCTTTTTTATCAATTCTGCTAGTTTCCTAAAACCTATAAAAATGCACCCATCCCTGTGGGGATGGGCTTTTGTGGACACCTTTCCATAAGGACACCTTTGCCTGAAGGCTTCCAGATAAAGATCCACTCTTATCTTGCCTCCTCACTAAAATGATCTCCAGGTTCATTTCCAGATTGGGGAAAAAAGGCAACACCATGACCCAACACAAGCCGAACTCACCTCACCCTGCTGGGCCTTCTGCAGGCACTGGGATGAGGTCAGACCCAGGAGAAAGTGACACCAGTGCTCAGAAATGTCAAGAAATAGAAACCCAAGTCATTTGATCCCGAATTTTCTACAGAAAATGCCAGGAAATACAAACCCAGAGTCATTTAACCCCAGATTTTCTGCGGAAGATGCCAGGATGTAGAAACCCAAGTCATTTAACCCCCAGTTTTCTACAGAAAATGCCAGGAAATAAAACCCCACATCATTTAGCACCCAATTCTCTGCAGCTCTATAGAACCTCACTGAGAGAATAAGACGTTTCCAGGTGGTGGTTGAGGGTTTTTACTTCATAATAGCCACAGATAAGGAAAACAAACTTTCTTCAGTGTGCCTGCTCCTGTGTTTGAGCTCCACAGCCATTCCACAAGGCTGGGGCCTTCTGTGGACCCTCATTTAGGGGAAAAATATCCTATTTTAAGCCATATAATCTGATTTAAATACGTATCTTCCATGTGTCCTTCTCTGTAGAGTGTGTTTGAGTTGTCTTCTGGAGCAGGGGAGGACATTTCACTGGTTTTTTCCTGTCAATCCTCCCAAACAGGTCTGCATCTCCCTGTGGTCCCGTAGCGGCTGCCAGCATGAAATGAGAAGAGAATTAGGGAATTACAGAGCTGGCAGTAGATTGAGAAGGATATAAATGCCTTTGAGCACAGAAATAATCCACCAAGACCAAGTTAAGAATCTGGCTCAGAGTCCAATAAGGCTTGACCAGGAAATGTCATTTTTGATACTTTCAAAGCAATTTTGTGGATGTGAAGCCTTGAAAATTACTTCTTGTGGGAGTGTATTGGGCAATCAAGTGGATACAAGGGAGTGAAGTTGAGCTCGAGGGAGATTTGGTTACTAAATGTGATTTTGATCCATTAACTTCTGGAAAATAATTAAAAATGCAGTGCAATTCTTTTCCCCCCTTTTTCCTGAAGTTGTTTTTCTTGTCACAGTCAGGCTGTGATCCATGGGGAGAACCACTCCATGTGCACAGCACTTTGTCCTCGGAGAATTCACCCATTCAGCTTCAGGGGAAAAAATCCATTTTCCTCACTATTTCTAAACTAACCAGACCAAACTGAAACCCCCAATCTGGACTGGTTGAACTCTTACCTGGTGGTTTCTTGTTCTTTCTTTTCTTTTTTTTTTTAAATTCTTTTTTCATTTTTTTCTCGTTCTTTTGTACTGTGGCAACATCACTAAATCTGCTCCTTGCCTTGATCTTGACTTTTTTCCCCCCAACTCTTTGCCCTTGACCCTGTTTATGCCAAGCTAAGGATGTTCTATTTTATCTGTGAGTTGAAACATTATAAACCCACTAAATTCATAGTTTTGCCTTCAATGGGAAAAGTATTAAATTAAATTGTGCTCACACTTGATGGAGTTCAGTTTTTTGGGGTTTTTTTTAAGTCTATCAGTGTTCCTCAGACAAGCCAAGTGTCACATTGAGGCACCACTTGCATATTTATGAAATGATTTGTATTCAGAAGCGTTGTCTGATGTTTTTCTGGACACTTTTCCACCCTAATAAGTGTTTAACTCCAGAGACTGTGCAGGTGACTTGAGAAACCAAAGCCTACCGTATATTTTTTTTGCAAAATACTTCTTGTAGGTTCCAAATAAATAAACGAATGAGCACTGAATGATTGCATTTCTTTGTTTTATTGAACGTGTTGCTGGCACAGCACTGAAATACACTCTTTACAAGAAAATAATTAGGGCTCTCCTGATTCCTCAGAGGCACATTTATTTCTTTCTGCTCCTTGCCTGTAGATCAAAGAGATATTGGACAGTTATTTTCAAGTAATAGCAGGGCTCAGTTCTAAGTTTGATTTATGCCAGCGTTTCTCATGCATTGAAAATGTGCACTTGGTGCTCCCCTGGCTAAATTAAATCTTGATTTTCAATTTATATATTTGTCAATCAATAAATATGTTTGATGGGAGCAGATAGACTCCCTCTCCTTTTTTCTGTAGTAAATAGACTGTCTGTCATTTTTGGTTGTTAAATACAAGCAGAGAGCTCAGCTGGCAGTGAAGCCTTTGCTCTCCTCCGTGGAATTTTAAGGATTTAAGGGATACTACTGGAACCCACCGGATCCAGTGGTTGTATTCCATGGTTGTAATCCCTGGGGGATTTTCTGGGAATGTGATGGAGGCAGTGCTGCCGGAGTGGACTGAAGGAACTTTGCTCTCATTCATTCCCCAGTGTAGCACCTCAGTCAAACCCACAATCTGAGCCCCAAAAATCAAAGTTCACCCACATCTCGAGTGTGCCCAGCCCTGCTCTGAGCCTGTCACACAGCCACAGATCCATGACCAGCAGAAAAAATGTTTTATAGAGACTTTTTAAGCATTTCTAGTTATAAATCTAGGCAGGAATGTGGGCACATGTTGGAACACTGGAGGTTGAAAATTTCAGACTTTCTGTGCTGACAGGCACTGACCCCCAAGCAAAGACTGCATTTCACCTGAGGCCGTAGAAAAGGCTCCCAAAATGGAGTGACAGCACTGGGATTGTGGGTGTGGAGTTTGAATAGAAGTGTGTGACAGCACAGGGTGCAAAACTTAGAGTTTAAGGGTTTAGAATATAGTAATAAATATGGGCCAATAGGGAGGATTTGGGGCATTGTCTAAATCTTTCTTTCACCTTCTTCTTCTTGGTTTCGGGTGTTTTTTTCTAACTGGGTGAAAAAGGTCCCCATTGTGGACCTTGTGTGGTCAATTATTAAGTTAAAAGTATAAATAATATAGATATTATCTCGTTATTAGACGAATTATACTTAAATAACCTTAGAGGGAGTTAGCTACATCCCCATTTTCTATCTTCTAGTTAGAACTCGTGACTTGGGAGATTGTACTGTAGATAAAAATTAATAAACACTGAGTCCAAACACAAAACTGCAACTCCCATATATTAATCCCTGTTCTCACACAAAAAAAAAAGAAGATAAAAACTTCACACACGTGCATGCAAAACTCGTGTGAGGATGACAGCCAGCCCAGGCGTGAACTCCTGAGCAAACCATGCACCTGGACTAAATGGCTCTACAGGTTTAGGATTAATATTGTGAACCCCCGAGGAGCACAATGAATTAAATGCCTAGTTGAAGTTCTCAGGAGTTGTTGCTGCAGGAACCTGTTTCTGTTTTTCTTCCAGCACTGTGTTTTGCCCACCCTGACCATGGGCAGCTCCCACCTCTCTCTGTCCAGTAAAATCCCCTCAGCAATGTGTGAGTCCAGTCCTGAACATCAATCCCCTCCTTTGGACTGTAAAACTCTGTAAAATTATTTATTACTCCAGCTAAAAAATTGGGATAAAGAGACCTCTGCAATTGCATGATGTCTATTTTCTAAAAAACTTTTCAAATTAACTAGGGACAAACACAGAGCAAAACCAATTTTGCACCAATTCCCCCTTCAATGGCTCTTCATCCTCAGCTTTAGGCACAACATCACCACAGACCCAAGACTGCAAAGCAATGCATGATTTTCCTTACTGTTAATTGATTTTGGGGTTGCAGTTATAATTTCCCAAATAATATGTCTTAATCACATCAATTTTCCCCTTAAAAACAGAGGGGAAGAGACGTAGAAAAGGTGAAACATTCCCAATGGAAGATTAGGAAAATATCTTCTGAAGATTCAGGGGGAGTGCGGCAGTGCTCTGCTCTGATCATTTCACCCTAAGGAATTTTTGGAGCACAATCNAAAAAAAAAAGAAGAAAGAAAGAAAGAAAAGAAAAACCCACAAAAAAACCCCACAAAAGAACTCAACCAACCAACCAAAAAAAAAAATTTAAAAAAATCCCCAAACAACAAAAACAAACAAACAAAAAAATCAAACCCAAGACAACCGAAGTATTTAAAGCATAAAAACCTACAGATTTTCTGTGAGCTGCCTAAAGGCATCCCCACTCTGCATTCCTGTGTGCTGTGCCTGCATCTTCTGGCACGAGCTCTGCTCTCCTGTGCGATCAGGGGTGTGGGGAAGAAGCTTTCTGCCTGGCTTTACCTTTGCAAGAGCCACTTTAGAAGCAGAAGGAACATTTTCCAGGATTGAAGCTGAACAGAAATTTATTCCCACTTTGACTGGTGGACAGAGTAATCGTCTCTGTTTGATGGAGCAGACCTTGCTGCTTAGTGGTGGATAATTCCTGCCACAGCTCGTGGTTAAATGTAAAATTACAGAAAATTACAAAAGCTAAAGCAGCCCTGTTGTTCACTGCAGAGGCACTTCCTGTTGTTCCCAAAGCCCTTCTTAGAGGCCTTGCAGGAAATTGTTTTGTTTAAGGAGTTATCTCCCACTGGAGGGTTCTTAGAGCTGTGATCAGTGAAATATATCAGTAAAATGTTCACCTTGAACAGTCAGGATGGCTTCAGAGGCTTTTGATGGTGCTGAGGAACTGTCCCGAGGCTGGAAAGGGGCGAATGGGATAAAAAAAAAGGGGTGAGAAGGCACAATTCATAACCCTCCAGTAGCATTTGTGCTGTGGGAAGCTGAGCAAGCTGGCCAGCATTCCTGATGGATCCACAAATGGGCCATGAGGATCCACAGAATTCACAGAGAAGCCACAGAATCCACAGAGAATTCACAGAATTTCACACAAAGCTGACCTTTGATCGGTGTGGGTTCAGAAAACCTTCAGTTTGAGGCGCCTAAAATCAAGATACCTGAAATCTGCAGAGTTTCACACATCTGTGTGAGACAGCCACAGGACCGGAGGGATCTTTGGTGTGACACATGAGGACATTTGGGGTGTGTGTCTGTGTTTAGGTCTGACACAGCCTGCTGCTCACACAGGGCCTCTTGGTCCACTCCAGAGGTCAGGCTGAGTAGATTTTGCCAAGCCCACACACATTTCTGCTTGTACACAGCCCATCAAGCCCAGCTCCCTCCAGCAGCAATGATTCCATTTGCAATTATATTGATTCTGCATGGAAATGAGCTACCTGCTCTGCACAGAACACTCACGGGCCTGCTTGGCTACTGCTGATTGACAGAACATGGGGGCCTCCTTTCAGAAGCAGGTTAGTGTTAGAGGAGTGAAATGCCAACAGCAAAACCTCTGAAAAGCCTTTCCCTTGGTTGCCTTCCAAGCCCCAGCAGCTGCAGGGAGTGATTAGCCCTGTGTGGTGTCATTGCACTTTTATCCAGCTTTATTCTGAGTTTGTTTTCTCTCACAGACATTTGTCCTTGCTGAGGCTCCAGCTGTGTGTGCCCCACGTGGGCACAAACCCCACAGGGCGTTTTCCCTGGAGGATGGAGAGGATCCAGCCCTCAGGAAAGGGGTCCCCCAGGGAAGGGTGACCTCCCTGCCCTCCCCTGGCTCCCCTGTCTGCCCCCTCTTGCTGGAACCCTGGGCACTGAGAATTTCAGACTTTCTGTGCTGACAGGCACTGACCCCCAAGCAAACACTGCATTTCACCTGAGGCCGTGGAAAAGGCTCCCAAAATGGAGTGACAGCACTGGGATTGTGGGTGTGGAGTTTGAATAGAAGTGTGTGACAGCACAGGGTGGAAAAGTTAAAATATAAGGGTTTGGAATATAGTAATATATATATAAAGCAAGATGGAGGATTTAGGGCAGAGGCCAGTCCTTCTTTTTCACCTTCTTCTTCATGGCTCTGGGTGGGATTTTGTAATTGGGTAGAAAATTCCACATTGTGGGCCATCAGTGGTTGGTTTTTGTGTTAAAAGTAAAAATAATTGAGGTGTCATTTCTTAATTGGACAGTTTATCCTTAAAAGGCCTTGTAGAGAGAGAGATGGGGACCATTTTTAGTTTGTTCGCTTGAAGTGCTGTAGAACTCACGGTTTGTGAGACTTTAACACAGATAAGAATTAATAAACATCTGAGTCTGAACAAAAACCACAGCCTGGTGCATTTAATCCCCACCCTGGCAAAAGAAGATAAAACACGACACCCTCTCCCGCAGGGGATCACTGAGCTTTGCTCCACAGAAATCACAGTTCAGTGCTGCCAGCCCCGTGTCACTGCTGCCAGGGGACAGCTCTGGCCGTGTTTGGTGGCCTGAGGAATCAGCAAGGCAGGGGCTGTGCCCCTCGGGCTGGGAGGGAGGCACTGGTGGCGCTGGTGGCACTGGTGGTGCTGCAGTCACAAGGCTCAAGGGACAGGAGTCAGTCACTTGTGCCGTGTGACAAAAGGTGACAAAAGGTGATGCCATCACCTCAAAGCAGAGCTTGGAGCAGCTCCCTTCTCCTCACCAGTCCTGCCTTGTTTTCCATCCTGGCTTTTTACCTCCACATCCATTCCTCTCTTCAGGCTGAACCCTATTCCATGGTTTTTGCAGAACTCTGATATTTCATGGACTATTAGGGCAGATTTAGACCAGATATTAGGGAGAAATATTTTGCATGAGGGTGGGCAGGCCCTGGCACAGGTGCCCAGAGCAGCTGTGGCTGCCCCTGGATCCCTGGAAGTGCCCAAGGCCAGGCTGGACATTGGGGTTTGGAGCAGCCTGGGACAGTGGAAGGTGTCTCTGGGTAGAACTGGATGGGCTTTAAGGGCCTTTTCAACCCAAGCCATTCTATAATTTTATTATAATCTCCCCTAAAAATAAGCTTTAAAAAGCTGCAGGAAGGTTTTTTTCCCCTGGGCTGTTTTTGGGCTGGGAAGGTCACTTAACTCATTAACAGCTCTTGACCTCTAAAAAGGGAAAAATCCAAGGCAGAGCCTGCCCAGGTTGTTTTGAGCACTTTGAATCTTTTGAGAATATCACTCAGCCTGGAGCAGATAAAGAAGCAGCAGCCCTGGGGTCCCATCAGGTCCCAGATGTGAGGAGCATCTTGTCCCCATCACCAAAGTCCCCCCCCAAGAGCTCTGAGAGATAAAACTTTCCCGTTTTTTGTACCCAGAGTAGTCCTCATCCCAGCTCTCACCCTGGCACTGTGGGGGCTGCCAGAGTGACAGTGCCCATGGGCTTCCCCAATTTTCTCCTGCATTGATGGAACTTGTGCAGTTTGATGTCCAAGCAGTGCAGCAGTTGTGAGAAGTGAGCTTGGCAGTCAAGTCCTGCAGGTTTTTTCCAGGGGTAACTCTCTGACTCTCTCAAATGCTGTGCTTTTCAGTTCTTTCCACATTTGATGAAGTGATAGCTGCTTTAAAAAGCGTTGTGATATTCTGGTATATTCTGCTCTCCTCACTCTGTCTTTTAAACCACACTTGCACTTTGTTCACCCCACCCTTTGTGCCTGTGAAATCCTGGCAGTGCAGAGCAGAGAGCAGGACTCCATTCTTCCCAGCCAGGCTGTATCAGTAAAAATATGGTTATTTAATGATGCTCTCATCGCTGAGCAAAAAAAAAAAAAATTATTTCAACTTTTGCTTCAGCTCAGAGCACTCCACGTTTTTACAGCTCTTTTGTCAAGTGAACTGCTCAGCTCAACCCCCGCTGCACTGACACTGGGATTCACCCACTGCTGCTTTAACATCTCATTAATCTGCACCCCAGCAGTGGCTCTCTCCTCACTGCTGCAAGGACAAGCCTCTGGAGAAGGAATGATTTGCACAGCTCCACTGGTGCAGCCCTCCTGGATAAGGGGAGTTCAGAACACACCAGGACATCTCTCCAGCCCAGCTGGGGTGGCAGGAAAAACACAAAAAAACAGGCACAAAACCAGGCAGGGACAATTTAGGGATGGTCAGAGACTCACTCAGAGCCTGACATTAGTAATTACTGAAAGAAAAATTTTAAAAAATACACTTTTAGGTTTCTAAAGGCATCTTCATCTTACTACATCTAAGTGAGCTCCTTTCCTTCCACATTTCAGCTTCTCCTATCTTTTCATTTGGGCTGTTTCTAAATTTCATTTGGGCTTTTTCTTTTCAAAATGTTTCAGTTAGAAGCTTTAGTTAGATTTGTAAAGGCTGCTCAAAACAACTCCAGGACCACCCCCCCGGCCAAAAAGAAAAGACCTGCGCAGAACTAAAAAAAAAACAGTTTCCCACCTCCAGAGGTTGTTTGTATTTATGACATTAAAGAACATCATTAAACAACCAGCACTAACAGCATTAAACAAACATCAGGGCAAAATGCAGCGAGAGCAGCAAAGGCACAGGACACTGACTTCAAAATCCACCTCAGCACCAGAGAGCAGAGGAATATTTCCCTCCACTTCACTCTGACTTGATTTGACAACCTCATTTCATCCCAATGCCACAGGAAATCACAGTCTCATTTTCCCGTGGCACAGTGTTAGAGGCAAAGAGCCCTCTGTGTGTGTGTGTGTGTGTGTGTGTGTTCTGCATGTTTTGCTTCAGAGCAGAGCAGAGTTAACATTTCCAGGGGCTGCCTGCAGCACCAAAGCTGCCTGTTAAGTCCCCTCCCAATTAAAACACAAACGGAGAGGTTTTACTATTCCTGTGTTCTTTTGCCTTTTCACTTGGCTGAGCATTACTGGATGCTGTCTCTCTGTCAGTCACATTTCATCTTATCCCCTCGCCTGCAGCCCTTTCGGTCTGGAATTGATTTTTCTCACCACTCTGAGCAGAAGCTGTGAGATGTGAGCGTTTCTCAGAGCTCTGTGCAGTGGTGGCAGTGGGCTGCATCCTCCGTGCAGCTGATGAATGTCTTTATTCCCCTCTGGAAGGCAGAGGAAGTCGCAGACACTCAGGGATTGTAGCGGGATCTTTTTTTTTTGCATACTCAAATCCATTCCTCATGCTTCTGGCAAGTGTTTTGCATGAATGTCTATGGATAAATCCATGGAAATGTGGGCAGGGCTGTGTGCATCCTGCATGTAGAGATGCACATGTTTTCTGACTGGAAAATTCTGCCTGATAAATAAATTTGTCTCTCAGACACAGGGGGAAAAAAAATATTAAAAGCTCTCGATGATTTAAACAAAACTTACCAAAAGTGCATTCCAATCATATTGTGTCAGTTTCTTATCTAAATAACCAAAATAGCTTCTGATTTAATGTGTGATGGCACTGGAATGACTGATTTCTGCACCAGCCTTGGTGTGAGTGACCCTGCCCTGCAGCTGTGTCTGCTCAGGTAAAGGGTGCCTGAGATATTTGGGATGCTCCACATCCTCCTGGAGACCATTCCCTTCCCCAGGAGAAGCAGAGATTAGATTGTTGTGGCTTCCTTTGAGAGAGAAGCTGTGGGATTTTGAGTGGTTTGGGACACAAAATCCTGCTCTTTGTAGCGTTGTGTTTCTGTGGGTTGGTTCAGCATCTCAGTTTGTTCATTGGAGCCTTCTCCCAAAGTCTGATCCCCTGTGAGGGTTTTCTGCTTTGCCTCCCTTCCCTGTGCGAGGGTCACATTAACCTGGGTGGGATTTCTGGGCTCTGCCACACCCAGCACTTTTTCAGCAGTTGATTTCTCTGAATAAACAAATATCTAAAGATTTGGATTATTTGAATTGTTTGTTTGTTTCCACTGGGGAAAAAAAAAGTTAAATTAGAAAAAAAATGGAGTTAATAAAGGAGATGAGAAGAAATAAAGATGAGTTAATAAAGATGAAGGAGAAAATAAAGGCAAAGAGCCACCTGAAAGAGTCCCAAACCAAATTGGAAACTGCTTATAGAGGCTTACCCAGCAATTCCCAAAGTTTTCTACAAAGAGAACTGGTTCAGTGGGCAGATTTATTTTCTGGTGTTTGATGCATGCATGCTGGTGTGGCTCAGCCATCCTCATGCCCCCACCTATGGCTGGGCTGCAGTTTGAAGCCCCACTGGGCTCCCCATGCCCACAGCCCTCCAGAGCCTCTCCTGGGAGCCAGCAGCCTCCAAAGCAAACGAGGAGCTCTAAGGAATGGTGATTAATTCATGGAGCCAACAAAGCAGAAAGCTGGATCTCCCTGAATGGCTCATTAACCATCAGCATATTAAGCTGCTAACACTAGTTAAAGTCACATCTAATGGGGGCTGGCACTGACTGGCACATTCACCCCGCGCTCACTCCCCAGTGCCTCAGCCAGCCGAGCAGGGTGCAGGGCCTGCCTGGGAGAGGCCCCTCAGGAAGGTGGAGGAACCCAAATTCCCTCCCATCCCTGCAAAGTGGGGGTGCCTTGGAGTGGCTCCCCAGAGCAGAGGCTGGGCAAGGTTCAGAGAATAAAGTGGGGATTTATCAAAGGCCTTCAACAGGCACAACTTGGGCAGTCAAAGGCTGAGCCCAGCATGGACAATGGGCACGAGATTTTTCAGACAATTATAAGTTTGATATACAGTATATAAGTCTATANGTATATATAAAAATACACAGTATTTATATATATATAGTGTATATATAAATACACAGTATATATGTACACACACAGATATATACGTCCATTTTCATATGAGGGGTTAATCCTCCCATTACAGCTTCAGGTAATGAAGTCATTGACCCCCAGTTTGCTCCTCCCCAACTCATTTTTGTTTGTACTTTTTGAGGTGTGAGGCAGTGAGGTGTCCTTGAGCTCCAGGCCTGGAGAGGAATTGATTTGTCTGAATGAAACCTGAAGACAGTTACTAACACTTTATATGGAGTTTAGAGTTATACCCTGAAGCAGCAGAGGAATTGAAAAATGCTGAAGCTGAAATCCTAAGGCATCAGTGGAACCATCAGATGTGCTGGGAAGAGTGGCATCACCAGTATGGAAACGGCAATCACAAATGGAATCCCAATGGAAACCCCAGAGATCAAACCCCTCGGTGCCCAGCAGGCACGCCCACCCCTGTGTCTAACTCAGCCTCACTCAGGGCTTGAATTAACAACCTGTGAGACCCTGAGGGCATGTCTGTGGCCAGAGCGGGCAGGCAGGGCTGTTCAGCTGCCTTCACCAGTGGTTGTTGCTGCAGTTGCTGTCCATGTCTGTGCCGGCACATCCAAAGCTTTGCTCAGGGCATAGTGCAAGCTCTGCTGCAATTATTTCTTCACCAGCCCCGTTGGCAGCTGAGCTGAAACAGTAGTTGACAAGTGGGAGATACTTTGGGTGCAGAACTGAGCTGAGATGCAGTTGGAAGTAAATCCTCCCAGAACGCCCCTTGGGGCAGCTCCTCGAGGTGTTTTGGGGCTGTTTCTGCACACACCTGCATCTTTGGGACAATTTCTGTGTTTATGTTTGGGATCCTGGATCTTTGTATTCTGTGCCTTGGGATAAACGTTGCTTCTGTGTCATGAGGGAAATGTGAAAACATTCTGTTTGCCTTTTTCTACTTGTCTTCATTTTATTTCCCTTTTTTTTCTTTTTTTAATTTTCTGGGGGAAAACCCAATTACGAACACTACTCTTCTACTTCATTTTTTTTCTCTTTTTGAATTTTCTGGTGGGGGGAAACCCAGTTACAAACACTACTCATTTCTTCAGTGTGTACAGAACGAGGTGTAAGAGTCCCATCAGTGCGAACAGAACATTCACACCTCGAACTCCTTCCTTTCCCACCCAGCTGCTATTTCTGCTGTTCTTCTGGTTCCTCCTGCCCATAACATCTTTGTTGTGCTGTTCAGCATTCCAAACCCCGGCTACCTGAAGCTGAGCAGTTTACTTGCCAGAGTTAAATCAAATTTACAGCTACACATGCTTGTAGTTAGCTGAACTGCATGCAGAATCCTTTTTTTTTTTTTTACATATTATGCTGCTTACATTAGCAAAATCCCTGCTGTCACAGCACCACTCACTCTTTCTAATACTGATTATTGCCCCCCTCCCCCTTTTTATCTCCTACTCTCTGTTCTGAAAAAAGCAGAATTTGCTTTATTTTACTCTTGCCCACCTGCACAGTGCATTTAAATGGAGAGGACACAGGGTTTGTTCACACTTTCAGCTAAAATAAACACAAGCAGTGGAGTCATCAGCTGGCTGGGAAAGGCTGGGGTTAGTTCTGTGCCATGTCCTGGTTAGCAGAGCTGTGCTCACTGCCTCTCCCTGGGCACTTGTGAGCTCTAACTCACCTGTGAGCAGCATTTCCCTAAAATCCATCCCCATTTCTGTAATTTAGCAGTGTTGGAAAGGCTGGGGTTAGTTCTGTGCCACGTCCTGGTTAGCAGGGCTGTGCTCACTGCCTCTCCCTGGGCATTTGTGAGCTCTAACTCACCTGTGAGCAGCATTTCCCTAAAATCCATCCCCATTCCTGTAATTTGGCAGTGTTGGGAGTGGCTGGAAGCTGTTCCTCTCTCTCAGTGATCCAACACCTCCTGCCTCCCACAGCCCCGGGTGGGCTTCTTCTCCCCCAGCAATTCCCAGGAATATCATCCTCAGGATAAATCTGTGGGGGTTCTCCATGCTTTTTTGACTGGAATTCTTTGGCCTTTGAGCAAGAGAAGGTGCAGGTTGAAGCCCCAAGCTGCCAGGGAAAGGAATTGCAGGTTCCCTCTGGTTAATGGCTGCTGAAAGATGAATTTCCCTCTGTCAGTCATCAAAAAAAGCACTGAGCAAGACTCAAAGGCGAAAGGGACAAACAAAACCAACATCTGGATCTAATTACCCCGTGAAAGCACGAGGAGTTAAAAAAACAAACTGCGCAGGAACATCGGCTCTGCTGCTTTTCTGTCCTTGTTTGCCCTGCTCAGAGGCAGTTCCCCGGCAGCTCCGGGGATGGATGCTGCCTGTCTGCGCTGAATGGAAAATGAAAACGGGGCTTTCAGTCCCTCTGGACTCCTGTGAGCCCTTCGGGAACCCTGCAGCCCCCCGGGAACAGGGGCCCCTCCAGCAGGAAGGGTTTGGAGGCAGATTTTTTGGCAGATTTGTCCTCCCTCCAGCAGTGCTTTGTTCTCTGCCGGCTCCAGGTGCGCCTCTGGAAAAGGGAAGTGTGGAATTCTCAAACATGGATTTCCCCCTCTCACTCCCCATCTTTGTCTTTCTTTCAGCCCGGAGGAAAGTGTAAGATGCTGCTCTGCATCACACAGTTCCCAAATCCCAGATGTATTCCCAATTTTCCAATAAAATTCAATCCAACCCTGAGGGCTTGACGGGACCGCCCTGGGCCATGAATGGGACATGGGAGGAATAAAAGCTCCAGATCACCTGAACCTTGTGGCAAGATGTGTTCAGGTCTGTGGAGAAGGGGGGGAGATCACTCTGCAAGGATTTGGGAAGGAAATGTCATCAAGCCACATTCACAGGCAAAATACAAAAAAAAAAAGAGAGAGAGAGAGAGAAAAGACTACTGAGCACTGCTGATGGCAGATGCTGGTTGAGCAGGATGCAAATTGCAATCAACCCCTTACAAAAATAACTGGAACAGACTTTGTCTTCTATTTGGAGAATTATCTTTTTGCATTTGCTGCCATCTTTTTTTTTTTTTTTCTCCTTCCTAGGAGATTTTTTTTTTCAATTTTTTTTTTCTTTTCAGGATGATCCATGTTTTCACAGGTGAATTAATAGACAAATGTAGGCAAAAGTACAAGTGGTGATTTGCCCACTCTTTATATTCACTACAGAGTGAAGGAGTAAAAGAACCAAACCCCTTTTCTTTCAGCACCTGACCCAATAAATGAATTTACAAGCTCTGAACAAGAATAAACAAATCCCCAACAGGTGAACATGGAAAGTGTAATTCTTCCAACAGAAAGGCAGAATTTGAACCTAAGGTCTCATTACTTTAATTTAAAAGGAAAGAAAAAAAGGAATTCTTGACTTTGATTGTTTAAAACTCATATTTTTATGCACAGAAATGTCTGTAGTTTGCTGACTTGCTAAATGCATCTTGGTTTTGTTTCCAAAGTATTAATTCAGAGGATGAACAGGCCTGTTAAACTTCTGATTTTAACTACTGAGTTATGGACAGGCAAGACTTGTTCCATCAGATCTTTGGGAGTGCCCTGCTCAGTCTAAAGTTGCTTGTAAATTTGGCATCAAATTGGGCAAAGCAGATTAGTTTTTCTTCCAGGGGTAAGAGGAACTGAATTCTATCAATGTCGTAAAATTTCATTTGGGCTTTTTCTTTTCAGAATGTTTCTGTTAGAAGCTTTAGTTAGATTTGTAAAGGCTGCTCAAAAAACCCCCAAGACCATCCCCAAAAAAATAGACTGGCCCAGAACTACAAAAAAAAACCCAGTTTGACCTAATCCAGACTCTGCTGAGTAGGGCAGGTAAAAAATCAGAAATCCCTTGCAGACTCTGTGAGCAGACAGGACCTCTTCACAGTCACAATGCAGCACCTTTAGAGAGTACCACTTTGGGAGAATTAAAATCCTTTTTGCTAAAATATCGGTGATGTCAATGGATGGCAACCAACACCAAATGATGCTGACGAAAGCAACTTTCTAGGGAGGAGGGCAGAGCAAAGGGAAACTGAAAATCAAATTCCCTCCCCAGCTCCTGTCACACTGAGGCTTCCTGCCAGCACCTGGATAAATAAATAAAAAATAATTCTCCATAAGGAACTTGGGACTGTACAAAAATATACATTTTTTGGGCTTCTACTTCTTCATCCCCTCTTTAATTACCTTGCTTAGATGGTGGTTTCTTGTTGAGGGGTTTTGTTTTTTTGGTTTTTTTTTCTGTGTTAAAAGCACAGATTGCTCTCACTTTCAATAGGAACCACATCCCACAAAACTTCTTGGACTTTCTAGGAAAACTTCCCCCAACATAACTCCTGAATTAGCACAAAAATTCATCTAAAAATGGTTTTTTTATAAGAGTTTTGTATTTTCTCCTAATGGAATGTGCAGTTTGCTTTTGGGGCTTGACAGTGGGTTGTGAGTGCAGGAGGAATGACAGGCTGAACCCCCTGATATTTGACATTTATTCAAAGCTTTCAACCTGGTCCTGGTGCCTCCTGCAGCATCCCAGGCTCCCAGCACACCTGACAGGATGTGCAGGGATCACCTTCATGCCTGTGCAGCCATGGCAGGAGAAAATCCAAGTGCCTGGGCTGGCAATTCGTGCCAAGCGGAAACAGGGAGAGCGACTCGCAAGATTTAACCCCACAAACTTTATTATGTGAGAAATTCTAACTGCTCCAGAGCCTCACTTCACGCCTTGCTGCCTTAATCACAAAGTGAGCCTTTCCCTGGGCAACAAAAGCAGCTCCAGAGAGAGAATTTAGGCGGAAATTCTGTCTCACACAAGTCCTGAGAGCCCTCCAAGGGAGGGGGGTTTGCAGCATCCCTTCCCTCCGCAGCCATTTTGGGACCATCCTTGGTGCTCGCTCTTCCAGCAGGGAATGGTTTCTCTCCTGGCTGTTGGTTTCGCTGTGCTTGTGCACAGTTTTGTTTCCAAATGGAGCTCACAATGTGGAATTGAAACCCAGCGTTGTTGGGAATGTAGGGCAGGATGGTAATTTAAAGGCAAGAAAAGGTCTGGAAAGCCTGTAAGGGAATATCAGAGAGGAGAAGTGGTTTCCATGACAACAAATCCACCAAAAATCTTTGCATTCATATTGATTCTAGTGATGGATGAGTCAATTTGGGGGCAGGGAAGGGGAGGGGAGGCAAAAAAAAAAAAAAAAGAGAGAGAAAATTATTTAACCCTGATGAAGAACGCATAATAAATGATGGAAGTTTTTCTTCCTGAAGTCCTTAAGTCAGACCACAGCTAGATGAGCCTGAATGCAAAGCCTGGCTTTTTCCCTACAGCCTGGCCCACTTTGGAGGGCGTTTTATTAATTGTGCCCCCCATCTGTGTTAGAAAAAGAGGATGGGTTGCACAAAACAGGGCTGAATGAAATTCGAGAGGATTTTTCCTCTCTGGGGGTGTCAGAACCCAGCACACAGAGGAGGGAACAGGGCAGGGCCGGGCTGCAGAAGCCTCAGGACACCTCTCTGCTCTGCTCTGCTGCTCACAAAACATTTTTCCCCTTCCCTCTCTGCCTGGTTTGCCCAGCTGATGCCAGGCAGAGTGTGCCCTGCTCCCTGCACCCAGCTCCAGCGTCCGTGTGTCTGTCCTGCCCCTCTGGGCCGCTCTGAGGGGCTCCACACCCCCACTGCTCCTGTGGCTCTGCCCCTCCTGAGTCCTGATGTCATTTATAATCAGCTCCTCGAAGATTTTTACACATTTTGCTGATTTTTCAAAACCTTGCCTTTTATGAAGTGCGCTGCTCTGAGGCTCAGTTGTGTCCGTGAGGAGAATGAAACATAGGGAAGGGGATCCGTGGGGCTCCAGCCTGCAGAGGAGAACTTAAAAAAAAGCATTTTGTGCTGGGTGATGTCCTGTTGGAACCCTGGGCAATGAGAATTTCAGGCTTTCTGTGCTGACAGGCACTGACCCCCAAGCAAACACTGCATTCACCTGAGGCCGTGGAAAAGGCTCCCAAAATGGAGTGACAGCACTGGGATTGTGGGTGTGGAGTTTGAATAGAAGTGTGTGAGGGCACAGGGGGCAAAACTTAGAGTTTATGGGTTTAGGATATAGTAATATATATATAAAGCAAGATGGAGGATTTAGGGCAGAGGCCAGTCCTTCTTTTTCACCTTCTTCTTCATGGCTCTGGGTGGGATTTTGTAATTGGGTAGAAAAACCTGCATTGTGGGCCATGGGTGGTTGGTTATTGGGTTAAAAGTAAAAATAATTGAGGTGTCATTTCTTAATTGGACAGTTTTTGCTTAAAAGGCCTTGTAGAGAGAGAGATGGCTCTGTGCCTGGCTGGGCACCTCCAGCCCCTGGGCCACAGCACCCTGAGAATTTGAAACTCAGTGCCAAACCTGTCCTGCTCCTGTGTCCCCCAGCCCAGTCCAGGCACAGCTTTTAAGGCCAGGAAAAGCCCTGTGGAGAACCAGGGGATGGAAACATCCCCTGTCTGTGGAAGGGTTAACTCTGCTCCTTCATTTCCATATTTTGGAGGTCACACTGGCTGGCAGGCTCTGCACTCCCGCAGCAAAGGAAGCTTCAGTTGCAGCTACAAAGGAATGAGCCATCGAATCCCTGATCTTAAATTCACTGAATATTTATTCCTGTGGCGAGATGAATTTGTGATTTTGATGGAAATGTGCTTTATTTAACTTTTAGGTCCTTCTGAGACCCCCTGGAAGGCCTTAACGTGGCATTATGTCAGCAGTTGGCATTGCCTCTGCTCATCACAGCACAGAAATTATTCAGATTTAAGGGTAAAACATGTTTTAAGAGGTTGTTTGGAAGGTTCTCACAAATCCTCAGATAGAGAAAAAGAGTTTCACTCCACTAAAAGGATTTCACACTTGGAAGGTTCACCCAAACCTTTAGACAGAGAAAAATACTTTCACTTCACCAAAAGAGTTTTTCACACTATCTCCTGTGATAGTAATGGAAAAGAAACTAAGGATGTAGAAGAGGGAACTGAACACCCCAGGGACAACCGAGTGCCAGTGTCCTGTTTTCACCATTTAGCTCATTTTTAGGAGGAAAATCTCCCCCTTTGAACACGGAGACAGAGCTGGGCTGGCACAGCAGGTCCTAGGGACAAAGGAATAATTCAAGTCCTGGACACCCAATGTGTAAATAAATTTGTGAATAGGGTTTTTTTGCTGTCTTCACACAGAGCCACGTTCACCTTTAAGCAGCAATTCCTCAGAAAGTTTCTGATTAAAGGCAGCACAGAGCTGCTCTGCTCTAACTTGACACAGTTTCCTTGAAATCGTTGAATTTAACTGGATCTAACCCACAGTCATTAGCAGAGCTTTGATATTCGCAAATCATGCTCTTGAAATGGATATAAAAATCCCAGCTAGCCCTCTGGGGAGCAAACAAAGGCTCTGAAAGCTCAGGAAGGAATTATCCAGTGCTGGAGTGCTTCAGCCTAGTGTGGAACTGGTTCTGAGCCTGTGTCTTGGCTTAGGAAGACAGGTGTCTGCCAGGGAAAGACAGAGCTTCCCTTGGAATGAAGAATGCAAACCCCCAAACCACCTCCCTCTGAATTATTATAGTTTTGACATTAAGGGGCTTTCAGGAAAATATATGAGAATAGGAATAACAGTTCTTTACTAGGAATACTAAAAACTTAAAAAAAATTAAAAATACAAAACATTAAAAACCCCAAGCAAACAAAAAGGATCCTAGAAACACTGACAGAGTCAGAACACAACCTGGCACCCTGTTGGTCAAGGGGTTGGGAGCAGCCCAATCAAGTCCTGCAGTGACAGATGTGGTTCTGTTGGAGCAATGATCCTCTAGAAGGGTGGAGTTTTCCTCTGAAGGTCCAGTGGTGCTGAGATGGGTCTGGTCTCCCTCTGGGAATCCAGTGCAAACAGCCTGCCCTGGTGCTCTGAATCCCAGGTTTTATCCAGGTAGGAATGCTGGGCTCCTCCCCCTGGGTGGGGCATCTCCCCATGGGATGATGGAATTGTCTCAGCCCTGCAGTGAGCCTGGATGGCCCATGAACAGCAGATATCCCCTGGAGGGAGGATGGGTCCTGGAAGGGATAAAGAACACTGCCCCACCTGGTTTAACAGCTGGCCATTAAGAGAAGGTTCCCCCTGGAGTTATGAGGGATGGGTCATAGAAGAGATAAAGAAAACACCTCCCAAAGGAGTTTCAAAGATGGCAATAGAACACACGCTGCTGGTTACATATTGCAACCCAAGACAGCCTGCCCTCAGAGCAGCTCCACGGAAAAACGACGAGTTTGCCTCAAAGATAATTGTCCAGCAGGTTGTTTCCCACCCAGCTGACTCCAGAAAGTGATCCCTGGTCGTGGTGTATTCTGTTTATTTATTCCTCTTCAGATGAAACATTGGAGGACGAAAGATAGGCAAATGTGGGAAAGATTTGGCCCTGGGGGATTCTGTCCTCACAAAGACAATACAGCTGTGTCCCTCACCAGGGTTGTGTGGGAAAGGGGAGGTGAAATAAGACAAAAATATAAACAGGATAATTTTAGACAGCCTTAAACGAGTGAAAAGCAGCCAGCAGAACCAGGAAGAGCTGATACTCTTGGCTAGTCCTGGGATTAATTAGAGATGAGTGTAAATTGTCTCTTTTTAGGGACAATCCTAAAGCTCTCAGTTCTCACCTTTCCTCACCAACTCACTCCAGGGAGAACAATCCCAGAGGTAACTGCAGCAGGAACACCAAGGAGAGCCTGGAAGTCACAAAATCTCTCTTGAAAACATGTGAAATACCTAAACAAAGGCACAGTTGTGCCAAAACCCTGCATTAAGAGTACAATTTTTATATTTATAGATATAATGCTGACTGGCCATGTGATACTAATGGTAAAATCTTAGCTATTAAATTGCTAAACTCCATTTCAAAAGCTAAAAGAATTAGCCTGGAAGAACTTTGTGTGTTTATAATTTAATGTAGACACTAAGTTCTTAACAGACCTATTTGAGGGGATTATGAAGTAATTTTTACTGTTCTGTACAAAATATGACAATATAAAAAGCAACCAATATCTCTCACACTAAATCCCAAATATAAACACAATAATGCCAAGCCCAACCTAATTAAAACAAGTCAGGTATTAAATCACTTCTTTTGTCAAGCCAAGTGCCAGTGGATTTGGGAGTTTTGCTGGATGCTAAATGGATTTTAGCACTGCTGTGATTATTTTTTTGTAATTTCAGTGCAGCAACATCTGGCTGAGCCAGGCTTAGCTGGGATGTGCTCTGTGCACACATTACACACAGAGTGCTGGGAGTTTTTCCTAAATAGGAGCCAGCATAAATCTTAGGGAATTTCAGCATTGTTGTGAAAAATGGGAGGAAAAAGACTGAGCATACCGCATTACCAAAAAGAAATGTACTGCATGTAATAAAAAGCATAAAATAGCATTTTAAAGTAGGAAATCTATGGAAACAAAGCCTTGAATATTGGTAGTGACAATGAGAGGTTGTCAGAGGAAGATATTTTGAAAAAATGTCTGGAAATACTTGCCATTTCCTGTAAAAATTGTGTGTGTGTGTGTGGTTTTGTTTTGTTGGGGTTTTTTTGACGCACTACCACTGGCACATTTCAAGAGGTGATGTGTGACCATCCATGATTTCCAGGAGGCACTTTAGAGCAAAGTGCAAGGCCAATAGAGATGATGACTGGATTAGCAGAGAAGACAATGGGTTTGTGAGAAATCTAATCAGGATTTAAATGATTTTAAATTCCTAAATTCCTTATGGAGAAAAGAAGAGCAAATCACAGAATCACAGGGAATGCTGAAATCTGAATGTGAATAATGGATTTGTGAGAAATCTAAGCAGGATTTAAATTATTTTAATCTGTACCTAAATTCCTTGCAGCAAAGGAGAAAGGAACATCAGATCATGGAATCCCAGAGAGCACCAAAATCCAAATGTGGATAAGGGATTTGTGAGAAATCTAACCAGGATTTAAATTATTTTGAGGTGCACCTAAATTCCTTACAGTGAAGGGAACAGCACATCACAGAATGCCAGGGAGCACCAAAATTTCAGTGTGGATTTGTGAGAAATCTAACCAGGATTAAAATGATTTTAATGTGCACCTAAATTTCTTACAGTGAAGGGAAGAGCAAATCATGGCATCCTGGAGAGTACCAAAATTTGAATGTGAAATTTGTGAGAAATCTAACCAGGATTTAATGATTTTAATGTGTGCCTAAATTCCTTATGGCAAAAGAAACAGGAATCCCAGGGAGCACCAAAATCCAAATGCGAATAATGGATTTGTGAGAAATCTAACCAGGATTTAAATGATCTATCTGACCAAGATTTAAATGATTTTAAGGTGCGCCTAAATTCCTTTCCGTGGAGGGAACAGCAAATTGCAGAAATCCCAGAGGGAGCCTAAACCCAAGTGTGGCAACAGCATCGGGGCTGCTTTTAGTAAAACTGCTGTTTTCCTAAATTCCAACTTTCTGCAATAAAAACCACGGCGTGCCCGAGCCCCAGGCCCTGAGCCCCCTGTAATTGGGCTGTAATTACCCCCCCGGGAGGGGCTGTAATTGGTGCCTTCTGTGCCCCCCAAGCTGAGCAGGCACCCAAAGTGACACCGCGGGCTCGGGGACACAAATCCACGGCCAGACCCCGGCAGAGCACTTGAGTGGAAAGGCATTCCAGATGGGAATTTAAATGCTGCATTTCCTCTCGTGTTGTGGAGCAGGTTACTTTATCCCTCATTTGTTTGCCATCTGTCATTACTTCGGGAAAAAAAATCTGTGTGTAACTCGTCATCCCACAAACCCAGAGGAGATTCCACCTCCAGTCACCAGGAGATGCAATTTCAGAATAATTACGAATTATAATGATGCAATTTGGGGGAAATTTGGGGGTTGCGGTTGTTGTTTCAGTTAGTAAAATCAGGGCTAACACTCCAGCCCTGGGGGTTTTTGTTTTGTTTGGGCTTTTCTGTTTCTGCACGCACAGCTGAGTGGGTACACCTGTCCGGTAAAGCTGTGATAGGAGCAGCTCCTAACTAACAGGCCCAAAAATGGACTGAGGATATAAAATATCCCTCTGCAAAGAGTGTTCTCAATTGCATTTGGGGTTTAATGTCCCTACAGATCGGGAGTGAGATTCTGTAGGTAAAACCCCAGCATATGGGGATAAAGGGCAGATCTTTATCTGCCAAGGAACAATGAGCTGCTCTTTGCTCACCTGAATTTCGGTAGGGAGAGAAAATATGGTGACTTTGCTGAAGTGAAAAAGAATGGCAAAAACCCAAAGCCCAACATAAAAGAAATGCAATGAAACATAATGGAATTTCTGGACTTAGCTGTTCTTCTTCCAACAAAAGTGAAATGCAGAAAACCTCAGAAGTTATTGCCTATTTTGAAAAATTAGTTAAATAATATAAGCATTCTTTTAATGTCCTTGTTTTTTTTTTTTATGGAATAGCCATGGAAGAGGGTAGTGTGTCAGACACTGAGGCCAGAACATCTTTTCACATCTCTCATTCCACCAATCCAATGTGGGAATCCTGCCGGATTGAATTATGCTCTGGTCAGAAAATTCTATTAAATTTATAGGACCAGAGGGACTGTGATGACAATCTCCTGGGGACTTTAATATTCCATTGAGTTTATTCTCACTATTTCTTGGTCTGCTGGGTTTCAAAAAATGAAAATTCTCAACTGGTTCATGGTCAAACTTTTGCAGTCACCAGGTAACCCCTGTGCTGCCTGACACACAGGAAAATGTTTTGGGGATTTTAACCACTCCAGTGTGTTCAAAGACAGAAAATCTCAGAGTTACCAGGAGTAATATTTGATGACAGTTCCTGTGTTGGGCACTGGGGAGGCAGGACCCCAAATCCTGGGCAGCTCTGGGCCCCTCACAAGAAGGGCCTGGAGGGGCTGGAGCGAGTCCAGGGAAGGGAAGGGAGCTGGGGAAGGGAATGGAGCCCCAGGAATGGAGCTGGGAAAGGGGCTCAGCCTGGAGAAAAGGAGGCTCAGGGGGAATTTCTGCCTCTGCACAACTCCCTGACAGGAGGGGACAGCCAGGGGTCGGGCTCTGCTCCCAGGGTACAAGGGATAGAATGAGAAAAAACGGCCTCAAGTGGCCCCAGGAGAGATTTAAATTGGATATTTGGAAAAATTCCTTCACTGAAAAGGTTGTCAAGCACTGGCAGAGGCTGCCCAGGGCAGTATTTGAGTCACCATCCCTGGAACGATTTCAGAGAGGTGCAGATGTGGCTCTTGGGGACAGGGGTTCGTGGGCTTGGCAGTGCTGGGTTAATTTTTGGACATGAAGATCTTAAAGAGTCTTTTCCACCCTAAACGGTTCTGTGATTCTAATTGGGAGAGCACAGTGCAAGTGACAAAACAGAATTCAGGACTATTCACAAAATGCAGCTGTAGGGGGAGAAAAAATAAAAAGGAGAAAAAGAAAGAAGCAGTGAGATTTCATCAGCTGCACTTGTGGGGGAACATTTGTAGTGGTTCATGCTTTGAAGGGTTCTGTATCCTCAGTGCTCCTGGCTGGGTTCAAGGCTGCATGCTCACAACTCATTTTCTCTTTGCTCCTGCCTGCCCTGCCTTGCTCTACCTGCCCCTGGGACAATTCCACTGCTCAGCCTCTGATTTTCTGCCCTGTAATTAAAGGGGATGATTTACCCTGGGTTGTGGATTCCCCAGTCCCACGAGCAGCTCCTGCTGCCCACACTGAGGGCAGGCAGGTGGTGGGGTTGTCATTAAAATCTGGTTTTATGCTCTCTGCAAGGGACGGGCACATCAGGCCCAAGGTGCTTCCAGGGGGATTGATGGGTAGGAGGAGTTCAGTCCCAAATCCTTGTCTGCCTCCCACCATTTCAGCAAAGACACGGCACAACCTCACAAATCAAAATTTCACATCTTCTGACTGGACTTTGCTCTCAGTTTAAAAACATAACAAGGAAGAATTAATATTAGATTTGCTGGAGAGTTCCTGGAAGGAAATGCTGATCCTGCCATTCCTGCCAAACCAGAACTCTAATGTCACCTGATGTCCTTGGGAAATGAGGAATGGATTTAAGCATCAGAATGTCACCTCAACAGGGATGTAGGCTTTACCATGTCTCCTTAACCCCTCAGTGCCTCAGTTTCCCAATCTGGGCAGCTCAGGGTGACAAAATTCAGCTGGATCAAGCTTAAAGAATGGGACGCAGCCGATCCAAAGGAGGCAAAACAGAAATCCCTCCCTTGAGGCTTTCTGTCCAGCCATATACATTACAGTAATTTTTAAATTAAGTTCTTGAATGGACAGAAAATAGTTGGTAACAGTCGATCCATCCTGCAGGATACAGGAAAGGAGCAGGGAACCAGGTGGAAGGTGAAGTGTCTGTGGTTTTCTGGGACCCAGCCACTGCACAGAGGGCTGCAGAGCCAGGGTGTTGTGTTATTGTGCAAATAAAAAGGCAGAGAGGGGGGTCTGGCTTGTAATGGAAACTGTGCTCAGGGGCCAGGCACTGCTGGGACTCCAGATGTCAGGAGTTCGCTCAACATACCACAAACCAACATGAAATGTGAAAAATGCAGCTGGAACAAAAGGTTAGGCTGACTCTCTCCATGCTCCAGCTCCCAGGATGGGAAGAACAACAAAGTCCCCTGGCAGCTGGGGCTGCTCAGGCCCCGCTGTCCCCATGGCCAAGGCCTTGGCTCACTACACAAGCAGCACCCTGCCACGAAGCAAATAGGGTTTTTGTCATCCCAGCAGTGCACAAACAGCCCCCTGCCAGGGCAAAAGCATCCTCTGGTTTCCCTGCAGCCTTCCCAGCCCAGCACCCCCGTTACACAATGAGTCCCAGGCCTGCGAAGGGAGCTGAGGGAAGCATTGCTGAGCCAAACAAACAGCCCTCTGAGCTCTGCTTTGCTTCAAATTCCTCCAGTTTTCCTCCACCTTCGTGTTCTCCACCCAAGGGCCAGGCTGGCTTTTGATGGGGAATGTTACAGGTGGCTCCAAAGGTGACCAAAACTGGTATCTGGTAGAGAAAACCTGGGGAGAAAAGAGCCTGCAGGGCCTCAGTGTCCGATTTTCCTTCATCTTCATATTCTCGGCCCAAGGGCCAGACTGGCTTTTGATGGGCAGTGTTATGGATGGGTTCTTTTGACCAAAATTGGTACATGGTGGAGAAAACCTTGGGAGAAAAGAGCCTGCAGGGCCTGAATGTTGACCTTGCTGTCCTGGTGCTCACCTGGGGCTGCTCTGTTGCTCCTGGATCATCCCTGCCAGGAGAACGGGGGTTCTCCCATCTCCCTGCTGTTCTCACAAAGACTGGTCCCTGTTGGAACCCCGGGCACTGAGGATTTCAGGCTTTCTGTGCTGACAGGCACTGACCCCCAAGCAAACACTGCATTGACCTGAGGCCGTGGAAAAGGCTCCCAAAATGGAGTGACAGCACTGGGATTGTGGGTTGGAGTTTGAATAGAAGTGTGTGAGAGCACAGGGTGCAGAACTTAGAGTTTAAGGCTTTAGAATATAGTAATATGTATAAAGCAAGGTGGAGGATTTAGGGCAGAGGCCAGTCCTTCTTTTTCACCTTCTTCTTCCTCACGGTCTGGGTGGGATTTTGTAATTGGGTAGAAAAGTCCACATTGTGGGCCACGGGTGGTTGGTTATTGGGTTAAAAGTAAGAATAATTGAGGTGTCATTTCTTAATCGGATGGTTTTTGCTTAAGAGGCCTTGTAGAGGGAGAGATAGGGCTCAAATTTTTACTTTGTTAGAACTCATGGCTTGAGAGATTGTTATAGAGATAAGAATTAATAAACATCTGAGTCCAAACATGAAATACTGTCTCGAGCATTTAATCCCGACCCTGGCAGGAAAGAAGATAAAGAGCAACACTCCCTCAAGCCTGGACCATCAGTGTGGACCTAATTATTGGTAAAGATGCAGAAAAGACAATATTAGGGATTGTCCCACTGAGAAATCAGGTATTGAGGTGAAAAGAGCAGGACTTGGATCCTCTGCTCTAAGGGACAGTGAGATTCCAACACTTTGCTTCTAAATCAAAAGAAATCTTCTAATTTCTTAAAATCCTATCCGGAATCTAGCTCTTTAAAAAGCCTGTTCTCTTCTAATTCCAACAAAAAAAAAAAAAAAGGAAAAATCCAAAGAAGCACACTGTGAAGTGTAAAATAAAAAATTGAAGCAGGTAAGGGAATGGCAATAATTTTTATGGTACCAGCTGCTATTACTGGTAAACAACAGGGTTTGGGGCATTCAGCTCCTGCTTCAGGCCTGAAACAGAAACAGTCTTTGACTCCTTTCCAGATGGATCATCTGGACTAATAAAAGATATTAGGTCTCCTAGCATGCCTCACCTCATTCATGTGGTTAGGCCTCTTCTGCTACAATAAATAACAAGAATAGGATATTGCTGTAAGAAAATGTCATTTTGACAGTGTTACAACCCCTTTCATCCAAACAGCACTCAAGAAAAAATACCTGGTTTTGTCAAATTCTCTTTTTCAGCAGGCACTGACTTTCATATTCTGAATAACAATTCAATTTTGGGGAAATTATCAGTGTTCCAAAATAATACATAAGCATTGGTAAAACCCAGTGGTAACAGCTTTTATTTGGCAGAAACCAGAACTGGCTGGAAAAGGGTCAGAAAGAGGAGTAAAAACATCCAGCAGACACTGAACATAAAGTCTAAGTCTGATAACAGGCAAGGTTGAGAAAAATGGTATTATAAGAGTCAACAGCCAATTTTTGCATCTGCAGCTGAATTTGGAGTCCCATATCTTTGAGCACAAACCAGTCGCCAGCTGTGATCAGAAAATGCTCAGGGAACTTGTGACTAAACATTAAAAAAGCCCCAAACTCAGGGCACTTCCCAGTTTCTGTCAGGTTGCTCTCCATGCTTTGAAAAGATCTACATTTATTTTTTCTGAGTCAGTACACAGACAGGGCAGGGATCTCTGTTGGGATCTGTTTGGTCCTCCTGACCCTTTTTTATGCTCAATCTCGCACATCAAAGCCTTGCTCACTCCTTTTTTCCACCTGCAGCAGAGATCCAGGCAAATGTCCTGTTAAATATTAACACTGCCTGGAACCAAATTCCAAAACGTCATCAGGGACAAAATCAACTCTTTTCCTGACACCTCCTCCTGCTCATCCCATGCAGCATCAAATAATTTCAATATTACCCTCAGGTAGGCAGCAAGTTATTCATTATCTGTGACAATCTAAGGAAATTGAAGATTATTAGGTTTATTCAGCTAAAATAGGAGTGTACATTTTGCTGAAGAGCCACAGGACAACACTGACAACAAAAGGCCACATTTGGAAAAGGGAATGAGTGTGGAGAGAGCTGTTGGCTTTGGGAAAGCATTTCCCTTCCACCATTAACAGCAGAGTTGTCTCTCACGTGAAGGAGGGCAGAAAGTGAAAACCATGTCCATGTTCCAAGACATTTCAGAGTAAAAGCGTGTTTTCTGTATTCCTGTGTTTTCTGTGGTTGAGTGTTGGGATGGAAGGATGGGGGAAGGACAGGCAGGGGACACGAGGAGGGGCTGTCCCATTTGTGTCCCACAGCTCACCTGGGGATGGATGCAGAACCAAGGATCAGGACTGAGGGAGGGCAGGACAGGTGACATTTGGTGGGGTTTGCTCCAGGCCACATGTTCAGGGACACTCTACAGGAGCAGCCTCACCTCAAACCCTGGTCCTTGTGTGGGATTTCAGCCCAGCATCTCTTGGAGGGACACAAGGGTAGGAACAAGCCAGGAGGTTCCTGGAATCACTGATGGGGACTCCCTTTGGTGCTTTTTTGGGCCACTTAAAAGCAGAGGCCAGACAGAATGAAGGGAATAAAAAGCTGTTCTATTTACTGAAGAGCCTTCAGGTACATTTTGAACAGACAAAGCCCCCCAGGTGCTGCACCCAAAAATGGACAACAGGTCACGGGTTTTCACACTTTGATCAGTTTGGGCCATTTGCATCTTGGGGCTTCATCTTCCAATTCCAGCTTCAGCTAATGAAGTCATTCAGCCCAAGTTTGCTGCCCCCAACTCACTTTTGTTTCCATCTCTGGGGCCTGAGGCAGTGAGGGGTCCTGGATTGCCAGGCCTGGAGAGGAATTGTTGTGTCTGCCCAGAATGGGGAAGCAGCAGCTCACACTGTGTGTGGAGCTGAGAGTTCTACACTAAAGAACTACAGGATTAGAAAAAAAAAAGAAAAAGAAAAATATAAAAGCTAAAGTCTCCTTCTCCAAAGGAGAGGGACTGGACTTTGTTCACCAAGGGAGGAAAGTGCAGCTCCAGGGCAGCCCTGGCTGTCATGCAAAGGGATTCCCAAGAACAACGTTAAAATATCTTTTCCTTCCCTCCCTCTGGTGAGCATCCCTCACCCTGTGTCTGACAGACTGAGCAACCCCACTTGCTTCTCCTCGCAGGGTTCAGTGGTTTTGGCTCCCAAATTTGTCCCTGATTGTTTCGGTTGCCAGTGAGCCTGGAGATGGCTTTGCCACTCAGATTGCCTCGGTGGCTTTGTCTGTTCAATGGTACCGTGGGATTCCTCTTTAATGTTTGACCATGGGGTTCCTAATAGGATTTCTAATATCTCATTACTTAGGGCTTAAATCTGCATTTCCAGCCCCAGAAATGTACAGACAAGCAATCCTCTTATCCCAAAGCTTCTATTACAGGGCTCCAGGCTGCGCCTATTTCCTCAGGAACAACAGTAAGAGAAACTATCACTCCAATTTTCTTTCTTTTCAATGTCAGGACCAATGAGAATGAACATCCAGTTGGAGCAGGTGGGGTTTGGGCTTGTGTTATTCCACGTGCAGTTTTTCATTCTGAGTCTCACAAGTCCCAAACAGATCCACCCTTAGAACCCTCGGTGCCTGTGAGGAGCCTTCACACCTTTCTGCATGTGCAGAACCCACGTTCTGATCCCTTGAGACAGGAGAGAAACAAAATCATCTAACTGACAGCTCCAAAAGAGCTCAGGGAATGTGTCCTTTGGAAAGCAAAATAACCCCAAACCTGCCTTGCTTAAAGGAAAGCCCAAATATTCCCCTTTTACAGAGGGATCCAGCCCACATTATTGAGGAGCAGTTGCTAATTAGCTTAAAAATGGTATTTTGCAATGAATTTGAAATGACAGACCATTAAATGCTTGATTGCACACTCAAAGAGAAGGATGAAGCACTGCTAACTTTCTTATCTGTGAGATCTAGTGAAAAAACTACCAAGACACAAAGCCACATAATCTGCTTTAAACAATTCCATTAATTTGAATAGCAGATGCCTATCTAGCCTTTTAAGATAGCTCTGAAAAATTCCAATTTTGATTTCAACGTTTCAAATTTGTTGCAGCGGAAAATAAATTTCATGTCTCCCCCCAAATCAAAACCAGGGTGTCTTCACCAGTCCTGCAAGAAGCCAGCATTAAAAACTGCATTTTTTTAGCCTGTTATTTTGCTATCTCATTTCACTGCTCTGCATTTTCTCAGGAGATGCTGACTGGGGAATGAACAGAAAAGAAGAAAGAATGAACAAGAAGCATCCTTTCCAACACTCAGAGCAATCAGAACTCCATCCTCCCGAATATCCTAGTGCTTCCATGCTGTTGGGCACTTCTCCTGAGCTCCAGGAATGCTGTCAGGGTGCCAGGGGCAGCTTCCAGCTGTGCCATCAGACCCTTCCATCATTAGGACATCTCCATTGGAAAGCTGATGATTGCCATTGTCTCCAGTGCCTGGCAGCACCCCAGAACTGCTCTTTATTCTGGAGTCCTGTGATCCTGCCTCTCCTTCTCCACATGGATTTTCTTACTACAGGGATGCTGAATTTGAACATTCCTGTGTTTCTGCTCACAGCCCTCAGATGAGCATTTCTTGGGGTTTTTGCTGGTGCTGTTTTTGCAGTCTGCTCCTCCAGCCATTCACTCCTCATAAAACATCCCTTACCTTATCTGTATCACGCCTCCAAGTGCTGAGACATCTGGAGAGGAATCCACAAACTCCTGACATCCAGTTTAAAAAATAAAAACAAACCCAAAAAATCCCCCTGTCAACCATGACAACATTTTTTTTTTTAACCTACCAGGTTCTCACGTTTGTTTTTCCATCACACATGCACGTATGAGTGCATTTGTGTGTGCAGCTGCCGAGGCCACCGAAGGGGAAACTGAAATATTTTTAACAGCTGAATATCTCCAGTTCCAAATTCCTTGACTAAAGGAAACCAACCCATGTGATGGCAAAATAACAAGAGGTGAAGCAGAGCCTCAGCATTGCAGGTGACACTGGTGTAGTGATGTTATTTCTTTCCACATACAGAGCTCTTGGATGGACCCAGCCTGAGGAGAATTTTCCTTAAGGGAAGAGCATTCAGCAGCTCTTGCTAAAACTGGGTTATTTCTTTTATCAAATAAAAGTTTCATTAATGAAACTTGGAGCTTCATCTGAAATGACTCCTTAATCTGGGGTGAGCTCAGGATACTTCCTGCAAAATAATTATAGATGGAGAGAAATTCTAAGTGTACTTTGATTTTTTGCTATCACAAATCCTGTTCCCTGTACTACTGGGAGTAGTGTAGCACACAAAAAAAAGCCTACACCACAAGCAGGAACACTGACTGGCTGATATTTGCCAAGGTTTCCAGGGCAGCTGCACCTCTCACCTTCTTCAGATTCATCTCCAGAGCTCCCAGTTAGTAATACAAAACCCACGTGGGATCAAAGTGCTCCTCATTGGCATCTCTCATGAATAAAATGATGATTTGAAGCAAATTCTTGTTTAAGAAGCTGCCACCACCTCTGTCCTGACAGAAATTTTCCACAGAAGATGCTGGCAGGGAGGGAAGTGTTTTCTGCTCCACAAACCCCTGTGTGTTTGTTGGAGCCCTGGGCACTGGGAATGTCAGGCTTTCTGTGCTGACAGGCACTGACCCCCAAGCAAACACTGCATTTCACCTGAGGCCGTGGAAAAGGCTCCCAAAATGGAGTGACAGCACTGGGATTGTGGGTGTGGAGTTTGAATAGAAGTGTGTGAGAGCACAGGGGGCAAAACTTAGAGTTTAAGGGTTTAGAATATAGTAATATATATATAAAGCAAGATGGAGGTTTTAGGGCAGAGGCCAGTCCTTCTTTTTCACCTTCTTCTTCATGGCTCTGGGTGGGACTTTGTAATTGGGTAGAAACATTCTCATTGTGGCCATGGGTGGTTGGTTATTGGGTTAAAAGTAAAAATAATTGAGGCGTCATTTCTTAATTGGACAGTTTGCGCTTAAAACACATTGGAAAGAATTAGAGACAGAGCCATTTTCTACTTTGTTAGCTAGAACTCACAGCTTGTGAGACTGTGACATCGATAAGAATTAATAAACATCTGAATCCAAACACAAACTGTGTCTCTCGAGCATTTAATCCTGGCTCTAACACAAGAAAAGAAAATAAAAACCCCCATAGCTGACCACTGCTAAAAGCAGCAAACTCAGCCCAGGACTGGGAATTTGTTCTCTGAGCTTTTCCATCAGATCTCCAGGGCAGCAGCGCTGCAGCCACTCACACTTGCAGTGACATTCCCTGGCTGATGCTGCCACCTCTGAGGCCAGAGGACACCAAAGTGAGCTGGGAGAAATCCCTGTCCAAAGCCACAGAATCCTCCTGACCCTGCTCCCCACAAAAAGCAGGGTTAGGTTCCCAGTCAGCCTCAGATAAAAGGGAAGCTGGTGAATTTATTTCATTTTAGGGGAGGGTGAATAATATTTATTGTGTTATGGGATGAGATTTCTGGACAGCTGGTGTTAGACATCATCCATCACACGCTGAAAAGGGTTTTTAGGAAGTGGGAATAAACTCCTGAAGATATTAACCAAGAGGAGCAGGTGCTTGACAACATTTAACCTTCTCAGAAAGTTCATGCATTTGCCAGGCCATTTTTTATGGCTGATGAAGGCAGAGACAAGCAGGAGAATGGAGGAAAGTCAGCAGAGAATTAAAGTACCATCAAAATAAGACAGTTTGAGAGGAGCCAAAATGGTTCTGAGCTCCAAACATCACTGGAGAGCAGGAGTTATGGGTTATGGATATGATATAAATATAATTTGTGTTCCCTTTGGATCTTTTTTATGAAGCAAGAAGGCATTTGCAGAAACAGCTGTGCTGCCTCCAGTCCCTTCCCTCATCCTCCCAAGGAAATCATAAATCTTTTGAAGTTACAGCTTTGGGTTTACACGACTTTTGTGTGTTGCTGCCTGCTGGTAAGGGCACAAACAATTACAGGGTAAGATAGACCATGTTTATCTCTCTGATGGATAGAATCAATCCCAAACTCTTTGACTTTCAAACCCAGAATTGCATTGTTCATTTTTTATCTCTTCAAACAAACCAATCTCACGAGGATTTTATGCCAGCTCATAAAAAGCGGAAAACAGTTTGGAATCTCAAATATATTTTTGTGTTGAAGTTCTGTCTCCTTTTCCTTTACATGAATAGCTAATTAATGTTATCAGCTTTGGTTTTTTTCAACTTATCTCTTACCTACAGGACTTTTATTTTAAATGTTCTTACCAGAGCAAGGCAGAAATTATCATTACACTGGCAATCTCTGTAGTGTGGTGAAAACACTTCTATTTTCCTGCTAAAACAAATTTTAATAAGGTGTGCTCTGATTTCCTCTAACAATTCCTAACAACCACTTCATGTCTGAACTTTTGGGAAGTTCTTATTCAAAAAGATGTAAAACAAAGACTGCAAGACTTTTTTTGGCTCTCTCTAAATGAGATGGGATACTTGTTCAGAAGAACCTGGTAATTCTGGGTGCTCAATTTGAGAGATTAACCAGGTTTCCAGAGCTCTGCTGCTCAGCATTTCCCAGAGAGAAATCCTGTTCCAGTTTATTGAGGAAAAGCACTTGAAATCACAGATTTCAGCAATCTCAGCTTTTCTATCTCACCAATAAATTCAGTTTGCATTACAGCTCCTGCTCCACTGATGCTTCTCTGGCGAGAATTGGAATAAATGCCCATTAGTGGTGGAAATTGGTTTACAGACTGGAGTAAGAAAGAGTTTTAAGGGGGAACTACTCCATCAAGTGTCATTTAAGCCAGTGGAGAAGCTGCTGAGTAAATGGAGCATCCCCAGCTTGTCCCATGCCATGGAATTCCCATCAGTTGGAGAAATCAGCTACAAGGGATTGCTTGGGACCAGTCAGAGAGGCAGTGGATGGCTGAGACTGCTGAAAACTCTGGAAATTCCTGGAATTTCCACCCACATGGGCTCTTCAATCCCTGCTGTGTGATGCAAACACAATCCACACCCTCGGTGCTGGGCAGCCCACAGGGCCAGGAACCACCTGCAGGGTGGACTTAAGGAATATTTGAGGTTGTAGGAACAGAGTTTGGTGATTTTTGAACGACTTTAAAACTGTTGATAACAGCAGAGGAGGGATCACAACTGCAGGTAGGAGCTGCTGTGTGTGAAGGGAGAAAGATAAAAAAGGCCTGGGAAGAGCTGGCTGCTTTTGTGGTGAAATTCACGGTGGTTTTCCGTGGCTTCTCTGGTTCTTAAGACATTTCTTTCCCCACACATTCAGCTGCCGGGATACTCCCATCAAATCTATATTTGGAGTGTTTGAACTCCAGCTCTGGCCGTGGTGGGTGAGGCTGAGGGGGTTGTGTTTACAGTGAAGGTCACAGAAAATATTCCAAAACTTCTGGGTGAGTTTGGAAATGTTTTAGGACTGCTAAACTCAGGTTCACGGGGTTTACAGCCTTCAGCAGGGGTTGGACCTTGCTGTGCACAGCCAGTCTGTGCCGTGCTGTTCATGCTCCATGAGGCCTGCAAGGCACAGACACAAACATTTCTGCCTGCACATTTCAGTCAGAAGTGCCCTGGAACAAGCTCAGGGTGTCACTTTGGAAGAATTCCTCACTTGCTCTTTCCACACCTCCAAACTCCCGTATGAGGGTGGGGCAGTGATAAAATGGTGCTGGGGAATAGAAATTTCCTTTCCCAAACTGCTGCTGCTGTTTTTCCATCTCTGCTACGGGGCTGGAGTGTGTGGAGAGCAGGAAATTACAGGGTAAGGGTTGAAGAGACTTTTAAAAATTGATTTTTTTTTAAATTTTTTTTTTACCATCCATAGAAAAGCAGTGCTGGCTGTCAGCGTGCTTTTAACTTTAACTCCTGCTGGGATATGTATTCCTGAGTGTGTGCACGTGTGGCGTTTGTTTGGGGGGTTTCCAGCACATGAAATCATTTTTTAATAACTTTATACAAACAGCAAAATACTTGACACTGTGCTAATGGGACCATACAATCACCATCATCAGCAGAACACAAGTCAACAGAGAAATACAGAACACTTGTTTATTCTCCCAGTGAAAATCAATTCTCTTGTAGCTGCTTAATTGCTTTTCCCCTCTCCCTCCTGTTCTTCCAGCCAAAATTGATTTTAGAACTGCTTTTACAAGGGGGGTCTCCTTTATCAGACACCCATGGCCAGTAGAAAAGACATCACTGGAATGGTCATAAAATGTCTACAAATATCCCAATTTTGGGGGTTAGAGTTAGGTCCCAAAATAAACTGAAATTGAAAACCCATTGTGGAGGACTTCAATGTCTTTGCAAGGATACAGCCTGGAAAATTTCAGGGGAGGACAAAAAACACTGAGCCACGTTTTTGCAAAACGAGAGCATCTCACCCTCTCCCCAGGAAATTAATCAGAGTGCAATCAAAACATATTTCCAGCTGCTGGAGTTCACTTCCTCCCTTGTAGATGTTGCTCACATAAACCTCCAGCTCAAAGTGGTGTTGGCTGAGCAGCCACTCTCAGAAGCTGCTCGAAGTGGCTTTAAAGCCTGATTTTATCCCTGCTTTGTGTGCTCCTGCTTGCTGGGACCTCCTCACACAGAAATCACACAAAAAAGCACAGCACAAACCCCCCTTGGAGCTGATATTTACTCCACATCAAGCAGCAACTTCCTGAGTGTCAGTGGGACTGATTCCTTAGGATTTGAGCTTTTGTATTTTTTCATCTATTTGTACTCCTGCAGTTCTTTAGTGTAGAACTCTCAACTCCACACACAGTGTGAGCTGCTGCTTCCCCATTCTGGGCAGACACAACAATTCCTCTCCAGGCCTGGCAATCAAGGACCCCTCACTGCCTCAGGCCCCAGAGATGGAAACAAAAGTGAGTTGGGGGCAGCAAACTTGGGCTGAATGACTTCATTAGCTGAAGCTGGAATTGGAAGATGAAGCCCCAAGATGCAAATGGCCCAAACTGATCAAAGTGTGAAAACCCGTGACCTGTTGTCCATTTTTGGGTGCAGCCCCTGGGGGCTTTGTCTGCCAGAAATGTACCTGAAGGCCCTTCAATAAATAGAACAGCTTTTTATTCCCTTAATTCTGTCTGACCTCTGTTTTTAGGGAGCCCCAAAAATGCTAAAAAGGATCCACCCAGTCCTCACTTGGAGCTGTGGCTTTGCTGTGGCATTCCCACCCTGCAGACTGGGATCGAAGTGAGAAAAAGGTTGAGATGGAGATGGTTTCAGAGGGGCAACAGCAGCTGAGTGCACAAAGCAGCAGGGCAAGGAGTTCACTCCCTGTATCCCAGATGTTTGGCCATTCCCAGGAGAGCAGAACTCCATCGTGCACAGTTTTTATTGGGGAGAGAAACACCACAGCTCTGAACATTTCCCACTCAGTTTCCTCCTTTCTCTGGCTTTTCTTGCTGAACATGATGCTCCAGCACATGGAATATCCCTCTGGATAACTGGGATCAGCTGTTCTGGCTCTGCACCCTCCCAGTTTCTCCTGCACCCCCAGTTTCCCTCCTGGCGGGCTCAGAAGCACAGGCAGCCTTGATGTGTAAATATAAAAGTGCTGTTCACCAGCGATTGAACATCCCTGTGTTGTCAAAATTTGGCCACAAGTCCAAAAATGAGCCTCACACCAGGAACTGTGAGGAAAATTAACTCTGCCTCAGCCAAAAGCAGGACATGGGGAGCAACCAGAGCTGCAGGGAAAACCTGGGGCAGGCAGGATGGGGTGGAATAAAACCAGGATATTGGGGCTTAATGTTCTTCCTCTTGTGAAAGGAAGAACAAAAAGCACTTTTCCCGCAGCACCAGGACCTGCTTTGGCTTTTTCTGAAGCACAGCAGCTCCCAGGGCACTGCTGCCAGCATTTTAGTGGCCACAGGCTCCCAGGGAACTGGAGTTTATTGTTATTAGAGTTTCTGGGGTTTACTGCCTTGGGGGGAAAAGCCAAATCTATTCAGACACAAAGCCCACAGCACAGAGGCGATTTTAAGGGATTTGCTGCCGAACTTTAGGGCACGGCACCGTTGGAACAGGGGGCTGGTGGCAATCCAGAGCCTGCAGGTGAATCTAAAAGTTGTTTGCTCATCCTACCAGAGGAAAAACCACACTAGAGAAGGAGTAATAAAAAGAAACGTCAGAATATTGGAAATATTGCACTACTGAGCTAGAACTAATGAATTTGCCTAACTATCCTGAACAGACATTGCAAACACACCACTGACTGCAGTCGCAGTGCCTGCAGAAAACACAGACTGCTGGCAGGCTCCTGAAACGGCAATAAGTCTGTTAAATGGCTCTGCACAAAGTCATTGTTAATATTTTAATATTTTAGTATGTTTGGACTGACATTAAGGCTGACACAAGGATGAGGGTATCCAATTACCACAAGATGATGGCAGAACTTCCACTGGTGAAGGGTTTGTCCTGCTAATTCCAAGGCAAAGCCTGAATTAAATCTCTGATGGTTTTTAATCTCCTTCCAAACAGATACATTGGTGTGTTTGGTTGATAACTGAGGGTATTTTTAGCATTTTTAGCATTTCTCTGAGTGTCCAGCATTGCTCTGAGTGTTACTCAGTTCTGCACATGAACAAGTTCACCCAGCACAGCTCCTGTGGGTTTTGGGGGAAAAGAGATTGGCAGAGATTTAAGGACTCCCTCTTCCAAGTGCTGTTAGAGATTTGTGATGTGAGTGATTATTTTAAGTTGGGAGCTCGTTTAGGAGGTAAATGGGGAATGACATTACCTCGATTCTTTGTAGGGAAGGATCCAAGCTTCGTGTGGCTGAGTAACACTGACCTCACTGAGAGTCCATTTATTGTCTTGGTTTCAGTTCTCTGGCACTTTCTAGAGATCTGCTCTGACTTAGTGGCAGAAATGTTCCTTCTCATTTGTCTTACTCACACAGCTGCCCCAAACAGTGCCACAATCCCATGGGTTTAATCCCTAAAAATCCCCAGAAAAAATCCCCAGAAAATCAGTCCCTATGCTCAGATATGCGCTTGGGGATACTCCTTTTCTTCCAGCAAACTGGTTTCAAACAGAAACTCTTATATTTAAAGTGTATAATCCTTTGCATCACCTGCCTTACTGTATCACTAAAATAAAAAAAAAAAATGCATTGATGCTTTGAGAGAAGAGATGGGGGGGTTTGTTTTTGTTGTTGTTGTTTTGGGGGTTTTTTGTGGTGGTGGTGGTGGTGGTGCTACCCAACTCCTCAAGGTGTGAAATCTGCCTCAAGGTGTGAAATCTGGAGGCAGTTTTGTCAATCATGAACAAACACCACCTTCACCTCCAAGGGACCACGAACTGGGATGTAGAAAAGTGTTACAGGAGTGAGGGCAGATTTGCTTTCAAGCTCCTGGACAGAGGGAATAAAATGTTGCCTCTTGCATCCTTAAACCTGCTCAAGACCAGATGGATCTGGTGCTTCTGCAGTCATCCTTCCAGGGGTTTAATGCTTTATTTCCCCTCTGTGTGAGCAAGAAAGGAAAACTCATTCACACCAGGAAAGCAAGCTTCATTCACATCAAGAAATATATACAAAGTTGAAGTTTCTCCTCAGCGAATCACACTGCCTGAACACAGCTTGCTGTCAGTTGCACAACCAGGAGGAAATGCTGATGAGATTCAATTTAGTGGTCCAAAAGAACTCACTCAATTGACTCGGTGCATTCCCAAGCCCATTTCCCACAGATGAGATCCAATAAACCCTCAGAGGACAACTATCAATGGATTGAGTGCAAAGCCCTTTGGGTTTCTCCAGTTTTCAGGGTCTGAAACTGATGTTTCTGAAAGATTTTGGGGGGAAAAAAAGAATAAAGAAGGATCTGCACAAGGCCAAATGCTGGCACAAGCACCCTGCAATCAGGAGGGTTTGAAATTATTGAAGTATTTGTGTATTTCAAAGGGTGTGTTTTGTGTGGAGGAAGGTCCGAGGTCTCACTGATCCCTTTGTGCTGTTCACTGATAACCTAAGAAGGAATTTAAAGATTAAAGAAAAAACCCTACGTGGAACTGTCCTCTTCTTCCCATGGCTTTGAGGGCTTTGAGCTCTTTGAGTTCTCCCTGTGTTGTGTCCATGAAGATTTTCTATTTTCCTGCTATAAACAAATTTTATAGATTTTTTTAAAGATTTTTTTTCTCCCCAGAGTTTGTGTGGCACTGGGGCCGTGGGACATGTGGCTGCGGCCACTTCTGTGTGACATCTTCCTAGACAGCAAGGTCCTCTGGCTTCCAAAAAGTGCCCAACACGCTGTCCTGGCAGGAGGGGAAAAAAACCAAACACAACTTGTCCCAAATTAATCCGACACGGTTTGCAGGATGAAAATAATGTTAACTGCGTTTGAAAAATAATCTCCTCACCACATCAACACAGTGCAGAACCAGTCTGAATGCAAGGGGCTGCTTTGAAGCAGAGTGCGTTGGAGGAGGAAATTTTGAAAACTTTTTTTGGCCAACAGGAAAGGCTGGCCCTGGCAGCAGCTCTCGCAGCCATTGTCCCTGCTGGAGCTGGCTTTTGCCACTTCCTCAGTCACACAAGGCCTCTTTAGTCCCTTTTCTCCCTTGGCTCAATGCTCCGATGAGAAGTTCAAGTCTTTTGTCCCTGCTATACTTAGTCCCTCTCCTTGTGTGCAAGTTTTATATCCCTTCCAGATGTTACCAGAGCCCAATAACTGCTCTGTGCAGCCAAGACAGATGTAAGCTATTTTTTAAAACACAAATCCAAGCCAACTTTCTTTCTTTGAGATGTAAAAATACAACAAAGCCTTATGAATGCCTTTTAATGATATAGAAATGCAGAAATAAGTGCTGCAATAACCATTAGATTATTTCTCATCATCTGTCAAGGCCAAATCAGAGCTCTGACAGAGTCGCCATGGCTGGGCTCCAGAGCAGTCATCACCAGGGAGCTGCTCCAAAGACCATTGTCAAAGTCAACAAGAAACTTTCTCCCACTGAGTTTGGGGTACTTTGGATCCTTTGGTCCTCCCAGAGCCAAAATAAGCACAGAGGGTGCTGCTGGTGGTGGAGACGTTGACGACAGATCTCCACAGACGCTTGGGCAACCAGTTCTAGAGAACAAGAAATCCTCACACAAGGGATGAGGAGCACTGTCATTGTAGGACACGGAAGAAAGATGAGAGACTCCAAATATTTCAGAAGGCAAAGAGCATAGAAAAAAGACTTTATTGTCTAATTCTCACTACCTTTTATAAGGTGTTCTGATACAGACTTAACATGGTTGGTGAATAGGAACGACATCTCTCTGATCCCATGGGTTAAACCAGAGAAACAGCAAAACACCGCCTGCAGAAAGATTGTTTTGAGAAAGGACAGTTGTTTGCCAAGACTGTTTTGAGAAGAAACTTCCTTGAGAAATTTTTCCTTGTGAAAAAGTGAGCAGCTGCTAGCAGGCTAAAATCTCTCAGACCCAGAAATATCAGGCCCATAGAGCACCAATTCCATTGTAACAACTGAAAAACTTCCACACCAAACCCACCTGTACCGAAGCAGCAGAAAGATTTCATTGCTGCCTGACCCTGTGAACAGGGAGCTGTGGACGGTGACACACATTCCTGCTGGCTTTAATCAACAGATAATTACCAGCAAATTACAATCATAATAGCATATTTCATCCCAAAGGCTCCGAGAGCTCTTGATAAGAAGTTGGCCAAATGCTGTGCTTAATTACAAGTTCAGACGGGGGTGGGTGTTCTTTAACTCCTGCAGGGCAGCCCTTCCAGGAGAGAACTCTGCACCTGAAGTAAGATTGGAACTGAAGGAAAATGCACCTGAAGGAGGAAGATTGAAAGACTGGAGCTGTTCTCCTCAGCACACCTCTCTGTGCAAGGAGCAGGCCATGGGATAAAGACTCTCCGGAAAATTCAAGGGGAATATTTGGCAGTTATTTCTCAGATGGGCACTGTGTGAGTTGGAATGCTGTACAGACAGCATGCACAGGGCCTTGCGTTAAAAATGCTGACCAGGACCTTGGGATTCACTGCATCCCCTTCCAGCCTTCCCTACCGGCACAGCCGTGCTCAGCCAGCAGCGTCACAGCAGTGTCACACCTGTGGGGTGACATCCCTCACCCGAGTCCTGGCTGGCCATGACCTCACTGAACTCACATCTGAGGACTTGAAACCCACAATGACCACAAGCCTTGACAGCTTAGCAAATTATCAGCAGCAAAGGCCAATTGTTGCTGCTTGAATCTGGTCATTATTCAGATCTTTATTCTGCTCTGAGTAAATTCCTTCTGATGTCCAGACATCAAAAGCAGCGAAAATCAAAACAACAGAAAGCAAAACCAAGAAACAACCACCGCTGACCACAAGGACCTGTTTTCCTTCTGACAGAAAAAAAAGCAGCTACCTTTTGGGATAAGAGATGACACTCTGGAATTGTTTTAGCAGTTGACAAATGGCATGATCAAAGCCCCAGCCTGTTTCTGTGCCATCTAGGACAGCATCACAAGCACAGCACTGGGGCTGGGGGGGGTTCAGCAGCATTAAAACTGCTGCAAACACAGAGACAATAGTCCAGGGAAAACACTTACTGTCACAATGGGGAATAAAATAGAAGTGGATTTTAATTGGAGTAATTTACTATATTTAGGTCTAAGTTAAGTTATATTTCAGTATTCGGTTGATACTGATTTCTGTATGGTTCAGTTTAAGTTTAGACCTGCCAGAACCAGCACTGAGGTACTTTGTGCTTGTCAGTGCCACTGCTCTCTTCCTTCAGGCCTGCAGGGAGCAGCTTCCTGTGGGGTTTTATCTTCTTTTCTTCTGTTAGGGCCGGGATTAAAGCAGAGGAGACACAGTTTTCTGGTGTTCGGACTCGGTGTTTATTAATTCTTCTCTAAAGTACAACCTCATGAGTTGTGAATTCCAGTCAACAAGGTAGAAAATGGCTCTAACTCTCTCCAAGGTCTTTCAAGTGCTAATTACCCAATAATGAGATGACACCTCTATCATTTATACTTTTAACCTAATAATGACCACCCGAGGTCTGCAATGGGGACCTGTTCACCCAATTAGAAAAAACCATCCAAACTCTTGAAGAAGAAGGTGAAAAAAGAAGAACTCAGCTTCCACCCTAAATCCTCTGTCTTGCTTTATATATATTACTATATTCTAAACCCTTCAACTCTAAGTTTTGCCCCCTGTGCTCTCACACACTTCTATTCAAACTCCACACCCACAATCCCAGTGCTGTCACTCCATTTTGGGAGCCTTTTCCACGGCCTCAGGTGAAATGCAGTGTTTGCTTGGGGGGTCAGTGCCTGTCAGCACAGAAAGTCTGAAATTCCCAGTGCCCAGGGTTCCAACAGCTTCCAGTTCCCACTCATTTTTCAGCTGGGAAGATGTGTAGGGTGTCAGTCCTCAAACCCTCAATATTCCTTCAGATTGCTGGACAGTGCCTGGGTGACTTTTCCTGCCAAGGCTGTCCAGGTGACACTGAATTCCTGCTCCTGTGGACAGCCCTGTCCCACGTGGAATCTGAGGGATTTTCACTGAGCTGACAGTGGGATGCTCCAGACTTCTCCCTCTCTCCTCAGCACCTGCAGCCAGGCCCATGCCACCCCAAAAATGTCCCTGTGGGGAGCCAGCACCCAGTCCCACCCCACAGGAGCCAGGCTGCCTCCATCTCCAACATATTCCCTGAGATTTCTGCTTCTGAGTCACCAGCTTGCCAACACAGCAGGAGAAGCCTGGCACATTTATAAATAATCTGGGGGAAACTCGGGGGAAACCGGAGTTTTCCTCCCTCACAGGAGCTGCTTGCAACAGGAGAGAGATATCTTTCCTTTTAGGTATTTTTGAGGAACTCTGCAGCACACAAAGGAACTCAAATCAGGGGACAGACGGGGTTCCACCTGTAGGTACCAAGAGCAGCACCAGCCTGTGCTGAAATCTGTGCCTTGGTCTCGCGGCTGTTTGTTTGAAGGGAGCTTGGACACTTCTCTGGGCCTTCCAAGCCCCCAAATCTCTGAGTTAGGATGTAAGAGCTGCAAATCTTTCTCAGTTTCAAACAGATCTTTCCACTGGACCATGTCACAGCTCTCCTCACAGGTCAGGCTTACAGAGAGATGATGGCACTGCCTCCAAAACACAGCACAGGCTTCTTCCTTTCCAAATTCCCCCCTGGCATGACTTGGGGCTGTATCCTCTTGTCCTGTCCCTTGTCACTTGGGAAAAAGGACTGACTTTTGCCTGCGTTCAGGAAGTTGTAGAGAGAGGTAAGATCTCCCCTGGCCCTCCTTTTCTCCAGGCTAAACCACCCCAGCTCCCTCAGCTCCTTCTCCTAAGACTTGTTCTCTATTTATCAGAACAACAGGATTATTTTAGATTTTCAAACCTCTCATGGATCAGACCAAACATTCAGGTGATTTTGAATTCTACTGTCTTGCTACAGGTGCAGGGCTGAAATGCAGGTGACAGCACTGGCCACGGAAATTTGGGACCAACTGTTAGGGTTTGGGGGGTTTTGTTCTGCACTTTGGTGGCTGTTAATGTAATTTATTGCCTTAATTCCCTCACGGAATTGATTCCCTTAATGCCAATTTCTTCTGCAGAGCTGGAGCTTTCCAGTATAAATACACCTAGGCTCAAGCACTGCATCAAAAACATGAGAAGTGGTCCCACCCGTGGCTGCCAGTGCCTAGGTCAGGTAGTTTTGACCTTTTTCCAGTAGTTTTGAGCTTTCCACAGCAAATTGTCATTGAGGCAGAAGACAGCCAGCCCCACTGCAGTGTCACCAGAGCTCACGGCATGGCCAAGCCCAGAGTAAGGCACCTCTTCTGTTCCAGATCCATCCCCAAGGGAAAATGCAGAGTCCAACTGTGCTGCTCTGGGAGCAGGTCTGAACAACAGAATATATCCTGTATTTTAAAAAAGCTGAGTCAATCAGCACCAATCCTTAACCAAAATGCAAGGACAATGGCACTGTGATGAAGACAAGGACTAATCAAGGGCTAATCAGTAGCAAAATCTATAACCCTGAGGTAATGATAGGAGTTACTCATTGCTGCTATAAAAATCAGCTCAAATACAATTTTAGCTATTACCTTTTCAAGCCACGTGAGCAAAGAAAATTCCTGATATTTATGGTGGATTACAGGGCAATCCAATTATTATTCTCAGCATAAATGCTCCTTGTAATTAATGGGCAACAGAGTTAAACTCTGCTGACACGTTTTCCGCATTAAAACTTGTGAGCAAGTCATTGAAGATTTTAAGCACAATTATCTGGGTCTGGAAATGGTAATTAGCCCATTTTTATGGGATGTAGGTTCCTGATCTTCATGTCCTAATAAACATCAGTGTTTACGTTCCTGTTGCTGTGTGATTATCACGTGTTAAACTTTGGTTCACCTGTCATCCTTAAATTCACACCGAGCATTGTAGACACAGAGAGAACAAACATCTGGGATGGGTTCACGATGGATTTGTGGGGTAAATAATATTCAAAACCTCCTTCAGGCCTGCTGGGATGGAAAGGAGGAGGCCAGACCCTCTTCATTCAACAAGTGTTGGACAGTGCAGTTCATGTGGCTGCTTTTGTTACCAATTTGGTGCATTTTAACACAAAAATTGTGAGTGTTCACCTTCTAAGCTGTGTTTCCATGCAGTGAGGCACAGGACAGGACAAGACTGAATCCATCACTGTGGTGGTGGCTTTAGTCCTGCTGCAAGAACCATCATGCAGCGCCCTTCAGCAGGACTTCCCTGGGGGCTGCTGTCCCTGCCTGTGACATTCCTGCTCAGGTCCATCTTCCCTCTCCTGCTCCTCCCCTCCCCTGGGCTCTGTCCCCTGGGCTGTCCCTGGGCTGTCTCAGGTGACCCCACCTGCCCCTGTCTGGCTTTGATCTTGTTGAGGGAGCACCAAACTGAGCAGGACCCACCTTTCTGAGGAGGCTTGGGAACACATCTGTGTCTCCGCACGTTCAAAACACAGTTCCAAGCATTCCTGTTTGAAATAAATTCCACAGTCGTGACCCAGACCCGGCCAGAGAGCTCCTGGCCTCCAGCAGCTCTCCAGACTTGCCATTCTCAACTTCTCTGGTCAACTTTGGTCCACCAGGGATGGGACAGAACCCGATGAGGGCAACAGATCCCTGGATTGGGACTGCCCAGCAGGATCCTCGAGGCTGCTCAAAGGAGGATGAGGGGAAAGGGGTGACCTGGTCACAGGTGTCACCTGGCCCTGCACACCAGCCCCGAGGGGACCCACGGGTCCTGAGGGGGATTTGCCAGCCCTGAGGGGACCAGCCAACCCCGAGGGGGATCTACTGGCCCCAAGGGGACCCATTAGCCCCAAGGAGCATCTGCCACCCCCGAGGTGACCCGCCAGCCCGGAGGGGGATCCATCATCCCTGGGGAGACTCGACGGTCCCGAGGGGGGTCTGCCATCCCCGAGGGGACCCGCCGGTCCCGAGGGGCGGTCCGGGGGTGGGCGGGGGCGGTGCGGGCCCGGCCCCCAGCCCGAGCGGGCGCTGCCGTGCGGGGAGGGCGCGGCGGAGCGGCGGGCGCCGAGCTTTAAATGAACATTAATATCGCTCGGGGAGGGCAGCGCCGGTGGCTCGGGACGGGCGGCGGCGGCGGCAGCGGCACCTCCAGCTCCTCTTCCTCCTCTTCCTCCTCCTCCTCGGCCGCGGCGGCAGGTAGGCTGTGCGCCTTTGACCGCGGAGTCCTGCCCGTCCCCGAGCCCCGCGGGGGAAACGCGCCCTGCGCCCCGGGATGCTGCGGGATGCAGGAACGCTGCGGGATGCAGGAACGCTGCGGGATGCGGGGATGCTCAGGGATGCTCAGGGATGCTCAGGGATGAGGGGATGCTCAGGGATGCTGCCGGGGCTCAGACGGGGTCGCGGCAGCCCCCGGGGGATGGAGGCTGAGCCGGCGTCTCCTCGGAGCATCGCTCCCCGCGGAGCGGCCGGAGCGGCGGCGGAGGCGATGGCCGGGAGCGGCCGCCTGTTGCGGGCTGTGGGAGCTCGGGGAGGCGCCGAGCCGGCGCTCGGGGGGCTCGGGCAGCCGTGCCGGGCTCCTCGGAGCCTCCGCCGGTCGCCGTGCGCTCCGTGCGGGGCGGCAGAGCCGGCGGTGCGGGGTCCGGGGCTCCGCGGGCGCTCCCGGCAGCTCGGGACTCCCGGAGCCGTGGAAAGCCGGAGCAGCCTCGCCCCGATAATAAAAGTTCTTTGCAGAAGGCGGAGTGGTTTATTTTCTTTCGTTTGCTCCTCAAACGCGTCCCGGTGCTCCGCTCGCCCGTGGCGGAGCGCGGCTGCGGGAACACCAAGTGTCAGCCCCGGCGCTCCGTTTCTGGCTTGTTGGTAATGGATTTAAAGCTTTAGTCAGAATTTCAGTGCATCTGAGAGCTCCGCTCGGCTGCTTTAGAACTCCTTTAAAACTGTATTTTCGACGGAGACGAGTGAACTTTAAAGAAAATCAGGTCAGCCATAGATTCCGGGCATCAAACCCTTTCAGGTCCCAGAAATAGCCACAGAAGTAGCGTGACCAATCCTTTTTTCATGCACAAAGCTTTGTCTTTTTTTATTTTGGTTGGAATTTCTGACGGATACCGGATCTCATCAACTGGATATTTTCAGCTTACTTTAATGAAATAAGCACGCTTTCTAAGCTTGCATTTTGGTGCAATTATATTAGTCTTCCTTGACTATACGAGGTTTGAGTTTCTGATAGAGCCTGTAGTCCTTAAAATAATAAAGTCTGTTTAGCGCGAGGTTGTTCTTTGTGAATTTTTAGGGTTTAGGTTTATGGGAAGGTGAGGAAGAAGATGACTGAGAGGGGACATGGATATGAGCTGTTATGGGGTAAAAAAATACGTTTGGATATTAATGGAAGAGGTTCAGAAGGGACGTTTTATTTCAAATATTCTGCGCTTGAAACAAGGCTGCTCGTAAGTTTTTGCATCTCTCACAAAGTCTGGAAACCAGGATTGACAAATATTTATCTTGCAGTAAGTGGGTCAGATGATAACATCTTCCACTGGATCTCTCACTTCTGTATTGGACGGCTTCGGTTGCTAAGTAGCTCTGAATTGCTAATCCCAAAGTCAATGATGTCATAATGACATCATCACATCCTTTCACCTGATTGACTCTCAGAAGAGAACAGTAATGAGATTTGATATACATGTCCCATCTCTTTAATATTCTTCCTCTGCTTCAGGGGATTTCCTGACCTGCCTGGCAAATTCCAATGAATCACACTGAGCTCTAGTAAAAAGACGTTTCTTTTGGAGACGAGGTGGAACATTAAAGGGACAGTGGCCGCTCCTGGTCTTTTCAAAAGCCGAGGAACTTGGCAGCTTGTGTTTCAAATGCGGAGTTCTGGATATGGAGGGCAGTGATTTAAAACTCGGACTGATTAAATTCGCGTGCAGGTGCGAGAGTGGCTCGGGTTTCAAAGAGGATCAAGTCACTCAATGTGTGTGAGTCTGAATGCTGGAGGTGCTGCAGGGGGCACAGAGAAAACAGGAGCAGTTCCAGCTGCCAAAATAAATTGCGGCTCTAATGGTAAATGCATGAAATCTGTCAGGAATTGCCACGTTAAGAATGGTATTGAATGGTACTGAAGACAGCTCAGAATGTATTTATCTTCCTAATTAGGCAACATGATTGGGAAGTTTGAAGGATTTTAATAGCAATGCTGCCATCGAAGGGAACTCCTTGTAGGAGAGTTTTAAATCCTTAAAGTGCGTGGAATGTGTACAGAATCGATGGCTTTGGTTTCTTCTGAGGCGAAAGGCACAAATGGTGTCATTTGCTGACGATCAGCAGGGACTGCTGGTTTTTACAGTTGGTTTTTATTGTGCGTGTCCATTTGAGCATGGTCTGCATGAATTTTAGGTGTTTTCCTCCTCAACAGCTTTGTGATCCTGAATTTCTCCACGAGACAGTGAGTTTGAAAGACTCCAGACAGGGCAGTGCATATTTTAGGTGTGCAAACCTTCCTGCTTCACGTGTGGGAAACGGAGAAACGAAGCAATTTCCATTTATCTTGTGGAACGTGTGGTTCTGTTTGGTGAAGCGAAAAGCTGAGCCCGTCTCAGAACACTCAGAGGCTGCACAGACCAGTCTCACTTGCTTGATAAATACCGTGGGTTGCTAAAATATATTTCAGAGGTAAACAATGATTTGTTAGCGTGGATGAGTTGGTGTTAATATAGTTACTGAAGGCACTGATTGCTGATTTTATTCCTGCTCCAGAACTGCAGTGTTGATGGCACTATTAAGTCTAACAGAGTAGTAATTGAACATGAGGAGTGGGAACGGGTGGGAAGGTGGTGGGGGAGGATGTTTTTGGCTGTGTGTTTGAATCTATTCACCCTGTAAGTGCAATCCAAGCTCCAAATGCAAAAGGGAAATTTCTAAATAATCTGTAAGAGTTCTGCACTCCTCGTACTACACACAGTGACAAATTTCCACAAGCTTTAGATCCTTTCTGGGATGACTCAACTACGAACAAGTGATTTGGAAAAAAAATATTATCTCTGAAGAGAATCCTTGGTGACAATTTCTTTTCAAGTTATCTTAGGATTTTCTACTTACCATGATTTCTTCTAACTCCTGCCTGCCTTGAACTCTGGAGACGAGAAATGAGTTTGGACTTGGCGATAAATCTGCGTCTTCCAAGTGCACGTTAGAGGGTCAGCTGTGACATTTGCACGGTTGTGCTGGGGATGTGGTGACACGTTTGGTTACATAAAGCAGAGCACCTCAGAGCTGGCAGCGCAGGGGTGATGCTGCAGCAGCCCTGACCACTGTGAGCAGGTGACAGAGAGGGACAGGGCTGTGCTCACATCAGGACAGAGCGCACACACACACACACACATGCACACACACGGGCTCGGCTCCTGCACAGTCTCAGCAGAGCTCAGAGCAGGCAGCCGAGCCTCTGCTTGTGCCAATAGCAATGAGAAATTAATTTTTTAGGTTTTTAAACCACAATCAATGCTTCAGAACCTGTCTGGGATGTTTTGTCCCACTTCTTCCAGTCCTGTGGCTGTCAGGGGGAGGAGAGGCAGCGTTTCAGCCCCAGCTCCTGCTCCCGTCCTCAGCTCTGCATGAGGATGGAACGAGACACCAACTGGATTCTTGGATTCACTTTTCTGGTTTTTAAATGTAGATCTTTAAGGGGATAATAAGATCTGTAACAGCTTCACAGACCACTTGTGTGAGCCTTTTATAAGGGCAAGGTTGGCAGTTGGATATTTGAAATGTGTAGTGGGATAAGTGAATCCATCTACAGCTGGATCCTCTTCATTGAGGGAGAAAGATCTGACAGAACATGGATGGGATTTGTCCCTTATTAACTAGGAAGTAAAATAATTAATAATCCCAGTGATCTGTAGCAATGCCATCCCAGTGATCTGCACCAATCCCTAAGATTTTCAGCAATCCCAGTAGTCTGTAGCAATCCCATCCCAGTGATCTGCAGCAATCCCAGTGATCTGCAGCAACCCCAAAGATCTGAAGCAATCCCAGTGATCAGCATCAATCCCGTCCCAGTGATCTGCACCAATCCCAAAGATTTGCAGCAATCCCAGTAGTCTGTACCAATCCCATCCCAAAGATTTGCAGCAATCCCAAAAATTTCCAGCAATCCCAGTGATCAGCAGCAATCCCAAAGACCTGAAGCAATCCCAGTGATCAGCAGCAATCCCATCCCAGTGATCTGCAGCAACCCCAATGAAATAAACCACCCCCTGAAATGAATAGAATCACCCCAGATATTGTAGCTAACATTATCCAATAGCTATGAAAATTCTATTTAAGACCTAAATTAAGAAACCTGAAGTGTCAACTTTCCCAAAATTTCTTTTCTGCTCCGAGTCGGTTCTGAAAGGATTCATTGTCCAAAAATAGAAGTTATTTAAAAATTATTCCTATAGTGAATTGTTAAGATGGAAAATTTTGATTTGATTCCAGTTTTGATCTTAATCTATAAGTGATATTTTGGAAGGAAAGTGATGCTGAGAGCAAACCCAGTGCTGATTTTAGTCTGAAGTGCTTAGAATAACCTTTGTGTAAAAGGAATCTTTGCTGTGCAAAATAACAATTATTTTAATGTTGCATTAGAGTGATGTCACAATGAAAAACATGCAGTGAAAAAATCAGCACTTTTTACACCAGTTGTACTCAGGAGTTTATCAAGTGATGCCTGCACAGCTGAGGTTCATTCTGTAGCATTACAAAATTGTGCAACAAGACTAAAATCTAGGGTGGGAGACAAAGCTGTGCCCGTGGTGCCTAAATACAGCACAAAATTTTCTTTTGAAAAAACAGATGCTTTCGTTTAGCAATCCATGTATTCCTTTTAATACAAACCACAAATCCCCAAGGAAATTATCCCAGTCTGATCCTGAACTCTGCTAGTGCAAGAAATTGGGATTTTTTTCCCACCCCCCTGTCTTTCTGAAGTAAAGCAGACAAAACTCAAACTGCAAACTCTTTTCCCAGAGAGGTTTACTCAGTGTTTTCATCACTTCACAGCAGCGGGTGAAAAGTTTATGGGAACGCTTTTCACCTGAAATATGACTTCTAAGACATTCTGGAAGGCAAAGGGTACCACCAATAATCCAGTTAGTTACTCTGAGTCCTGTGCTAAAGCTCAGGGAACGACTTTGCTGTTGGTTGCTCGAGTTTGGGGGGTTTTTTCCTGGCTGGAAAGCAGTGGATACTCATCTGGAGACTCTTTTTTTCTTTTTTTCCCTGGATGAGTGGAGACTCATCTGCCAAGGTGCCCAAAGAGAAAATCCTCTCTTCTGCCAAGGTGATATTGGTGTTTAACCCCTCCCTAAATTCCAGCCCCCCTCTGGCAGCCCAGGTCTGTTTGCCCAGAGGAGCTGGGATGGAAGGAGGCAGCTGGTTAAAAACAAGGATCCCAGGAATTAAACACGGCCTCCAGTGGTGGCCACAACAAGGGGGGCACTGTTTGGTGTTCTTCTCCTCCTCGGTTGTTTTTTAAAGGCCAGCAAAAGCCTAAGGAGACACTCAGACAGTCACAGCAGCACAAATCCCCATTATTGCACTGCTGCAGCCCAGCCTGGCCGCTGGAAATTTTGCATTTTGCATCTTTGTTGCCTTCTGTAAACGCTACAAATAGCAGGAAGGGATGGATAAAACGACACAGATGCTTTAATTATGATTTGATTACAGAGCAACCAGAGGAGTCTATTCTGAGGAATATGCAATTAGAGAAAATTCTGAGGACTATCTAACCTTCCGAAATTAAAATTAACTGGGATTATTTGAACGGGTTTTGAACATCTCTGAAAAAAGATATCGTTCCTCAAGGATCCTGCTGCTCTTGTGTGCTAGATCCTCTCTGGCTTAGCAGATGGGCTTCAGGGTAACACAATGTCATCTTCCTCAGCTGCATAGGCTGCTTCCTTCACCTCCCAATCCCATTTTATTCCTGTTTTATTCCCATTTTATTCCCACTGTAGCATCCCTTGCTGGTCTCATACAGGAGGGTGACACAGAGCCTGGAAGTAACCAGCCATCCCTGGGTTGGAGCACACAAAAAGGGAGAGCAGTTTAAGCAAAAAGAGCAGTTTAAGCATTCCTGGGTCATCAACAGAGTTTCTCCACCCCACGAGCAGGAGAAATGGAGCTGTGCATGCTTGTGATGCACGTTCCAAAGGGGAAGTGTGGATGGAAAATTCCATGCCTTTTTCCTCTGGCAAATTATTCAATGCAAGGACGCCGTATGATTAAATATGTTAAGCTTCTCTGTGGGCTTAAATGGTACAAATGGCCCGAATTTAATTCCATTGATTTCGCTGGCTGCCGAACATGAGCAAAATTCCAAGCCTGTCCCAGGGCTGAAGAGCAGCTCCAGTGTAAAACCACAGAAATGTGATGGCAGCCCCATGTCGCGGGGCGAAGCTGGGCGTGTCCCAATCCAGGAACACTGGAGTGAAGCTCAGGACACGGCTGTTGTAAAAAACTCTCTTCCTTTATTTACAATCTAACTCCTTTTATACATTTGTACAGAGGTCAAGGGATTGGCTACAGAGGTCGCCCCTCCTTCAGCCTGGATGGTGGACATCACCATCAATCATTTCTTCTCTCACAGGAGGAGTATGTAAACATTTTAAGAATAGACATTGTTTACATGAAGGCTGCATGAGAAAGTTTTACGGAAAGACAAAAGACAGAAAACTCAGGGCAACAGCCCCACCCTGGCATGGGGGTGATGGCTGTGTTTGCTGTCCTGAGCTGAGCTCAGCCAGCTGGACAGGCAGCACAGCCCTGGGCTGGGCAGGCAGTGGGGCAGCCTGGCCACGAGCAGGCTCTGAGGTTGTGCCCTGCACCCAGACACCACCTCTGGCAGCAGCTGCAGACCACTCGTGTTGTGCTTTCCCTCAGTGCTTGACACATTCACCAGCCAGTGGTAAAAGGGCTTTTTTTGGGGGGGTCATTTTCATGGAGAAGTTTTCAGTGTTTATCTTTTCTGCTTGAAAATTGTGTTTGGAGCACAATATCAGCCGGGAAGAGCAGGACCTGCCAGGACCCCTCCTGGGCTCTGCTGCGGGTGGAATGTTTGCTTTGGGGGCTGGAGAGGAAAGGAGGATGGCTCCCAGCTCAGCCAGCCCTGTTCCTGCACCATTTGAATCCATGAGAAGCCAGGAAATCAGGCTTTGGTGCTGCCGGGATGCTCTGGGGAGGGATGGGAGTGGTGAGAGGGGCACAGCTGCTCCCTCCTTCTTCCTGCTCCCAGTGGGAATGACTGAGCTTGGGCTTGACCTTGCTCACCTCCAGAAGAGGCCAGAGCTGCCCTTACAGGGAATGTGGCAGTCAGAGATGCTGCTCAGCACACTCAGAGAATTCCTCTCTTCCCAACAGGTGCTGAGCGCATTTAAGCTCAGCTTAATTCAGCAGCCTGTCAGTCTCCTTTGTCACTTGTGAGGACATTTCCTGGCATAGTGCCTCATTTATTTATTTCAACAACTCTTTTTAGCCCTCCAACTCTTTCAAACCCTCCAACTTCAAAGCTTTTCTGTGTGTTCCTACTGACCCATGTGTATTTCCCAGGGATAAACCCCGGGCTGGCAACTTAGGGATGATTTGTCAAGGGTCGCGTTAATAATTGAGGTTATTTATTCTCTCCCTGAAATTCCCTGGTTGGTGACTAAGAGAAACTTTGTATTAAGCATAATGAGGTTTGCTGTAATGCTTTGATGTGGAAATGCTTCAATGCCAAAAGAAAAAAAAAAAGAAATTATATTATTGATGGAGCTTGTTTAAGGTATCTAGGGACAGTTTATATCAAGCAAATATAGATTATACTATAAAGATTATAGATTTTTATAATAGTCCTTTAAAACTTTAATAGCAGACATCATAAAAAGGTCAAAATCAAATTATTTTCCTGGAACATGGTGCTGGTGCTTACAAGCTGAGCCCTTTTTCAAAATAAAGACCTGTGTGATATCAATTATCGAGGCATTGCTGTTACAATAGATGTGCGGGGAGATTTTTATTTCCTCACACCTCTTACAAAGCCGTTCCTGGTGAACAAGCTGCCTGAGCAGGCTGTTAAATTCGTGGAATTAAAAGGCTGGAGTGGATTTGCAGCACGTTAGTCTCGCCTAATGAAGGTGGTTACATAAGAGTCCCTTCCCCTCAGCTGCTGGAACTGTACTTCCCATGCCACTTCTTCCTTCCCATGTTGCCGATAGATTAGGGAAAAAAAGCCAGACTTTGCTGCATTTTCTTCTTTTTTTCTTGTCTCTGTTCTCGAGGCTGATTAGCACAAAGTAGCTCTGAGCCATGGCTTGGGCACCAGAGATTCTGAGAGCCTCAAACAGCCGAAATAATGGAGTTGGATGAAGGATGCTGGTTGCCATGGGAACGGTGCATGTGCCACACAAGATAATGTGAGTGCTGTGGTGCAGGGATCTGTGCTGAATATTGATGGGAGATTTCCTGGATTCCTTGGAAGCGCTGGGCTTTGTGCCGGGTGTTCCACCTGGCAAGGCAAGAGCAGCTCCTCAGCTGGGCTGGGGCCAGGCAGAATTTCCTCCTCTGAGCAGAGCTGGCTTTTTGCACGAGATGGGAGAAGAAGGGGCAGGAATTCCTGGGGGGAATTATCAGGGTCACAGCCTTTCCTTGGGGAGCTCACAGAGTCCTGGGGGTTGGACTGGAGTTAATGAAGAGCTGAAACTGAGATGCTCCAGGGGAGGGCCCTGACTTGAAGTGACAATAAAACGGCCCAGGAAGCTGAACCTTCACCTGTGTGACGTTTCTTGTGGTGGTTGTCACCTGGACACCTGCACAGTGTCACAGTTCCCCTCCGTGTCCCTTCACTGCTCCTCTTGGCAGCACTGAAAAGTTCATTTTTGTCCCAGCTTGCCAAGGACGAGTCTAATGAGTGGTGGAAATGTGCAAAATAGTGTGATTAAAAAACATCAACTCATTGGCAGCCAAACATTATTATTATGGCAGTGTTGGCCATTTCCCCAAGCTGGGGAAAGGTAAAACATGAAGATTTTCATTTGGGGCAAGGCAAAACATGAATGTTTTCTTTTGGGGGGAAGTAGAACATGAAGGTTTTCATTTGGGGCAAGGTAAAACATGAGTGCTTCAATTTGGGGTAAGGTAAAACATGAAGGTTTTAACTTGGAGGAAAGTAAAATATGAAGTTTTTCATTTGGGGGAAAGTAAAACATGAAGGTTTTAACTTGGAGGAGTTCTCTGTGAGCAGGACCACACTTGGTCCTGTTTCTAGGTGAGGTTGGGATTCTTCCATAAAAATGGACAAAGCAGGACTGGTTCTGCTGGAATTTTGCAGCCTGAAGTTCTGGCTCCTGGAATGACAAAGAAACTCTAATTATTGCTCCTCTAGCCCTCATCTTCAGTGACAAAAACCAGCAAAGCTTTCTCAGTGCTTTATCTACTTGGCAAGAGGCAGCTGGGGCCACTGTTGCTCGGGAGGATTGTGCAGATGAGGGGATGCAAATTCAATTCCTGTCCTTCTCATGTTCCCCCCATGGGAAGGCTGATGCCAACAAACTCTTGCTTGCCTTCAGCAGGATCGCTGGCAATTGCCCACTTGTTAGAGAAAATGTTGTGTGATTATTGATCTTAGCAGGTTTGGGGAAATTATCTCTATTTTTTCAAACCTGCCTTGTGCTGTTTGGACCTCTTGGTGTCATCTGGATTGGCCTTAAAAGTACTGGACCTTTAGGAAATGTGAATTAGAGAGGTTTTCTATGGCAGCTCTAATAAGTTGCTTTTTTTGAGGCAGAGATGGTGAACTTAAAAAGTATCCGAGGTGTTATTTGTCCAAAATGTGTCTGGAAGGACAGATTTAGAAATTCTAGGCTGTTGTTCCCTCTGGGCACGATTTGCAGGTTTGTGTGACTTTGTTCTTCAGCACAGGTCATGTCCAACGTGGTGCTCAGAGAGCCATTCAGTTTATTCTCTCCTGCTGGTTTTGGCTTTAAATCCTGCCACCACATCCCAGCAGAGTTCCCAGTTTTATTGCCAATTCCAAAACTGATTGCACAGGATCAGCTCCTCTGAACTTGCGGGGTTTTTGTACAGCCAGGACAAACTGAGATGTCATTTAAGGCATGTTTTGATAACCAGGTCACCTGCCCTGTAAATGTACAGAAAGTTATGTTTTAGAGCACCTAAACACACTAGTGGACTTTGTTATGTTTAATTAAAGCCATTGGGGTTTTTTTTTGGTTGGTTGGGATTTTGGGGGCGGGGGGTGGGTTTGGTAATGCTTTAATGTGTTCTGAGTTTACGTAATTATTTTGCAGGTGAAAATCTTATCCTCTTTTAGAAACAAAATATATTTTGGATTTAGGGAGTGAACTAATTCATGAACTTGGACATTAGGCATGGCTTTTGATATCAGTAAGACTTCCCTGCCTGAGTGGAACCTGGCTGGTGGTAGTGCAGTGCCTCACATGTCTGGTGATCCATCATCCCTCCGTGTGCAGCCGCTGTGCACGGCAGGATTGGGGTTTCTGCCAGCTGGCAGGGAGCAGGGGTTTGTACATTTGTAAAAGTACAGATCCACACCCCACCATCGTCTGTGCGTGTGGAAATGTGTGCACTCCACATTCCTCCCTTTTCCCGGGGCAGGGAGGCTCCTGCCCTCACCTGGCAGTGTGCTCAGGATGATTCCTGGGGTGATAAAGTTCTGCAGTTCAGGGTGAAGGGAACAGACCGAATGTCAGCTGGGGCTTTTGCTGTGGCCTGTGCTGTGCACCCAGCTGGGAGCGGTTTGTCACCATAACGAGGTGACAATGTCGTTCTGAGCCAACCTGCAGCAGTGGCACAGCCATCGATTGTCACTCCTTTGTCCTCGGGATATCTGGGCTGGTCGTGGATGAGCAGCATCTTAAAGAAAGCTCAGCTTTAAGTATGGGGACAAGCAGAAATGTCTATAACAAATGTCTGTAACAAATGTCTACAGCCTGGCTGTGTGCCTGTAGGGGTTTGTGGAGTTTTATGGGGTTTTATGGGGTTTTATGGCATTTTATGGCGTTTTATGGGGTTTTATGGCTCTGCGCCCAGGAATTTTCTGTACCAAAATGGTGCTAAATTTGATAAAACCAGAGAGTGTGTTTATGATATCTTCTCAAATGCCATTTTTTCTGAAAAAATAGACTTTGAAGGGATAAATACCAAAGCCAAGTGAAAGACAGGGGACCTGGTGCTGCTGCTCCATGGAAAACCATCCAGTTACCAGATGTTTACCTTCCACCTGATCCCTCAGGTGACCTCTCCTGGCTGAACTCCTGTGACCCTGAGAGCTACTGCTGATTGCTGGGGTGTGGTGCACAACATTCTGCAATTCCACTCTGTTCACTGCCCTAAAACGCAGATTATAAACTAAATTATCTCCCTGTGGCTGGCTGAGTTTTAGGAGAGCAGGTGTAAGAAAAAAATGTGGCTGCTGCCCCCTCCCCAAACCCACAAAAGCTCTGCTTGCTGGCTTGAACAAAACATTGTCCCAGCGATCAGCCTGTGGTGTTGAGAAGGGAATAAGAAGGAATATTTCTGGGGAAAGCAGCAGGGAAGGGAGCCAAGCGTGTACCTTGGAAAGGGCAGGGGCTTGAATAGATCCACAGGGGTTTGTCCTGCTGGTGGATCTGGCCCTGGCACTTTGGGCCCTCCCCTGAGGAGCACTGGGAGGGTTTGGCTGCATCTCAAACGCCAGCAAAGGGGGCTGGCTGTGGTTTGTCACTCAGAATTCCCTGTGGAAGTGCTCGCAGCAGCTTTGCCTGCCAGAGCAGGGGCACGTGTTAGGATTTCATCTTCATGGCTGGCTGGAAGAGGAGATGGATGGCTGTTCTTCCCAGCCACACTGGCAGGGCCGTGGGGAAGATTGTTCTCCCACGTTTGCATTCAGCCACTCCAAGGATATCAGTTTCCACTGAGCACGAGGATGATTTTGCTTTTACCCAACGAGAGTTTCCAAGGAGGCACCGGAGTGACAAAAGCTGTTGCCAGGGGTCTCCAAGGCGCCTGACAGGTTTATAGAGTGATGATAAACTGCTGGGGTAGTCCCAGTGGGAATTGGGTTTGATGGAAATAATAAAGAATTGGAGGTGCTCAAGGACATGGTTTGAAAGCAATTTGGAGAGGCCGTGGAACATTTGGATTTGTCTCAGTGTGATTCCTCCCACAGAAGGGAGTTGAACGGTGACTGGTGGGATTTATTACAGCTTTATACCTTTTCATATTGAAAATTGAGCTTCAGCACCACAGCCTGCTCCTGTCTGTATGCAGATGACATAAAAAGAAATGGGTAGCTGATGGAGGTAATATCTTGAGGATGGCGAAGGCTCAAATGAGAATTCTCCAAGAATGGCTTTTATTTTACAGGAGCTTGTATATCTTAGCTAAAGTGGTTTAGTAATGGACAAATATGTACCTGGAAAATGCTTAGATGGGCCTTTAAATCTGTCCCAAATTTTCCTAGACAGTTTTTAAAAGTCTACTTTAAAAAAGCCACACGCACTATTATGTGCAGCTCACATCTGTGCCAGCACTGACAGTAGTAGAAAAGCAACCCCATTTAGTTTCTTTTGTTCTTTAGATAAGAACTTGCTGCCTTGTCAACACAAAAGCTGTTTTATTTCCAAGGAACACGCACTTTCTGAGAGAACCCTTCAAGAGATTGTTTTCCCTGTCATGAGACCACTAAATTTTCCTCTGGCCACTATTTTTGAAGTTCTAGAAAACCTCAACAGAATTGCATTGCAAGGGCAGAGCTGCTTGTGTTGGGATTTGCTTCAAGAGGTTAAAAAAGGGATTGCTGAGAGGTGCCTGAGGCACGGCAGGTAAAAATATGAATAAAAAAAATGGTGGTTAAACCTGGTTTTAACCTGGTGGTTAAAATCCTGGTGTATTCTGGTCACAGGTGAATTATTTTCTATTATTTTATTATTTTCTAATATTTATTATTTTATAGATGTCCTGATGTTAGAGGTGAGATGGAGAGGCAGGGCAGCAATCTGCCTTTTTACAGACAGCACAGATGTTGTTTGAAATTCTTTCTATTCAGGCTCCCTCCAAAGCTCACGTGGCTTAATTTTGGCCACAACCTCTTGTGAGGATTAATTGAGTTCATGTCAAAATGAGCTGCTTCCTCCATCCATGCAGACAATCTAAAAACCACACTGGTGATAATAAACAGATAGTAAAGCAAGTGGAATAAAAGTGGGCAGGTTTCTGGGCAGGTTTCCCCCTGGGAGCTGAGGGAAAATTGCTGTAAGTGCCCAGAGATGTGTAAGTGGGGACAGGAACACACGGAAATAATTAACTCTGCCCAGGAATGGCCACAATGAGGAGAGTTCAGCATTATCCTCCTTGGGAAGCAGATGGGAACCATCAAGGCCACCCTCCCTGCCTGCCTTGGCTGATCACAGGAGGTTTTGGCAGCCATGGGAGCAGCAGTGCAGAAATATTTGCTGCTTGGTCCTGAAGGAGTGGCTGCTCCCTCTTGCATCCTTTGGGATGAAAGAACGGCCAAGGAGCCAAAGCCTGGGCATTTCTTTGCCCTCATGCACCATTTTATTCCACTTGGTCTGCTAAATTTTGGTCACAAGAAGTTCTGTTCCATGTAACCCAGCTCTCTCCAGCGGGTGCAGGGTTTGGGAGCTGGGTCCAAGAGAGGAGTTTGGAGCTGAAGAGTTTGAGCAGCAGCAGGGAACAATCTCAGCTTGCAGCACCTCAGCCTGCTCAGTGCTGGCTTCTGGATTAGAAGCATGAACAAGGAAAAAAACAAACAAAAAAATCTGCAGAATGCCTTAACCATCTGAAAAACCCCAAACAAACCAGGCAAAGAGCAAAACCCCTAAGAATTGTTTAAGGGGACACGAGAGATTACTCTGCTTGGCATCTGGCACGTGTGGCAGGGTGTGAAAGCAAAATAAATGTCTGTCTGCAGCTCGTTTTGTTCGTCAGGGCTGGGGTCACGCATTCCTGCACAGAAGGGCTGCCGGAAGGAGATTTCCATGGGTGCCATCCATTCTGCTGGGCTCGTGTTAGCAGTCATGATGCTGGGATGGTTCCTCTATGGAGAGATGCCAGCCTGTGGATTTGCCACATCCCCTTGTCCTTTCTGCTGGGTTGGGCTGGTTAAGATCACACTGCTTTGTCTGTTTATTACTTTTTTTTAAAGGCATTTGCCGTGTTTGTGTATGAATTGATCACAGGGGGTTGTTCTAAGCTTTATTCTGAGCTGGAATGTTTGTTGTACAGCAGTTAATTTCTCCATGGTATTCCTGCCTTCAAGATGGAGGGTTTGCAGACAGCTGCTGGAAATGAGAGGAAGCTCTTGAAGTGGAATTTGGGCAGCTGGAAGAGAGAGAAATGGGGTCTTTGCAGTAAGCCACAGCTCCAGTGGCCTGGATACTCTTCCAGCAGTGGACAATGCAGTTCTGTGCTTTTAGATGGTGATGGGGAGCATAAAATGTGGACTGGGTGGCAGCTGGGCTGCTGTGACTTTTTGTGTGGGAGGGTCCTTATTTTCCCCAGGGAAGCTGAATTGGTTATTGTTCTCTCTGGAGGCTGGGAATCACAAAAGAATGCTGCTTCCATTTATACTCCTTACAGTTTTAACTCAGCTGCAGCTCCTTAATGTCACCGCTGCTTCCACAAAATGTTTCCAGTTCTGGAGCAGCAAATTAAAATAACCTCCATCCAATTTAAAACAAGGCTCTATATTTTGTTTGTGTGAGGTGGCAGCTTCCTTTAAAACCAGAGTGAAATCCCATCGCTGGAATCACTCTGAAATACCGAGAATGAATTGTGTGTGAGGGTGTCTAAACTGCCTGGCAAATAAATGTCTCCAGCACCACCACGGTTTATTTGTAGGAGCTTTTCTTAGCAGGAGCAGGAGTTCTCAGTGCCATGTAGCAGCCAGGATTCACAGCTTTCCTGCCAGATCTACTACTCCAGGAATAAAGAGTTCCTTTGTTTACAGGAGGGGAGGGGGGGAGAGGCGCCCTCCGGGCTGTTGTTTCTATCTGCTGACATGTGATAGAACACGAGCGTGCCTCTGCTTGTGGGATCTGGGATTGGCATCTTCACAGGGGAGGGGGGATCTGCAAGGGGAGCTGGGAGCTGACACTTTGTCATCTCTGTGCCGTGATGAGCCCTAAAAAGAGCTGCTGAAAGCACGGGAGGATGTGGTGCATAATAGGAATGGAGGGCCAGGAGAGCTTGTGTTCAGAGCTGAATTGTGTGGAGCACTGTCTTATGGGGACACATGCAGGTAATGGGAATTTCTTGGCTAATAAAAGGCTTCAAGCTATGGTCTGCTGGATCTTAAAAAAGGTGTTGCTATTTGTGGGTGTGATTGGCAGCTGTAACCCCTCTCCTGCCCCCATCCACATCTTTCCCTCCCTAGTCTGAGCCAGCCATTAGACTAAAACGGAATTAAACCTGGTATTTCCAACCCAAACTTGGCATTAATCAGTCAGCGTAGGGTTTTCTAATTTTTCTTAGGAGTCCAAGGAAGACAGACACCTCAGTCCCACTGAAATGCTCACGTGTGTATTTTTGAAACATTCAGCCACACTAATATAATCCAATGGTGATCTTTTATCAACGCATCCTGAATTACACATAAATATTTGCTGTGTGATATTCCCCTTGTGAATATAATGTTTTAAAACAATAATGCTGCCAACAGGTTTTTTTTCCTCTCTATTTAATTTTACCACTTGATGGCATTTGATTTTCATTGATATATCTTGATTATTTGATTTATATCTTTGATTGATATTTGATTTTATTTGATTTAATATCGATTTGTTTTTACCACAATGATCCACAAGTGCTTCCATGGCCCAAGAGAACCCAACTTTCCTCAGCTTCCTTCTTGTCCCTCATTGAGGTAGGCAGTGAATTGTGGTGAATTGCACAAGTTTTCTAACCCTGAACAAACCTGAAGAAACAGGACACTGTAAAAATGTGCAAATAGCACTGGCCCTGCTGAAGTGTGATGAGGTTTTGCCTTCTTAAGCAACGTGCCAACTCTGCCCTGGGTGCTGTTATCCCTTCGGGATTATTGGGAGAGTTTGATATTTGTGTTGGTAACACAACATAAAAGGTCCTGTGGTTTGAAGATGGGAGTGATGGAAGTGCAAAACTGGAGATATCTGAATGCAGCCTCTGCTGGTGGGAGGCACTTCAGCCAATGTTTACACAAGGAACAAACAGTATTTGGAGCCTATTTGCTCTATTAATAAATAAATAAACAAACAAGCAAATAAGAAAAGGCAGGAGGATTTATTCTGCCTTGCCTGATGGAAAGCTTCATCCAGAGACGCTGCCTCCATGGGCCTGGCTTCCCCCAGGATCTCTGGACCACCTTTAGAGGTGATGGACATCTCCAAAATTCATGGTGCACCTCACAGAAAATTTGGGAAGAGCTTCTGGTGGTCATCAGGCTCATGCAGGAGCACTATGCGAGCTGGGTTCGGCTGTTTGTCTCAATTTGACTGGCGTACAGACAAATGGCAATAAATCAATAAATTATGCTAATTATGCTTTCTCTGCTTCTTCCAAGCACACAAATGTTTGTAGCTACAGGGTGATGAAGATTGCTCTCCTTACTGTAGTAACTTTATGCCATGGTGTGCTGTTTGTTTGTTTAAGTTAAAATTGGCTCCCTTTAGTGAAATTCCTTTTTCCTTCAAAGGACCACGGGCTCCCAGTGGATGCTGAGGATATTCAGTGCTTTCCAGAGCCAAGGCCCCCGTTTGCACAATCCCTGCAGTCTGGCAGGATGTTTGGAGTAGCTCCATGGCTGCTTTAGATTGGCTTAGAGCTCGATCACAGGGGAGAACTCTTTGCTCAATCTGTGCCATGTAGATAAGAACTGAGATTTTTCTGTGGAAAAATCCGACTTGTTTTGTTATTTTATTGCACTCAGAGGGTATGGAATTAGCTATAATGTGCATTATCCTTGAGGAGTCCCCATTGCCTGGTTAATACCTGGAAGAAGAAGCTCCAGAGGAGCTGGGATGTGTTGTTTGAACTCAATATTGTGCAATACAGAAAGATTTCTGTTCTTCTGGAGAGCCAAGGAATTGCTTATTGTCCAATGGGCAGAAACACATTTTTATTTTGATTTCTTTGGGGAAAATGCGTTTTGGAAAGGAGGTGATTAGTAAAGAATAAAGAAATGGGGAGTGATATAAAAGACAGTGTTATTATTTCAATCCAGGTTTTGTGGCGTTGGGCTCTGGTAAAAAAAAAAAAAAGAATTTTGTGCCTTGGTATGAACAGGTGCAGCAATTGCTTTTGAAATGAGTCCAAGCAAGTAACATTAAGTCCTCATTTTACACCTCAGTGAGTGCTGTGCAAAGAGCAGAACTTCCCAGCAGCATAAGCAGATATAATCCCATTGATAGCTTTGGCGCCGGGCCTGTTCACTTAAAGCAGCGGAGTAGTATCTGCTCACGCCTCAGTAAACAAAACCTATTATATTTTATAGGTCAGGATTTGTTTTGGGACAGTCCTCAGCCCTTTGGAATGCTTCCCTTCCCAAGGTTAATGCTGGGTTCCCAAAAGGAGCTTCTGTTCCCCCATCCTCCCGTCCCCGGGCCTGGAGGAACCGCGAGGCCGGCGCTGCCTCCCCTCAGCTGGGACGTTTTTGAGGCCCTGAACAATGGCAGCAGTATTTGGCTTCCAACCCTTCGGAACTTCCCTCCCAGAGTGGAGAGGGAAGGGTTCCCGGGACGGATGGGTGAATGCACTCCTGGGACCGGAGCCTGAGGAACACTTTCAGCTCCTTTAGAAAACGCGGGACAGCTCCGTGAGGCCACAGTGTTCCCAGCCTGAAATCCAGGGACAAAGAGGGTCAGGGAACCTTCCAGAGCCGAGCACTGCTGAGGGGAAGCAGCTCTGCTGCTTCTCGGGAGGTGCACCAGCCCCTGGGGAATTGTCTTTAATTGGGGAATAGAGACATAATTTTGAAAAGGAGCCAGTGCAGGGGACTCGTGGTTGATGGGGCAGAGACGTGGTTTGGTCTCAGAGTTGTGACAGCCCTTTGTGAATGAGGAGCTGCCTTGGGATTCTCTGTGGCAGGTAAGAAATACGTCTACTATATCTAATATATATAATATAGTAGATAGATCTATTATAATATATCTAATATATAATAATGTATAATAATATATAATATATATAGACACAAAATAAAATATTATATATTTATAATATGTTATATTAAAAATCTCTATATTATATATATACTATTCTGCCTGCTCTCTGCTTCTCTTCTTCCTTCCCTTCCCAACCAAGAGCCAGGGATAGTGGAGGGAGTGGAAGGGAATTTTCTTCTCTATTGCCTGTTCCTGTAACTGTCCTCCAGGAGCTCTGCATGAGCAGGGCAGTGCTGCTCAGTGGTTTCGGCATTTTTTTTCAGAAATGTTGGTACTGAATATTATCTTTTTTTAGTTTTATTTTAAAAATTCATCAAAGTGAGATGTTGTATTTTGAATGTTTCTCTCAGTGTTCCCAGTCACAGAACCCAGAAAAGTTCACTGCTCACTGGGGTTCTCTCAATTTCTGTGAAACCTTGAACCAGCTGGGAACATCTCACCTTTTTTTTTTTATGTTTTGCTTTTTTTGATGGAAGCATTTGTCGTGAGAAAAATAAAAAGACATTTCCAATGATGGAACCATCTCCTCCCAGGCAGGTTTCTCATGGAAGCAAAGTTTTACTCCTGCTATTCAGCTGTGTTAAATTTCTGGCATGTTACCTTAATTTCAAGCATCAGTCTCAAGGGTTTAAAGCAAAACTTATCCATTTTAGTATAAAGAAGGGAAAAAAAAAAAGCCACAGAGCTACATTTAAAGAGGGAAAGCACGTAATTCTCATCAAGTGTTGATTAAAGTCTTGAATAAAACACATTTTTCCTGTGCCATCACTGCTGTAGATTGTTAATAAAAAGAAAAGTCAAGCTCAGCTTGCTCTCCTGGAGCTGGAGGAGGCAGCAGTTATTTGCTTCCCGTTAGGAAGGTGACATTCCCAGATAGATGGCCTAGAAAATTGCTTCCAGAGAGTGAGAAAAATTAGTTCAGGAGGGTTACTGAGCATCCATCTCTCTGCTTTGCAACAAATTGCTGGGTACCTGGCAGCACATGGCACTGTGACAAGTGCTCAGCCTGGGGGATGGTGGCAGGAGAGGAGATGCTCCAAACACCTTTTCTCTTCCACGTTTTGGCTGAGCTGGCAGAGCTGACCTGCAGAATTCGCGTGTTTGGGGCTTTTTGTGGACATTGATGAGCTGAGCAAGGATATTCCATTGGTGGACAATAAAAATGGTGCCTCATCGTAATGCTGGGCATGGGTTTCTGGGTTTTTTGAGTGCTTTTGATAGCGTGTTGTGCTCATTTTCAAAGTGCATGAATTAGATGGACCCTAAGGCACAGGATGGAAAGATATTTGGCATTTGTGGGACTTTCTGTAGCACTTTTCATGCATGTGGTGGGATTTCTTTCTCACCTAGAAGAAGCTGTTTTGCAATTGGCTTTTTGCAAATCAATTTTTTTTTTTTTGTTTACTTTCACTCCTAAATACGACAATGCACCTTATAAAACCAAATAAATCTGAATTCATTATCCCAAAACACATTTCGCTCCCCTTCAGATCTCTTTGTCAGTATTTGGCACTGTCACCCGTGTGGCTGTGGGACTCTCCCCCTTCAGCCAAGGCTTGGAAAGTTTTAAATGGGAAGTAACTGAACACTCCCAAGCTACTGCTGCAGGGAGTGAGGGAAATGAGGTTTCGTGTGCCATTTGTATTCCTCCTGGGTTTCTGACCAGCATTTCAAAGAGAAACTGAGGGAAGAGATTTCCTCCTGTGATTCCTATTGAGCCCAGCTATTGTGAAGGGATTGTGGGAGCTGAAAAGGAGCATAAAAATACCTGAAAGGACAGATGCATGAGAAAAATAAGGCTTATAATTATGGTGCTCATTAGGAAGTTTGTTCTCTGATTTAACAGCTGAACCTGGGACTGACTCCCAGTCACATCTGGGGTGGAATTCATCAGCTGTTTGCTAGGAAAGAGCTACTACAGGTCCACAGAATGCAATTACAAAGCTGACACTTTGCCAGGGCTCTGGATTTACTTTTCAGAAGGTGCCAAGGCATCTTTCACAGTCACAGATCACGACACCTTTTGGATGGGACACGAGGCCAGTTTTATTGGGAAAATATAGTTGCAGAAATAATTTGCCCGGTGTATAAATAGCATCTGCATGTGGTTGTGTTCCTCAGGAGAAGAAGGGGAGCCAGCTGAGCTGCCAAGCAGTCCAGATAAATTGTATCTGGAAAAGAAAAGAATTGGTTGCAGGAGGACAGAGGTAATTGGGACCATATGTTGTTCCAAGCTTTTCCTCAACTGAGCAGTCATGTATTACAGTGCAAACAGCTGAAACTGCTCCACACTCGCCTCTGAGTTCTTTTGTAGGTTCAGTGATGGCCTTGAGTTCTTTGGGGATGTAAAAATCTGAAAGTCTTGGTTGTTGCGTCAGCAGGAGCCAGTGGCTAAGGTGGAGAAACCAGAGGTGAATTCGGCTGTGAGGCATCAGGGAGCCAACAGTGCCTTGGGTGTTGACATCAAATAGCTGGATAAGCTTTAGGAGTGATGGAAAAAGGAGTTTCCTGCAGTTCTACAACAAGGAATGCTGCTCCAAGACCTCTGGAAAGGGAATAGTGTGGAATGGGACTAGAGACAGAGAAGAGGAATGTCACAGGTGCCACAGGAGTGTGTGGTGCATGTGAGGGACTCTTCAGCTGTGCTGCAGAGAACACATTTGTTCCAGAGAGTTACTTGAGAGGGTTTTTAGCAGGAAGCAAGAGAATGTTCAAATATGAGCAAGTATTCAGATTATTCTATGTAAATTTGACCTCTGGCTTTCTGAAGGCCATGGAGCAGGACTTTGCAAGGCCCAGGAGGCACATTAGCAGTGAGCAGCATCCAAATGACATTTCAAACACTAAATACAGCAACTCCCTCTCCTCTTATATCCCATCCATCATTGTTCTGTCTGTCTGGCTAAATTACTGGAGTCTTGTCATGTGGCAGTTTATTTATCCTCATCACAGACTTATTTCATGTCTCTAAGGTTTCCAGTTTGGCTGAGGGAAGGAATATTGCTGCAATTCTCCACTTGTCTGAGAGATAAGCTACCAAAATCTCCATGTGTTTCCCTGGAGCAGTGTGGTAGTACCCCAAATCAGTTCTTGACCCTGTGCCTTATCATTAAAAGCCCCAAATCATCTGTCTTCCTGATTTGAGAACTGAGAGTCTGCTATAGTGGAGGGTCAGCGTTGTTAATGCTGCACCTGTCCTGATAAAATGTTGTTCTACAATGGTAATTGCACATGTGGTGCAAATTTATTTTTGCTCCTTTTCCTTCTTTGTTGCTGATGCTGCTGTTGTCTCATCACTGCTTCTTGTACAGTTTTCCTGCTTGACTTCATAAAATGAGATTCAGAAGGGGCTGGAATAACCCTTCCTGCCTGGAGAGCATGGCCAGGCTGTGAACTGGCTGGGGAGAAGGAGTTGTTTGTGCTGCAATTTCCACTTGGCCAAAAATGCACCAGATGCTGCTCCTCTTTGTCTGGAGATCTTCCCAAATCCAGCAAGAAAGAGGAACAAGGCAGCACCTTTGGGGCAGAACCAACAGGTGAATAATTCTATCCAGGACCAGAAATCCATAATCCAAAGGATTTCCCACACCACAAAACACAAACTCTTAGTCCAGCATAAAGCCACCCCTGGCTGTGCTATCCCAGCACACAGGGGGTGTCTCTGGACGTGTCTCTGCTCCCCTTTTTCCATCATTTTCATTCCCCAACAGCAAGGGACCTGAAGAATTGCCATCCCAGGGAGGAGTTCATCTGTTTGAAACTCTGAAGTGGAAGCAAGGGAGAACAGGAGCAGAGTTTCAGCAATGCCTGTTCTGGAGGTTTTTATCAGCAACATGGGGATTTCTCTGCTGAGAGACCCCCCCTTTCCCTCCCCCGGGCTGCTGGAACGTGACTGCCTGTGGGAGTCTTTTCATGCTGCTCTCCCTCAGCTGTTCTTTGTTCTTGTCTTCACCAGGGGTTCTGAGGGACTCTGTGATCTCTCACACAGGTCGAGTTTGCTGATGGAAACTCTGCCTGGGAGCGTTCAAAGTGTGGCTGGCATTGGCAGTGTTCATTATGATCTTTACATCATAAATAACGAACATTTCCCAGGATAAAGTTTGGGGAAAGTGGGTGGAGGTGAATTTTTTTGATTGAGAGAAGGAGAGTGTGTAGTTTTGGCGTTTTTTTGGTTTTTTTTCTTCTCTGCTTTTCCAGAGCACTGCGCTGCCTAACTGGAAGATATAATGGCTGTATGAATTGCTATTTAATCAGGGATGCTAATTAAGTCTTAGCTCTTTAATGCTTTCATGGGAGAGCTGTATATGATTTGCAGTGGCTGGAGTTGCAGTTGCAGGCAATTAAGCTCTTCTTGCCTTTGTAGGACCTGAAAGTGCAATTTTCTGAGGGATATTTGGGGCTCGGAGAGATCCTGTCACCTTTAACATTTCCTTTGGACGGAGGGTAGGAGATGTTTGGAAAAGGAAATATTCTAAAGCAGTGAGGCAATGAAACAATACAATCATTCCAGATTTTAAACAGCGTTTTTTGAGTGTATAATTACAGTAGCACATCCACTTTTATGGCACAGTTAATATAATTGAAGGTTAAATATAAAGCCCATTTGGAAAAAGAAATTTTGCTTGATTTTTCACTTGTTTTGTTTTATACTGAAATCAAAAGAGATTTTAAGCTGGAGTTGTCTGCTGCCTTATCAGATGGCAGCAAAGAATTCCCACTTCTGGGTCTGAGAAACCCTTTCCAAATAAGTTGTTCCCACCAGCAAGTGAATGGAGACATTTAAGAAGTGGGACAAAATGTGTGGAACACTTGTCAGGCTTGGGAAGTACAGTCAAAACCAACCCAGGAGCTAAATTTTCAACACAGAGCAAGCAGGTCTGTTTGTGATAAGGAACAGGCTGGGATTTTAGGGTTTGAAGGGTTTTAGTCCCCCAAACGTTATATTTTGGTAGCTGAGATCAGTGATACAGTGTGGTGGTCACCTTAATTTTTGATCCTCTGGGAGCTGGTTCAGCAAGCATGTCAGAGCCTGGCATCCAAAAAGATGCCATTTCTGCATGGCGAAAGGGACAGAGGGAGAAGAAAAAGGAAGAAAAACATCCATATTTCTCTTTCTTGATCAGAATGCTTCTTGGAAAAGCCATCTGCCCTCAGGAGAAGGGTAATTCAGAGGCATTTCAGACACTTGAGGCCTAAGAAAGAGAGCACAAGATGGACTTTTTAGATTAAAAGTGTGGCCCACAATCACAGCTCCCGAGCTTGGAGGGGTGTTTATTTTGCCTTTGGCAGAGCCCCCTCTCTTTCCCCCTTTCTGCTGTGGCAGCCACTTGTCAGCAGAGCGGATGGAGATGGAAAGGTGAGGAATGGGAGGGAGCAGGACGCCCTCAGCAGCAGTGCCACATCCCCTGAGCCAAGCCTGCTCTTTGCCTGCTCCCTGCACGGCGGGCAGGGTCCCTTTCCCTTGGCTCAGTGTGTTCCTGCCCTGCTCTGGCTTTTTCCAGCTGGGCTGAACATTCCACCACGGAATTCTTTCACCCTGCCGATGATGAACTGGCAAACACCGATGGAGGGAGAACAGATCCCACAGACTGTGGCCGTGCAAACGGGGCTGAAATTCCCTGTGCCAGCCCAGCCAAGCAAATCCCCCAGCTCAGCAAGTCAGCTGGGCCACTGGAAATGCTCCAGTGGGTAATTTGATGAGCTTATTCAACAGGGCTGTGTGTGGCAGCTGAGCTGGCGTTTCCCTGAGCCTTTTTAACCTCCTGGCTGCTGGAATGCTCTGCTTGGTGCTGATCTGGGATCTTCCCACCAGCCCTCTGGCCTTGCTTTGTGCAGAATTTGAAGTGGTACCACCCCTCCTTCAGTCTACCCCAAAGTATTTTCAATCAAATAAGTAAAATAAAACGTAGAAAGGCAGATGCTGCTCCTCTTTGTCTGGAGATCTTCCCAAATCCAGCAAGAAACAGGGACCAGGCAGCACCTTTGGGGCAGAACCAACAGGTGAATAATTCTATCCAGGACCGGAAATCCATAATCCAAAGGATTTCCCACACCACAAAACACAAACTCTTAGTCCAGCAGAAAGCCACCCCTGGCTGGGCTATCCCAGAACACAGGGGCTGTCTCTGGACATGTCTCTACCTCCCAGTACTGCTCCTGCTCCCCTTAATCACCTTTTTTATGGTGGTTGATAAAGGGAGGCTCTTTTTGCTTCGCATTTGAAACCTGTGTCAGAGCTGGGATTAGCCCTGTCCTTCCAGGTTTATTCTCTGCAAGGCTTTTCTATGCACTGGTTTGATTTTTTTAGCTCATTTCCAGCCTGCCCCTCTTTTGATCCAACCCCACAGGTGAAGAGGGAAGTTGTTTATGGCACAGACAGTCAGACTTCAGATGCTAAAGTCTCCCCAAGGATCTGGATACCCAAATGCTCATCCAAAAGGAGAGGAATCCTTTCGATACTGCAAATTGCACTCTGATTGTGAGAGGGGAGGAGGACAGGCACTGTCAGCTGCTTTTTTAAAGTTCATGGTGACCTTTGAAAACCTGAATATTCCCCTCCACAGCTCTGTGGGGGAAGAGGCTGCCCTTGGAGGGGTTTGCAGCCACCTGACCCTCCAGAGCCTGTTGGCTGGGGAAAACTTGGTGGTAATGTGGAAAACTTTGTGCTCTGGAATCAGACTTGCTCTTCCTGAAGAGGACCAGCTTCCCATTTCTGTTTAATCAGCTCCTGTTAGATGGTTGTGGCCATTTCAGCTTTCTTTTTGGTTTTTTTTTGCCTCTGCTGTAAAACAGACAAATGTTCCTCCATTGATTTTTTTGCCCTCTGAAAGCTGCTGTGTGTAACATCCTGGCAGGAAGGAATTGCTGCTGCTGAGAGAACTCACAGGCATCATGCAAGATCAATACCTGCCTCATTTGTTCCAGTGTGAAAACACATGTTTTTGTAAGATCTGCTCCATGGATTTACCTGGAAATCTGCTGCTGCATGGAAAGGTTGTCTGGGCAGTCCCGAGACGCTGATGGAAGTGGAATGCAGCGATCCCAAGGAGCCCCTGTGCTGGGATAAAGTGAAATCCATGAAGGGAAAAGCAGGGAGTAGAACATGTGCTACGGTGTGGCAGAAAAGGAATAGTGGCCAATCCATCCTAAATATCACTGCATGCCTGCTGATAAATAATATTCCTCATCTATTACCCAAAAGCAGCTGAGAAGACACATTTTCCTGATTGTCCACCCCTCCCCCCCCCCCAATTTTCAGGCTGTTTTCTCAAATAAATTAATTTATTATTGCATCTGTGATGGCCTGAGGGCTCTCTTCTCACATCTCCACTGGAGAAACTGTGGCACAATAATCTAATTTGGGCTCACTGAGATTGGGGGTCATTTGTAACACCTGAATGGCAGGAGTGAGCTCCGTGGTCTATTTGTACATTCCCTTTTTCCCAGTGAGGATCCTCTCTGCCAGCTCAGGGTCACAGGCAGATTTTAGAGGTGGTTCAAGGTAGGATTTCCAGATGTGCTCCAGGAAACTGAATTTTTGGTGATTATCAGCCACAGGTCTGGCCCAAAGCAATGTCAATTGAGAGAACCGAATGTTGCTGTTGGGTCATGTTGGTTTTTTTTGTTTATTTTCATACATATGTCCTTTACTCTGAGTTGGAATTTAGGGAGCTTGAAGAATTTTAAGGAGAAGCACTAAGAAATGTCTTTTCTTGGGTGAATCTGAAGCACTGATTGAGAACCAGGGGGTTCATTGCCCCTCCTGTTGTGCTGCCTTAACCCAAAATTCAGTCCAGCTGGAGTTCTTGGAGAAGCCCAGCTGTGGGAGAAGGTTTAATCTGTGTTTTTATTACTGCTAATTTCATTAATAACAGAGCTGCTGTCCGGGAAGAGACTGAATTCCTGAACCAGAAATGTGCTCAGGCTTTAAATGCTTCAGTTGCAAGGTGTTTTTGTTTACCCTGAGAATGTATTCCCCACCATAGCTGCTGTTGCAGATATTTTAATGTTGGTTTTATATGTGCTCACAGTCATTAGTTTGCAAATGATGATTGAATTAGCAAATTAGATTCCTCCACCCTTGGCAAGTGGCACAGACCTTGCAATTGGAAGGCTGTGGAAGTCTGAGGGGGAGAAAAAGCAGCTCTCAAAAAAAAGGGTGAGGGGAGGAAAAAACACCAAAGCAAATTATTTGCTGCAGCAAATAAGATTTTAGCTGATGTAACTAAATGCATATAACTGGGTTGAGCTTTTTTTTTTTTCCCCCTATAGACTCAAAAGAGATTAAAATGGTATTAGTATGAATGTTCAAATCCTCAAGTGTGGATGTGGAAAAATGTTTCCTGATATGCTCTATCAGGGCAGGCAGATGAAAATAAAGCTGTCAGTCCTGCAGATTGCTGCAGACTCATCCATTTTGAGAGCAAGGCAAGCACTGCGTGAGCTCTTACCTGATGTGAAAACGCATTTTTCCTCCTTAAACTTCTTGCTGATGAACTGTGTACCTTTGGGAAAAAAAGGCAAGCTTAACCTAATCTCCTCCAGGGGAAAAGAAAATCACACCTCCCGTGTGTCATATATTTGCTCAAGTGGTTTATTATTCAAACAAATGGTGTGGGGGGAAGGTAACTCCCTCCTTTGCCTCCTCGAGGAAGATGTTCACCCCCTAAGGCTTTATACTGAAAAATACGCCCCAGAGATCAAGGAAAATGTGTTTTGTTGAGGCTGAGAGTAAATAATTCAATTTCTGCCTTTGAATGAGTACCTGTCCCCTTAGAACAGAGATGGTCAGTGGGATCAAAGTGAGGATTTAGCGCTTTGGACAAGACCTTCCATGTCACCAGCCACGCTCCCCAGGAACCTCTGCTGTCCTCAGAACATTCCCTGGGCCTTGTCAGGAACACACCTGGCACTGAATTTACCCAAGGGACCTGCTCCATCTGAGACCTGCAGCTTTTCTCCTTCTCCCGCTTGCTGCTCTGGGCTCCTGAGCAATGATCCCAGTTAATTCTGTTCCAGCGTGGCCTCAGCATCCCTGCCAGAGGAGTTCCAGGACTCCAAGAACTTCTTCTGGGGCACAGACTGAGGGGAAAATTATCCCAGATGTTGACAGTGGCTCTCAGGTTGTTGCATTTTATCTTCTTTCGCCAAGGTCAGGATTAAATGCTCAAGATGGTATTTCTTGTTTAGACTCAGTTGTTTATTAATTCTTATCTACATTACAGTCTTACAAACTATGAGTTCTACAGCACTTCTACCAAACAAACTAAAAATGGCCCCCGTCTCTCTCTACAAGGCCTTTTAAGGATAAACTGCCCAATTAAGAAATGATACTTCAATTATTTTTACTTTTAACCCAATAACCAACCACCCGTGGCCACAATGAGGATTTTTCTACCCAATTACAAAATCCCACCCAGAGCCATGAAGAAGAAGGTGAAAAAGAAGGACTGGCCTCTGNGTTGCAGATTTAACCTTTATTTCCAGAGTGTCTTGAGCTGTCCTTGAAGCCTCGATGTTCACCAGATGGTGCCTTACCCTTGTGTTTGCTAAGAGCAGCAGGCTTTGGGCCATGACAGAAACCAGCTTTTGGTGCTCTGTGGCTTCCTGACCCTTTCAGGTTGAGCAATGTCTCTGCTGGTGCATGGATGTCTGCTGGTAAGTTTGCTGAAAATAATAATAATTAAAAAAAAAAACCCCCACAAATCAATTCCTTCATGAGGCAGGGAATTGTTACTCTGTGTTTTATCAAAGTGGATATTTTGTCTTACATTTGAAATGACTGGCTTGCTGTGAGAGGCAGGTATTTGTAATGGTCCCAAGTGTGAGAAACAAGGCTCACTGTTAATTTTTTCTGTAAGACTTTAATAAGAGATAAAAAGGACAATATCCAGCACTGGGGTCCTTGACAATCTGCCAAAAGCATCCTGTTAGCTTAAAACAATATTTAATATACTTTTCAGTACATGGGTTAAATGCATATTACTGAGGGTCATACCCAACCAAACATTCCTGTGAGTTTACATGTTCTAGGAACTCTTTTGCTTGGTTTTAACCTTTAACTTGTCTGCATGCTATCTTGTAGAATAAATCAATACATTTTATTTCTTTTCAAGGTTCTATTTCGTTGTTCTGACACATCTTGATAACTGGAGAGTCAGCAGTAAATTTTTCTCTTGGTGTCCCGTTCTTGTCACTGTTATCTTATCATTCAGATAAGACAGTCCACAAATGTGAGAAACAACACAGCTATTTCACAGCAAAATCTGAGCCAGTTACACGAATAAAAGCATGTTAACATGACATTGTCTCTATTTTAATATTATGCTAAGGCCTAAGCTATTTTATCACACTACAATTTATATGTTACATGGTGCACACATAAGCTGTATATATATATATATACCATACTATACTAAAAAGCAGTTAGAAGGAATTATAGATTGTACCATATCAAAATCTTTGTGGTCAATAATAACTCGCAAAAGCCAATACATAAATGCCAAAGCCAATGCTATATTGTCATTTATAACACTATATTGTCATTTATAACACTGTATTGTCATTAATAACACTATATTGTCATTTATAAGCAAGGAGAGTTGTTAGTGGATACTCAAGGCATGCGTGAGAAGATTGTTCAATATATTCATTTTGACCAAAGCAGCAAAGCTTTGAAGCTTATTTGCAGCTACAAAGCTCCAGACAGGTAAACCCAAAATTCTAGTGATGGTTTTGAATGCATGTCCTCCACACTGGAAATCTTTGCATGATACTTCCATATATTCCAAATAAACCTGTTTAAACCATCACTGTAGTCAGGTAAAAACCACCCAGGTGCACTTTGAACCTTATCAATAAAACGCCACTGCACAGATACGACTGCCCTGGAGCTAAGGGTGCCTCCAGGAAGGGATCCCAAATCCCCTCACCCAGGGCTTGACATTCCAGGGAGATGCAGGGAAATGTGAGCAGGGGCTGCACCCAAACCTCAGGTGTCACCTGACAAATCCAAATTTGAGCCCCAAAACCAAGCAGAGAACTTCCTGTGGGGTTTTTATCTTCTTTTCTTGTGTTACAGCTGGGATTAATGCTCGAGAGGCGCAGTTTTGTGTTCGGACTCAGATGTTTGTTAATTCTTATCTGCAGTACAGTCTCACAAGCTGTGAGTTCTAGCTAACAAAGTGAAAAATGGCTCTGTCTCTGACTCTTTCCAATGTGTTTTAAGCAAAAACTGTCCAATTAAGAAATGACACCTCAATTATTTTTACTTTTAACACAATAACCAACCACCCGTGGCCCACAGTACAAACTCTTTCACCCAATTACAAAATACCACCCAAACCCATGAAAAAAAAGGTGAAAGAAGAACCTAGCCAACACCCTAAATCCTCCATCTTTCTTTATATATATTACTATATTCTAAACCCTTAAACTCTAAGTTTTGCCCCCTGTGCTCTCACACACTTCTATTCAAACTCCACACCCACAATCCCAGTGCTGTCACTCCATTTTGGGAGCCTTTTCCACAGCCTCAGGTGAAATGCAGTGTTTGCTTGGGGGTCAGTGCCTGTCAGCACAGAAAGTCTGAAATTCCCAGTGCCCGGGGTTCCAACAACTTCCTGCCATGACAGTGTGAGAATTCAGGAGCAGGTTTGCATCTCTTAAAGGCCAATTAGTTCCAGGAAGTTGATCTGAGGTGCTGCTGAGTTGTTGTTCCGGGAATTAGGGCCGGGATTCATGGCTCCAAAATCCCCCCAAACGCGTTTGTGTTCCGTTCAGAGCGATGCCAGCGTTTTAGAACAGACTCTGAGCCCAAAGCTTGTCTTGGAGGGAGGCTGGAAATCTTCTGGGACAGGCGTGAAGCCTTGTCCTGCTGCCATTGTCATGCAATTGAGCCATCAGCCAAAGCCAGCCAGGACTCCTTTTCCTGCATTGACCACTTGCAAAATGCTCGATTTTTTCTGAAGCTTTTTGCTTTTAATATTTTTATATTTCCTTTTTTTTTTTCCAACTGAAAAGAAAACAAATTTTTCTATTTATCTCCTACCTTCAGAGTGAGTGGCCTGATTGTTTGTCCTTATCACTTCAAGCCAGAAAGTTTTATAGATTTGCAAAGCACCTCAATATTGCAGCTCCAAATTCCTAATTTGGCAGGAGGGGCGAGGGGGGAAAGAATTTCTTGTTTCCATTTAAACTGCTTTTAGTTCAGACTGAAATCCCATTTAAACCTGAAGGTTTGGATTGAAGTTTGAGGATCAAAGAAAACAGAACAAATAGAAAATGTGGCTTTAGCTTGGAGCTATATCTGAAAAGGGTAACCTCAGACTCAGAGCTTCTCTTCTCTCTGCTGCACCCCCTCCAAAATGCTCTGATTTTCCCAATTTCTCCTGCCAAGAGTCTTAACTGCATTAACATGTGCATGTGCCCGCAGCCTTTTTTTTGCTTGCTTTGCTCTGTATGACAACTGCATGTAAGAACCACAAATGCAAAGTCTTTTCTTATTCAGAAAAGAGGGCCTATTTAAAAGGAGCCACGAGCTCAAACGTAGAGGAAGGCCCAAAATTAGAATCCCTTGGATTAGCAGTGTTGGCAGCTGCTGTTGCCAGTCGAGAGGCTTTGTAAACCAGGAAACAGCATCTGCCAGAGCTGCCTCCTCTCCACCAGGCTTGGGGAAGTGCAGCCCTTGAGTTGGGTTCAAATTGGACAAGGAGTTTTGTGGGAGTCGCGAGGGGGGAAAAAAAAAATTGCAATGAAATGACAGAAACTGAAAAAAGCTCGACTCGCACAAAGGTGGCACAGCCAGCCTCTAAAACAGGGGATAATTGTGTTTGTCAAAATGTGTTTCTGGCCCTCACTCTGATGGTGGAGCTCTGTGGATCCTGCCTGGTGGGTGGGTCTGGGAGCTGCAGACAACTTCCCCCTCTGGATGTCACCCAAAGTGACTTGCCCAGTCACACGGACAAAATCTGATTTCAGATGTGCCAGGATGTCATCCCCTGAACAATAGCTCGGCCCTGGCACTTTCAGGCAGCGTTTTCAGGTTTGAGAGAAACTCAAATACCCCCAAAATCTGAAGCACTCACTGGAGGTGGCAGGAGAAACACCAGAACAAAAATGTTGTACTTTTGTGGCCCAAATTCTGTTGGTTTTTTAAATGATTTTGAAGTTCTACTTGAGTTTGAATTGCTCTTCAAAGCTCTAATTTTCCTTCAGCATCGCTTTGCAGAAATTGGTTTTCTTCTCCTTGTGGCTTCATTCTTAAGCATGATATTGAAACTTGGGCAATATTTTTAAATCTAATGAAGAGAATTGTAAAGACTGTTAAAACTTTATTTCTCTCTCACACAATGGTGAAGATGCCCCTTTTCAAGTATTAAGAGTCAACAGCCTTTTCAGATTAGAGATCCATTTTAAGAGAATGTCTGGTCTAAATTTGGCCTGACTGGGCATTGGGAACTTTGTGGGAAATTAGAGGCTGAGGAGCACCAAGCCTTTGGTGAAAATCTGGGTGTTTGGGTCAGATTCTGTGAATTTTGGCCTTGGAATCTTGGCCAAAGCATTCAGGGTTGCCTTGGCTGCTGCTCCCCATCAGCATTGGGCTCTGGTGTGTGATGTGGGGCCTGACACAAAACAGGAGCCATCCTCAGGCTGCTGATCCACAGTCAATGTTTCTTTTAAATACCAGAAATCCAGGCTGGAATGGTGTTCCTTCTGCTGCAATCCGACATGTGGTTCTACCTACTCTCACCCAAACCCAAAACACTTAAAAAAAGAGACAGAGTAACAGATGGGAGCTGCCTCCAGTCCTCAAACAAACCAAAATCCCGGGGGACTGGAGCAGCACCTACAGAAGGCAGGCAGAGGATTTGATATCATGTTTACACATCATGTTTTCACCAAAGGAAACATTTCACTTGGGGAAAGTGGCACCTCCAAATAATTTAGGCAGTTTGTTGGTTCTCACAGGCTTCCAGAACCACTGGTGACCCCTCGTGCTGAGTGCCCAGGCCTGGCTTTGGCAGATTTAGCACTGGCAGAGAAGATTCAGGGCATCAGCACCACCTTCTCCATCTCTTTTCCCTCATGGATCACTGCCTGCTGGCAAACTTGGCTCTGGCATTCTCTTCTTTGGGAAGAGAAATGGCACAGAGCTTAGAGACTGGTAAAAAATTAAATAACAAACACCACCCCCAGTTACTTACACTGAGGGTTTGTTTTTGTTTTGTTTTGTGGGGTTTTTTTTCCCCAGAGTCCGTGATCCTTGCTGGAGCTTTTATGTGCTTTTATTTGCCTTTATTTGCTTCCACGAGGCAAAAAGTCTTTCATACTTAGTCATTTGTACATGCTGGAGATGAAAAGAGGCCGTCAGGACAGGGTAGCAGCATTATTATTGAAGGTTCAGGGATTGCACTGGCACGCAAAGAAACTCTGCTCTAAATTCTGCTCCAGCCTCCTGCTTGGGCAAATTACTTTGCCTTTCTGAGCACTTGCTGCTCCCTTTTTCTGTGCTGGCTTCCTGCATTGGTGTGTCTCCAAGGACGGGCTTTGTGCAGCCCCCGGGGCCGGCAGGAGCTCAATGCCCCCGAGGCAGGAAGTCAGAACTGCCCAACTCCTGCCCGCAGCAGCTCCCCCGGCCACAAACGCCAAAAAATGCCAAAAAAAAGGTGCAAAAAAGCAGGAAAAAGGGGTGGGTGGACTCTTTATCACCCTTGTGTCCTCCCGGGCTAGGGGATGGGAGAAGGGAAGCAAAGCTTGTGACTGGCGGTACCTGGGAGTGAGAACCTTTCATTTCTGAAGGTCAGCACAGGGCGGGAAATCCATTGCCGCACTAAATTTGGATTTGGCTTTCTTTCTGTGGCCAGGATGGGCCAGGAATGGGGGGTTATTTCCTGGGTGTCAGCAGAGGGATAATGGAACCTGTTGTAGCGTCAACCCCAATGCTGACTGGCGCCAGTTGTGTCCTTTGCTGAGCCTCTCCCCGAGGCCCAGATGTTGCATTTTCTAGGCACCCGTTGTGCCTTTTTTGAGCCTCTCTGTGTTGCATTTTCTACCAGTTCTGTCCTTTGACCCTCTCTTTGATCCCCAGATGTTGCATTTTCTAGGCACCAGCTGTGCCTTTTTTGAGCCTCTCTGTGTTGCATTTTCTACCCTGCAAACCAGTGTATGTTCTCAGGAAAGACCTTGGGGTCTGCACAACAACAATTAACACCAATTAGGGCTAAAGAATGACACCCAATCAATGTAAGGAACAACGAGCAAACCCATTTTTGGTGGGGTTTTTTTGGTTTATGCAGCAGTAACTTGTATTATCACCCCACTCCATTGAACTTCAGATGGATGGGAGTACAACCAGGAGTCCAAATAAATACGGGAATGCTGTCCTTGCTTTTCCAAAGCACCTCCTATTTGCTGTGTGGGAGCTAGAAGGGAATGTGTGGTTGCAGTTGATGGTTATTATTATATTTTATTATACTTATTAACTTTTATTATATTTATTTTTATTTATTATTGATTATATATATTATATTTAATCAGTCTAGAAGCTAAAAATATAAATTGTGCCAAAGATTTTAGTGCAAAGGAATACAACAGTGCCAACAGCAAAGGGAACACCATTCCAGAATGTGGGAATCACCAAAGCAAGCAGGTAACCCCAGAACCATTTGGTTCTGTGGTAAATTGCTAGAAATGTATCTGAAGTTGGGCCCAAAACGTTGTGGCGTGTAAATATAAAGTAGTAGGAGCAGATGGTGCTAATGTGGGCTGAGGAAAAATACACCCAAAATAGTTTATGACCACCCCCAGCCTTGGTAGAGCTGCTGGGGTTGATTAGGAATTGGTGTTAATCACTGTAAAATCTTTGGAAGGGACTGATTATCAATTATTTTTGATGTAATTCCATGATGAGTGAAAAAAGCTTCTCCTTCCTGCATCTATTGTCTGTATTAAACAAAAAATCTTACAAGGTCAAGAAGAGAGTATCACTGCATGTTTGCGAGAAAATATTGTAGATTTTGCAAGGGGCCTCATGCAGACTCCCAGCATTGTCAGGATAATTTTGCACTTGTGGTTTAAGTGTGTTTTGTAAGGAGAGGCAAGACAGGCTATTTTTAGAAAACTATATTCTTTCTTCCCTTCGCATGCAGACTCTGCTGTGTGGCTAGAGAGATTTGTTTCCTCAGGGGTGGCTAGAACTGGGAGCAAGCAGATGAGCTTTCCTGACATGTCTTAGAGCCTGAAGGGAAATTTGTCTGGCAGGGAAGGCCCTGGGGGTGCTGGGGACTGCAGCTGGACACCAGCCCAGGTGTGCCCAGGTAGGCACGAGGCCCCTGGGCCGGGTCAGGAATGGAGAGGCCACAGAACCAGGGCAGGGATTGTCCCCATTCCACAGGAATGGCCCCTGTGGCCATTGATGTCCACATCAATGCAAAATTTGTTTTAAATAAAAATATTTTCTGGACACAACCTTGTTCTGCCATCCAGCTTGAACTGTGAGTAGACCTGCATGATCACATAAAATAAATGAAATAAGGAATTAATCTGGATCCTGAGCTAGCAGGAGCAGCAGGCAGTAGAAAAGGTTGTAATTTATATTGTCCAAGTCATTCCAGTACCTCCTTTCTGGCCTGTGACATCTGCCTCAGACTGGAGCCTTCCCTGCTTTTAGTGTGTCCTGTGTGGAGAAGGGCAAAGATGCCTTGGAGGTGTTGGGGCTTTGATCAGTGGAGAATTAATTGAGAAGAGCTTTCTCTGCTGCTCAGACCATGGTGGAGCCTTCTCCTGATGAATATTTGGCCTGTTACGCTGAGCCCTCCCTCAAGCCTAGCCCTGACCTGACCTGTTGGATTCCTTTCTGCAGGACTTGGGGCCCAGATGTGCACAGGGATCTGATTTTGAGGTTCTGATGCCTTTTCTGTCAGCACAGCTGGATTAAAAAGCTGTGCCAGAAGAGAGAAGGTTTTCCCAGGTTTAATTCTGCAGTTCTGTCTGTTTCACAAATTTGTAGTCCGATGAGGTGATGTGTTATGGGTGGCTTTGAAACCAGTGAGCTGGGATTTCCAGAAGTGGGTACTGGATCCCTGCTCTTCAGAAGTTTCAGCCATCCAAAATGGAGAATTCTGCTTTTCTCAACACTGACATCAATATAGACAGGTTAAAAATCAGTTTCCACGTCCTACTTTAGGCACCACAGTCTGGAGAGTGCATCTCATGCATTTCCCTCTACTGCCCCAGTTCCTGGCCTAATCCTGAGCAGAAATGTTTGCACAGCTGGCCGTGCACAAATGGAGATTTCCCTGCTTTTTGCTGCCACCAGCAAGAAAACTCATGAAAGATGACAGCAATATTGCTGTTCACTTCCATGAGCTCAACTCCTCCCATCCACTTTTGTGCAGTCCAGGAGGGAGAAAAATGCTTTTGTGCCGTGGCCCTGCCTTTGTTGCAGTTTCCCTGGTAGTGCCCATGCCCTTGGCTGCTATGTGAGCTTGGCTCTCCCAGGCCATTCTTCTCCAGCGTGGTGGTGCTGCGGGACAACCAGCTGGGATCCAACCCCCTGATGCAGAGGGCTTTGCAGCCCTTGGCTCAGCAGCCTTAGTAACTGAAGTCAAGGAAGCTCTTTTGTGCCCTGAGGAATGTGGTGGGAAGCTGCTGTGCCCTTCCCAGCGCACTCAGAGTTGAAGGGATGGGGGCAGCAGAGTTGTTTGATGGATTTCTCCATCTCCTTCCCACAAAGCCAGCGCTGGGGAGTGAATGCTGTACCTGCTCTGCTGCCTGACAGCTGCAATTTGTATTTCCTCCTGCCCAGGCCAGCCCCAGGAGCTTACATAAGTGTCTTTCTGTCCCATTCCATGTCAGAGCAATTTGAAATTTAAATCCCCGTGCTGTGGGATAGTGCCTAATGTGATTAGAGAGCGTGTACCCAGGATCTTTGCTGCTGCACCGCCAGTTCTTCCAGGTTTTTGTAAGTCATAAAGCACTGCAGTGTGTGAAGAGTGTGGATTGCATGTTAGACTCCACTTCTGTTGTTGTCATTTATTATCATTAATTCTTAGGCTTGGGAAAAGTTACTTTTCACGGTCTGGAAAAACCCCTCCTTTCCAAACTGTGGAATTGAAGTATTTATTCATTGTCTGATGCTGTATGACCATAAATGCACAAATGTCCATGCACGGATGCCAATGCTAGTAAAACCTGGGATAATGGCATCAGCAGTGGTAGGACAGCACAGGAGCAAACTGGGCAATCCCCACCTGAATCCTCTCAAAAGGAGCCTCTGGGTTTGCTGCTGGCAAGGTTTGGGATGCTTGTGGTCTGTGCAGTGGTTGTTTTGTGCCATAAAGTGCAGCACAATCCCAGGTGATTATTTGAACCACTGTTTTTAATATCTTTTTAATATAAAAAGCCCCAGGCTGCCTGCCAGCCACCCCTCACCTTTGACACAAATGTGTTGGGCACTCTTGGAGAGTCTCAGCATTGCAGAGGTGCTGAAACAGGTCTGGGCTCCTTCCTCCAGGAGGTTCCTTGCTTTATTCCTGAATATTTCCTAACTCACCCTCTGGTTTGTCTTTGTCACAGAGTCTTGATGAGTTTCTCTCTGCATCCAGCAGAGGTTTAATCCCAGGAGAGCTCTGCAGAGCCTGGAGGGCTGGAGGAGCAGGAGGGGCTCCATGCCCAGCACTCACCTGCAGAGCCTGTTTGGAGATCTGAGGGGCTGAATCTCTGTTCTTCTCCATCTCCTTTCCTCTCCATCTCCTTTCCTCTCCATCCCTGTTCCTCTCCATCCCTGTTCCTCTCCATCCCTGTTCCTCTCCATCCCTGTTCCTCTCCATCTCTTTTCCTCTCCATCCCTGTTCCTCTCCATCCCTGTTCCTCCTGGCTTGGGTGCTCAGTTCTGACTCATCCCAGATCTCTGGGAGCATGAATTTCTCCCTCATCATGAACCAAACAAGAGATGCACATGTAGATCCCTCCATGCAGTGTTGGGTTATTGGAGGGGGGATTTTATGTTGTTTTAGCTTTTTTTGGTTTTTTTTTCCCCCCACTCATCCTGAACACATTCAGCATCTTCCAATCCTTGGAAACCCTGCTGATGACAAAACCCGACCCAAACACAAATTGCAACAACAACAACAACAAATCTAACCTAGTGCAGGACTGTAAAGTCCCAGGGCACCCTGGTGGTTTGGTTTTTTGGGTTTTTTTTTCATCCAGGCTGTTTTGGCTGAAAAGAGCCACATTCAGTTCTGGCTGTTGAGCAGCAGATGGAGCTGCCAAACTGCACATCTGGGGCTGCACCCTGCAGCTGGCTGAAGCCACCCACGCACGGCCCTGCAGCTGGGCAGGTCCCACAGCAGGAGCCCCCTTTTGCCCATTTCCTCCTGCATTGGGAAATGCATTTCCTGGAATGCTGAGCACAGCCGGGAGTGGTGGGGTTTGCTGCAGGAAATTGGACAGGCCTGGGATGTGGAAAACTGGATTTTAAAGAGGGAGACATCTGCACACAGGGCTTGTGATGGATTTTCACTCTCTGATCCTCACCCTGAAGTGGAGCAGAGAGGAAGGAAGGTTACAAGCACCATCCTTGTTCTCACCCCAACCACACCTACAGCTGGTTCTTCTACAGCTTCCAACCAAAACCTCTCCTTTTAATAGCTGGATGTGGCTTTATAATCATGCAGTGGTCAGAAATGAGAATTCAAAGAAAAATACAGCCTTTACATATGTTTTAATATTTCTTTTACCATAATTTTCAACTAGAAGTGAATGGCTTATAACCTCAGTCCTCCCTTAGCAAACTCTGTAAATGAAATTATTGTCGATCTCTGCCTGACCTCGTGCCCAGTGTCACCAACACAAGGTGCAGCTTCTTCACCCTGGCCAGTGGTGCAGCCTCTGCTTTGAGCACTGGGCTGACACGTGGCAAAAGGAGTTACCAAGAGAAAACAGACAATAAATCAGTGTGGAGGGGTCACAGAAGCCATGAAAAGCATTATTTCAGTGTGTTTTTTCCAGCTGAAGCAGAGCTGGGAGAGTTTGTGGGAACCACAAGCACTTTAGAGTTGACTAAAATACCCCAGGTCATTTGTTCATAATCCGTATTTGCTTCCTTGATTATTCTTCTATTTAGATTTAGAAGGTGTACCTAGGAAAAGCAATGGTGTTTGAAAAGGCCCACAAATGGTTGGAAACAGAAGTGAGGAGGGATCATGGCAGGTTCTCATCTTACTGTGCTTATAATTTCAGATTTGTGAAACATTTGTCTTACATTAACAGCTAATTACAACCACATGTAAAACTTGCCATCATTACTCAGGATTAAGTCCCGTTGCTTGATCTGGTTTATTGTTTAATTCCTTTGGGAGCAGTTTAGGGAAAGGTATTTTAGATAAGAGAACTTTCTAAATTCACTGTGAATCCACTATTAATGGTGGCATCTGCTATTTCTTGATATCCTTTTTTTGAATTCTTTCTGCAGTTTCATAAGAGATCTATAGGGATGAAATAGAATCAGTGGGTCTCAGAGATTGTTTCGGTTAAAAGTGAATATTCTAAATTTAGTATTGATCCACTCTTAAAGGTGGAAACTGCTATTATTTGGTTGTTATTTTTTGAATTCTCTTTTGTGCAGACTCATACAAGATCTACAGGGGAAAAGGATAATAAATGCTCTTGGAGATTGTTTTGGGTTAATACTGAGCTTTCTAAATTCACTAATAATCCATTATTAAAGGTGGCAACTGCTATTACTTGCTTTTTTTAAATTATTTCTCTAGACTCATAAGAGATCTATAGAAAAAATTATAATAAGTGGGTCTTGGAGATTGTTTTGATTAATAGTGAACTCGTAATTCAGTATTAATCCACTATTAAAGATGGCAACTGCTATTAGTTGAAATTGCTTTTAAATTCTTTCTGTAGACTTGTAAGTTATCTATAGGGACAAAATGTAATCAGCATGCCTTGGAGATTGTTTTGGATTAATAGTGAACTTTTAAAATTTACTGGTAACCCACTATTAAAGGTGGCAAGTGCTACTCCTTAAATTTTTTAAAATTCTTTCTGTAGACCCGTAAGAAATTCATAGGGATAAAATATAATTGGTGGGTCTTGGAGATGGTTTTGGATTAACAGTGAATGTTCTAAATTCAGTATTGATCCACTAAAAGGTGGTAACTGCTATTTCTTAAATTTTTTTTAATTCTTTTCTTTGTAGGTTCATAGGAGATCTATAGGAAAAAATAATAAATGGGTCATGGAGATTGTTTTGATTAATAGTGAACACTCTAAATCCACTATTAATGATGACAACCACTATTCCTTGATTTTTTTTTTTTTAATTCTTTCTGTAGACTCATAGGAGATATATAGGAAAAATTAGAATCAGTAGGTCTTGGAGATTGTTTAGGATTAATTGTGAATGTTCTAAACTCACTATTAATCCACTATTAAAGGGTGCCATTTCTTGATTTTTTTTTAAAAAAATCTTTCGGTAGACTTGTAAGTGATCTATAGGGACAAAATGTAATAAGTGGGTCTTGGAGGTTGTTTTGGATTAATTGTGAATGTTCTAAATTCAGTATTAATCCGCTGTTAAAGGTGGCAACTGGTACTCTTTGGGGTTTTAATTCTTTTTTCTATAGACTGATAGGAGATCTATAGGAAAAAATAGTAAGTGGGTCTTGGAAATAAAGACAAAGATAAAGATAAAGATAATAATAATGAGATAAATAATAATAGGGAGATAAAAATAAGTGGGTCTTAGTTTTACATTAATAGCGAACAATCTAAATTGCTACTAACGGCAGCAACCGCTATCCCTCAATTTTTTAAAAAAATTCTTTTTGAATGAAAAACTGTAACCAGTGGACATTAGAGCTTGGTTTGCGAGTCCAGAACAAACCCCCGGGGCAGGGCACAGCCCTCCCACGGGGCGGCCACGGGTGTGTCTGAGGTGTCCCCGTGTCGCGCAGGTGGCAGCGGAGCGCGGTGAGGCTCCGTGTCCCGGCTCTCCCGGCTCTCCCCGCCCTCGCCGTCGTTCCCGGGTGGATCGCCACGAGCCGCAAAGCTGCTGTCCACGTGGACTGGTGCTGAAATCTCCCGCCCGGCCGCCGCCAGAGCCTCGCCAGCCAAGCCCAGAGACATGGCCACCAACGGCACCAAAGTGGCGGATGGACAGATCTCCACCGAGGTCGACGCCTCCATCACCAACGACAAGCCCAAAACCTTGGTAGTAAAAGTGCAGAAGAAGAAGACGGACCTTCCAGACCGAGACACTTGGAAAGGGAAATTTGACTTTCTTATGTCCTGTGTAGGTTATGCCATTGGCTTAGGGAATGTGTGGAGGTTTCCCTACCTGTGTGGCAAGAACGGTGGAGGTACGTTGGCCGTGTTCGTGTATTAGGATCAAATCACCAAATTACCATCAATTGACCAACAAATCAAAACCTGGTCTCAATAGATTTTTCATACGTAGAGTTGGTTTAGGTTGGGGACTTTTAGGTTGGTATTTTGGGGGGGTTGCAGTATTTATTATGGGGGTTTTCTTGGTGTTTTTTTGTTTTTTGGGTTTTTTGGGGGGTTTTTTTTGTTGGGTTGGTTGGTTTGGTTTATTGGGGGGTTGGGGTGTTTTTGGGTTTTTTTGGCTTTTTGCTTGCTGTGTTGTCTTTGGTGGGGTCTTTTGAGTTTTATGTTTTGTGTCTTTTGGGTTGTGTTGGTTTGGTTTGGAGTTTTGGTTTTCTGTTTGTTTGCTGTAGGGTCTTTTGGGGTTTATTTTGGTTTCTGTTTTGTTTTGGATTTTTTGCATTTTGTTGTTGGTTTGGTTGGTTTTTTTGGTATTTTGTTTGTTTGCTGTGGGGGGTTGGGGGATTTTTGAGGGGGTTGTTTTGGGGTTTTGGGGTTTTGATGTTTTGGTTTGGATTTCTGGGGTTTTTGCTTTGTTTGGGGGTTTTGGCATTTTTTGTTGTTGCTTTGGTTTGGTTTTTGGGTTTTTTTGGGTTTTTGCTCATTTGCTGTGGTGTTTTGGGGTGTGTTTTTTTATTGTGGTTTTTGTTGGTTTGGTTTTTGGTTTTGGGGGAGGGTTTAGGTTCTGTTGTTGTTGTTTTGGCCTGGTTTTTTGGGTTTTTTGGGTTTTATTGCTTTCCACTTTCCCAGGAGGTTCAGAGCCATTTTGAAGTGTGGAGCTCAGCTTTGAGCTCTGGCCTGGTTTGTTCTAACTCCTGGCTGCCAGTTGCACTTACAAGACCATAAAGTATTAAAGCAGAACTAAAGCACATTGCCCTCCACCCAACCCTGCAGATCCCTCTCTTTTGGGCTGAGTTTTGAGAGGATTTCATGGAGTTTTTAGCTGACTCTGAGCTCCCCATAAAAGGCTGGGAAGCAGCCAGGGCTGGTTGAAGCCTTTGTGCTCTCCAGGAGAGGTGAAGTCAACAAAACCCAAAGGCTTTTGGATTTCAGCTTTTTACTTCAACAGAAAACATTTAAACGATGGGGTGTCATTTTTTCCCTTTATTTTCATCTCTTGAGGTGCTGGTTCAGAATCGCACGTGTGATTTCCACTAACATTTTTGAAAAGTTACATCTGAGAGGAAAAACCCCTGTGGGTTTCTTTTCATATACAACAGGGATGGAAACTGGAAATTCAGTTGTGTTTTTCCCCACGATAACTGACTTTTTTTAAAATTTCTTTTTAGGTGCATTCCTGATTCCCTATTTCCTTACTTTAATTTTTGCTGGAGTGCCACTGTTCCTTTTGGAGTGTTCTCTTGGTCAGTATACATCTATAGGAGGCCTTGGAGTGTGGAAGCTTGCTCCAATGTTCAAAGGTACAGCATGGATTATTTCTCATTTCTCAATTATTTCTCATTTCTTTCCAAATTGCAGAAATTTCACAAACTGCCAGGGCAAGGATGTTTCTTGGTGCCTTTCATTTCTGTTTAAACCATGATTTTTCTAGAAGAAAACACTGATTTTCTGAGGTGTAACTGATGGTTTTGAAACATGCTGGGCTATATTTTTTGTTCTCCATTAAAAATAGCAAGATTTAGGCATTAGAATCACAACAAATTTATTTTAAACTTCAAAAAAATTCTTGGGGTTTCTTGTAGAAATGCATAAAGAGTGTTAAAAATAGCATATCCAGCAGCAGTTGTCTGAGAAGGTTTGGAACGGTTCGCAGCAATTTGGTAAATTTTTCTGAGCTCACAGAGATTGGCATAACCTGGTTTTTTTAACTGAAATTCAAAAGCCAGACACTTTTTGGCAATTACATGCTGAATTCCTCAAGACAAACTCACTCCACACTTTGACTTTGAGTTTGAGGTTTGATTGCCAGAACCCCAAGGTTTTAATCCCGATTCTGCACAGACCCACGAACCTCTCAAATGAGGGTTTTAGAAGCCATGCTTTTCACCCTTTTAATCCCAAATCCTTTGATATTCCCAAGCTCCTGAGCTGAGTCCTGGCCCAGCAGAGCCTGCACGTGGTGTTATAAATTATCTCACCCAGCAGGACTGGCAATTAGCACAGGGGGAGACGAAAGTTTGTTGAGATTGGATTTTGCATTGGGAGATTTTGCATTGGGAAAACAGAGAGACGAAATTGTTTCTCACAGAGAAGTGTTTTTACTTGAGTTGCTGCTGTTGGTAGGGGTTGGTACAACCTTGCTCTGCATTTTCCTGATTATTGTGAGCACTTCCTGCTGCTCAGGGTGGTGGAGCAGCTGCCCTGAACAGTTTAGAACATCCCTGGAGTGTCCATGTGGAGCAGAAGACATCCTTGTGGTGGAACCCTGATGTTTGTTTATTCTGACGTGCCAACAGCCCTGTGCTGAGCACCGGGCACTCTGCTCCGTGTCCTGAGTGCCCTGGAACATATTCTCACTGTGTGTGCATCTGCCACCAGGTCCTGTGGGGCTGCTGTTCCACAGAATGAGCTGATTTAGCTCTTTTTCCTGGGAGTAAAACATGCCAGGGAACTCTCAGCAGCAGCAGGTGGGACTGCACCACAGAGAGAGCTGAAGGCTGGCACTGAATTCCTGGATGGCTGAGCCATCACCCAAATAATCACCTTTGTGTAATGGCACTCCTGCAATTCTCACTTCTACAACATTTCCCACGTGGTGCCTGCCCCATGTGATGTCTTTGCCCTGAACTGCAGCTCTTCCTCTGAAAGTTCCCTTGTTTTATTTCTCTTTGTTTTCCTTACAGGTGTGGGACTGGCTGCTGCAGTCCTGTCCTTTTGGCTAAATATTTACTACATTGTGATTATCTCGTGGGCCATATACTACCTGTATAATTCCTTTACCACTGTAAGTGTGTGTCAGAGGGGATGGGGAATTGTTTCTTGGATGTAAAGCCAAGCAAAATACGAATACATCACTAATCTGCCCCAGTGTAGATGTGTGAGGTTAACACAGTGTGCACAGTAATCTGTAGGATAATCCATTCTTACTGGGAAAAAACCCTATTTTGTAAAAACCCCTTTAATTTCTTTTTTTTTTCTCCACAAGAAATTTAGAGCAGCAAACTGAGCTTACAGGCCAGCCACTCCCTCAGGAAAAAATTCTAGTGTAGAGCTAATTATTTTATTTCTTCAGCAGCAGCCACACAAACATGAGTTCTTTGGGAAATAGTATCATTGCAGTGTGGTTTAATGATGGAGGGGTTTATTAAAGAAACCCCCATGGAATGGAAGGTCTGTGATTTGATTAACTCTGAACTTCCATTCATTGTTGTTATTCTTTGCTTTGTTTTCTTTCCTGTTTACTTTATTTTTAGCTGCCTTTTTTTCCCCCTCAAGGGTGATTCATCAGCTGAGTAAGTCTTGTCTGATTCGTGGGGTTTGGCCATCTGAGGAAGCATTCTTACATAAGTTCTATATAATTAATGCATCATTGTTCAATTGTCTCTTCTCTAAATTTTGCTCATGCTTGCTTGTTCTTGGCTTTAAAGGATTTTGCCTTGACCAAATTTGCATTAATTACTGTCTGGGAGTGACATGACCATTTCTGCTTTGTTGTCCTCAGAATTGTTATTGATGTGAAAGGTCAGGCAGAGTCTGGAAGTGTTTCTTGTGGCCCATGTTAAATGTATATTGACTTCTCATTTCCTTGAAGCCTCTTATGCTTGTGTATAAAGCACGCAGTGCCCTGATACAACCGTTCTGTGAGAGGGCTTTCCAACAATTGCCATCAGAAGGATCTGTAAATTATATGTAAATTATATGTAAAGGAGGCTCATTCTAATGGATACCATGAGAAGCAGGTTCTGCACCTCAGAACTTCTGAAAGGTGGGATGGACACAGGCAGAACGTGCATGCAACAAATAGAAATTTTACCTTTCTGATTATCCCCTGAGGGGAAAATGAAAATTTCTGATCTATAACCATCACAACTTTATTATCTCTTGTGCAACAAGAGGTACCAGGACATCCAGGAAGTCCTTTCTGCTGTTTCAAAATACTCTCATGTTGAGAGTATTGAATCCAGAGAGTTTGGGCTGCTGTGTTAAAGAGAAAAAGGAATATTTTCACACCTGCCTTCCACAACTGCTAGAAATTTAAATAACTTTTCACCCCGGGGAGATCAAGGTCCGCAGAGCTCCAGGTGCTTTAGCTCTGCACTCAGCCGTCAGTTCTAGCAAAGAAAGAGACACTTGAGGCAATTCTTGCTTTAAAAGTGTTTGACCCCAGGTGTTTGGTTCTCTTCCTCCACCAGACCCTTCCTTGGAAACACTGTGAGAACCCCTGGAACACCGACCGCTGCTTCTCCAACTACACCTTAGCCAACACCACCAACATGACAAGCGCCGTGGTGGAGTTCTGGGAGTAAGCTCAGCATTTCCCTCCCTCCTTGCCTTGCCTGTTTGAGGACCACCTTGCTGTCCTTCCCCTTTTATCTCCTGAGTTCTTTGCCAAAAGCCCCATTCCGTTGGCTCGTTCCAGACGCAACATGCACCAAATGACCGATGGCCTGGAAAAGCCCGGGCAGATCCGATGGCCACTGGCAATCACCCTGGCTATTGCCTGGATCCTGGTGTATTTTTGTATCTGGAAGGGGGTAGGCTGGACTGGAAAGGTAAGATTAAAAAGTACTGTGAATACCTTTCAATTAAAAAATGCCCGTTTTGCTCAAATATTCTGAGAATTCTTGAGGTAAGAGGCACTGGGGGCAGTTTGGCTGTCAGAGCTCTGTGAGGTGTTTAATTTGTGTTTTCTTGGATTGATACAGCCCCACATTTTAGAAAGAGCTGCCTCCTCTGCAGCTAGGTCAGACCACAGCCTCAGATCCTTCACTTACAGGCCCCTTGGCTTGGCCAGATATAAAATCAGCTCAAATTAGTCCTGCTTGTCCCTGGGATGAATATTCCAGCTGGTTTGCACAGCAATAGAGTGAGGATGAAGTGGTTTGGTTTCAGCCAGAATTGTGCATTCATTGCACAGCTCTTGCTGGACCTGGATGCATAAGGAGGTGTGGGAAGAGCTGCTCCCACCTTCCCTCACGTGAGTGAGAAACATTTGAGATCCTTTCACAGGATTTCACGCTGTGCTTCTTGGGGTCTGCCTGGCTGTGAGCAGAAATTAGGATTTACTAATCAATTAAGGGAAATTATATTATTGAGAGGCCTTTCTGAATGAAGGGGTGGCAACATTTGACATTGGCTCGTGCCTTCCCCTGTCAGAAGAAATCCTAGGGAAGTGAAAAGCCACAGCGATGGGTTTTGGTGTCAGCTGAAAGGTTGGGTTAGAAAACCTCAGGTCTGGTGCAGAGGACTGGGATTTCTTCACACTGAAGGAAAGGATTGTTAGCTTTTACAGGAGGTTATAACTGTGACCCACACTGAACTATGTGTTGAACAGGGCTTAGCTGAGCTCAGAGCAAACCATTTTCTTTTTCCTCTGTCCAAAGCACAAAGAGGGCAAAAAGAGGGCTGAGTCTGACTTGAGAAAGGGTTTTTTTATGGCACCTCTGAAAAGGCAAGAAAGTAGGAGCTTGCAATATAGAGGAGGAGAGAGTGGGAGAAATAAACTGATGTTTTACGAGCAGGATCCTGGTGCCATGATCCTTGGGCTTTTGGGACTTCCCTGTGTTAAATACCAAAAAAAAAAGTGTGAAAATATCCTAGTCCACTCTGTTCTCTTTGCAGAAAAATAGGCAACAGCCTATTTGTGCCTTTAGATCTGGAGTTCAGGGAATTCTGCTGTAGGCACTTCCCAAACTTTTTCATTGAGAAATGCCTCAATTTTAAGAGCCATCCTGCTAGAGTATTTTCAGGGAGCAAATATTTCTGTTCATTCTTCCTCACACACTTACACTGTCTTGTTTCTTCACATCAGGTGGTATATTTCTCTGCTACTTATCCCTATGTTATGCTGCTTATCTTGTTCTTCCGTGGTGTAACACTGCCTGGAGCAAAAGAAGGCATTTTATTCTATATAACTCCCAACTTCAGTAAGCTTTCAGACTCTGAGGTAAATATTCCGTCCTGGTAAACAAAAGTTTCACTCCTCACTGTTCCCCTTGCAGACATATGACCTGCTCCTCAAGTGCAGAAACAGATTTTTTTAAAAATTGTTTCCTGCAATCAGGTTTGGCTGGATGCTGCCACACAGATTTTCTTCTCCTACGGTTTGGGTCTTGGTTCACTGATTGCCCTTGGAAGTTACAACCCTTTCCACAATAATGTTTACAGGTAAGCAGATGACTGCACATATTGCAGTGGCACTTGCCTGTCTCAGCTGGAGCTGAGCTCTGTCTCTGTGTACAGATAATTGAAATAAAGTTTAGTATTGAATATTAACTGTTCTGGCTGGCTGGGGGGGAGAGGTGTAACTGTGTTTACACCAGTGGGAGAGACTTCCCCAGCATGAGGTAGAACCCAAACTGTGAAATCCTAAATCATGAAATCCTAAATCATGAAATCCTAAATCATTAAATCTTTCCACAGGACAAAACAAACAAACAAAACCCACCAAAAAAACCAAACCAAAACAAAAACAAAACCAAAATGGATGAAACATTTGCTTTCCCTGCTGCTCAAAACCACTTCCCTTTGTTTCAGGGACTCCATCATAGTGTGCTGCATAAACTCATGCACGAGCATGTTTGCTGGCTTTGTCATCTTCTCCATTGTGGGATTCATGGCCAATGTCACAAAGAGGCCAATTGCAGATGTTGCAGCATCAGGTACCCGATGTCTTTTTCCTCTAAGCTGTGCATCAGTTTTGTTCTTTGCTTGTAGGTTGTTCCTGCAGCTGCTCAAAATCCCTCCTCAGTCCCTGTCCCCTCAGTCCCCCGATGGCAGAAGGAAAAATATTGTCCCAACCCACTCCAGGCAGAGCAGGAGGAATGCTGGTCATTATGGGGTGGTTTTTAAGCTGATATTTTCCACTTCAGTTGGGTTTTAATTCCTTTTCCCATTTCTTCAGGTTGAGCCCTTTGAGGCAGGGGCATTTCTCACCTGTCCAGACCTACACCTATTTCATGTGGCTCTGTATCATGAAAGACATTTTATTTAGGGCAGGGAGATGTCCATGGGAGGATCCTGTAAATCTTTGCAGTTATTTCTTGTCTGTCTTCCAGCTGAAAAAGCTGAAAGCAGCAGAGCAGATGGCTGCCCTAACCCAGCTGGTGCACCAGATACTCACTTAGCAGTTCTGGCCACAGGGAGGGATCTCATAACTCAAAGCTTGGTTGGAACTCACTGGTGGACAAAATCTGGATGGCTGTATTAGCAAACATGAAAACATCTCCTTAGTTAGAAAAGGAGAGAATTTAAGCCCTAAAAATAATCTTCAATAAATTACACATACGAAGAGATTAGGTGCAAAACGATGATGGCAGGCACTGTTATTAAAAGCTGCTCTGGAAAGGCAGTGGTGTGTGAAATAAGCTTTTTGGATTTATGTCTTTGACACAGATAGAGTTATATAAAGGCTACACCTGCACACACAACAATATTTTTACATCATATTAAGTACATTTGGTAACAGACCTCTGAAAGATGTCCATGACCACTAATTGCAAAGGATTTTTGAAAATTTGACCCTTTAACTAAGAATTTTATTTCTCCTAGTAAGCTGGGAGGCTGGTGCCAGATTTTACCCCTACCAGAGGTTGTTTTGCCATCTTTTATATGGCCTTATAAAACAAATAATATTATTAAAAGGTGTAGCTGCATTTCTGTGGAGTGCAAAACAGAGTAAAATTAACATATTTATCTGAAGTTTATTTTGCTTTTAGCACTGTTATTCGAAACGCTTTCTGAGCTGCTTTCCAATCATATCTACTCTTGTTAGCAATTAATTGCTTCAAAATCCTCATTAGGCTTTGACAATCCAGGTGTTGATGCCACCCTTGCTCCACTGGTTCGGGAGCTGTGACCAAGCACTTGTCACTGACAGACTTTTAATGGAAACTGAAAAATCAGAGACACTCCTTAGGTGAAGCACAGGAGCTTTATTTCTGTGTTTATTGAATTTCCTGACATCCAGCTATGCCATGAGAACAAAAAAAACACCTTTTGAATAGGAATTTTCTATCCTCCTTCCAACACTCTGCCCCCCATCAGCAGTTAACAAGAAGAATTAAAGACTTTGGTTGTCCACAGCTACAGAGTTTATTAAAATGTGTATTTTGAGAGAGTGAGTGCAATGGAGCAGCAGATGGGAATACTGGAAATGCTGGAAAGTGTCTTCTCCATTTCTGAGCTGTCTCTGTTTCTCTTCTGAACGGTGCAAAGCAGGAGATTGCAGCTGCCAAAAACTGCTTGAGGGGAGAGAGAGCTGAGCAGTGCCTGAAGATGTGACCCTAGCCAAGGATTACACTCCTGCCTTGGCTGTGCCAAGGGCTCTCTCAGGAGCAGCCTCTCAACTGCATTCAGTATTCTGGTTGGTTGGCTTTGGGGGGTTTGGGGGTTTTTTTGGGTTTTCTTTTTGGTTTTAGCTGGTTCATTCTCCAAACCAGGTCCTTGCAGTGCTCCCGTGGCCAACGAATACTGGACAGCTGAAATCCTGCTCAGGGGCTGCATCCAGAGCCAAACAAAGCCGAGAATCCCAGCCCCGGCCCTCCCCACTGATGTTTTGTCTCCTGTTTCTCCCCCCAGGCCCTGGACTGGCATTTCTGGCTTACCCAGAGGCAGTGACACAGTTGCCCATCTCTCCTCTGTGGGCAATACTCTTCTTCTCCATGCTGCTCATGCTGGGCATTGACAGTCAGGTAAAACTGGGCTGAAAACATCATAAAAAATACAGATTTTCTGCCACTGCGGGGAGAATGAGGTTGGGCTTTCCCTGTGCTCTCCACTGGAAGCGGGGCAGGATGGTTCCTGGAATAAATCAGATAAAGAATGGGAGGCACTGAGGAAAGACTGAGTAAAAAATTGACTCTTAAGCACTTCTGCTCTTTTATGAACTGCTGGAAGCGCATGCAAAATGGGCAGAAAATTTATTCTGCAGGCAAAAAGGAGCTTACCTTTGAAATATTCCCTGTTAAATCACAATATTAAAAATGCCTGTGCAACTTTCAGCTGTGTAGGAGACACTGGGATATGTTTTACAAGGTTTAGATGCCACAGGTATTTCTGAAAGGCAGCTCCAGGACTCACCACTGGAGCACATATTTCATTTTAATATCTGGAGTTAATTCAGTGGACAATGGGGTGGTTACTGAGGGTATTCTGTGTTTTGATGTGTTCTGAAATCACTTCCCAAGGGAAAGGATCACAAATTTATTTTATACTAAGCTCTGGGTGGTATCTGACTACTGGAAATGAATGAGGAGGGTTTTGCAGATCCAAGATCTTCTCTGTCTAGATTAAACCATTAAATAATTAAGACATGGAATCATTAGAAATGCTGATTGTGGCGTAAATAAAAAAGCACACGGCACAAGAGAAAGCCCTTTAGAAATAACTGTGCCCAACAAGACCATTGGTTAATCAGTGCTAATTTTAATACAGAGAACAACCCCGCTGGCAGCACTCAGGAGAGCACCCTGCTTTATTTTACAGAGAATACTTGGAGGACTTGGTCAGGGGAGTCTCCCCTGGCTGCTGAACTGTTGGATCACTTTTATTAGACCAATCCTAGGCAGATGTGTTAATTTACTTGCAGTCAGCTGCGGTTGGCAGACCAGCCCTCCCAAGGAATATGGGATTTACAGACTTAGCACTGCACCAGCCTGTCAGGAGAGAAAATCCATCATTTTCTATAAATCCAAGCTGCCTTCAGCCTGCGAACACAAAAAAGACCAAGAGGGCATTTTATCCTGGGAGATGAAAGAAAGTTGAAAATTTACACTTTCTATTTCTTTGTTTTTTCAGTGAGCTTCAGGCTTGACATTAAAACCCATTGCTCAGTCTGGGGGGAAACTGCTGTGAAATTAATTGGGTCAAAAATATTCTTGAAAGCACTTGTCTCTAGGCAACTAACAGCTGAGGAAGGTGGTCTAATGTTATTAAAAAGAATATGTATCTACAGGCTGTCATGCTTTCTGCATTTTCTGTCACTGAAACATCTCAGACACTGTAATTTACAGGAGCTGTAACCATTGGTTGAATTCTACTTGCTCTGCAGAAAATTAACAAAACTTTACTTTTTTACCTTCTGGTTTTCACTATTTCAGCCACCATAATGATCAAATTTATCTGAATATACACACACAGAAGGATACTGGAGTGTGGCTGTGATTTCCAGTTGGATGACAAGGCCTCAACAAAAATGTATTTTGGGAATACAAAGAATATTTATTACATATGAACATCATATGAGAATCTTTAATCTTCTGCACGAAGCACCAGTCTGGTTAGACTTTCTCTGTGTGTTGGCTTTCTTGTATGTGGGTAAATCACATAAAAAATAAGTTTATTTTGTAGGATTAAGGGATCAAAGCCCTCAACTGTAGGTTTATCATCTTTATTAAAAAAAAAGAGCAGCTCCTGTTCACAGAGCGAAAGCAACAGTTCATAGCTTAGAATTTCGAGTGTTCCTTGAGCTGGAAATCTTTTTGCACAGATCTCTTTAGACAGAAACAGGGATATTCAGGAGCAGAGCCTCCACTGCCGTCAAGTGAATTTTCACTTCTCGTTGGATGGCTGCAGCCTCAGGGCTCGCAAAGGGTCCAATTACAAACTGCTCCCCAAAACTCCACCCAGCCATGGCAGGGCTCGGGGTTGTTGTGGGTTTTTTATCTGCTTTTCTTGTGTTACAGCTGGGATTAAATGCTCAAGAGGTGCAGTTTTGTGTTTCGACTCAGATGTTTATTAATTTTTGTCTGTGTTACAGTCACACAAGTTGTGAGCTGTAGCTAACAAAGTGAAAAATGGGTCTGTCTCTGACTTTTTCCAAGGTCCTTTTAAGCATAAATTGTCCAGTTATGAGATGATAGCTCAATTATTTTTACTTTTAACCCAATAACCAACCACCCATGGCCTGCAACGTGTTTTTTTCTACCCAATTACAAAATCCCACCCAGAGCCATGAAGAAGAAGGTGAAAAAGAAGGACTGGCCTCTGCCCTAAAACCTCCATCTTGCTTTTTATATATATTACTGTAGTCTAAAGCCTTAAATTCTGCTTTCCACCCTGTGCTGTCACACACTTCTATTCAAACTCCACACCCACAATCCCAGTGCTGTCACTCCATTTTGGGAGCCTTTTCCACGGCCTCAGGTCAATGCAGTGTTTGCTTGGGGGTCAGTGCCTGTCAGCACAGAAAGCCTGACATTCTCAGTGCCCAGGGTTCCAACAGAGTGTGTTTGTTTTGTGTGCCCTGTCCCCTGCAGTTCTGCACTGTGGAAGGGTTCATCACAGCCCTGGTGGACGAGTTCCCCAAGCTGCTGCGCAACCGCCGCGAGCTCTTCATCGCCGTGGTGTGCATCGTGTCCTACGTGATAGGGCTCTCCAACATCACTCAGGTACTGCTGGGCTGGGGCACTGGGTCTGCATCAGCATCAGCATTCTCCCCTCCTCACTCCAGCCAGGAATCACTGCCAGCCACTGAATGGTCAGGGATTGACGCTACCCAGGGTTTATGGTGGTTTAAGTGTAGAACGCCCTGTGGTCCCTGTGATGCCTTAGGGTTTTAGCTTTGATATTTTTCTATTTATACTTTATTTATTTATATTAGGATTGTTTGGTTTATATTAGGGTTTTAGCTTTTATATATTTAGCTTTTATACTTCTCATTTATTTGTAATCCTGCAGTTCTTTNTTCTTCATATATTTGCACTCCTGCAGTTCTTTAGTGTAGAACTCTCAACCCCACACACAGTGTGAGCTGCTGCTTCCCCATTCTGGGCAGGCACAACAATTCCTCTCCAGGCCTGGCAATCAAGGACCCCTCACTGCCTCAGGGCCCAGAGATGGAAAAAAGTGGGTTTATGGGGCAGCAAACTTGGGCTGAATGACTTCATTAGCTGAAGCTGGACTTGGAAGATGAAGCCCCAAGATGCAAATGGCCCAAACTGATCAAAGTGTGAAAACCCGTGACCTGTTGTCCATTTTTGGGTGCAGCCCCTGGGGGGCTTTGTCTGCCCAAAATGAACCTGAAGGCCCTTCAATAAATAGAACAGCTTTTTATTCCCTTAATTCTGTCTGGCCTTTGTTTTTAGGGAGCCCCAACAAGGCATCACGTGGGTGTCCCCTGCAGGGCTCAAGGGACAGAAAAATGTACATCCCCACACTCTTGTAGTCCACAAAGTGGCAGCTGGAGATGTCAAATTTGCAAATTATTTGAGGGAAATGATTAATGATTAAATGATCATTAAACTATCAAACAAAGAGCAAAAAGCCAAATTAAACTTTTCAGTTTAAACAGCAGCAATCTCAATTTTACCAGGACTGACCTCGAGCCTTAAAAGAATTTAACCTGTTTAATTTACACTAACAGGCCCCCGACCTATCCATCACTGTTAGTTTGTGTCTTACATTTTGAAGCCTTGCTCTGTTTCTAATACTTCCTTTTCTGTTTCAGGGTGGAATCTATGTGTTTAAGCTTTTTGACTACTACTCTGCCAGTGGAATGAGTCTCTTGTTCCTTGTATTCTTTGAGTGCATCTCGATATCCTGGTGCTATGGTAAACAGCCTGGTTGTATTTTCCCCCCTGAGCTTTACTCACCCCCAGGAAAATTCACCCTCTGATCTGTGGCTGAGCCTGCACATGCTGGGGGTGGAACTGAAAGTGGCCTTTGTTTCTGTGGATATAATTTAAAGTTGGCTTGTGGAAGGTGCTGCTGCCTTTTAAATACCTTACCTAGAGGCCTGAGAGCTGTGAAGTGATTCAGGAATATTTAAAAGGTGATATTTCATCTCTTTTCCTGTCCCACTCGCTTGGAAAGCTTGGATCTTCGGAGGTGTTGGGTACATATTGCCTCAGGGCTCTTGGGATTTGTAAAATTTCCTTTTTTCAGAAATTCTCTCACTCCAGGATCTTGCAGTGAGCCAGGCTCCTTGGTCAGTTAGGGAATAATCACCTTGAAATATCCAGAAGCCTGGAATGGCAGTCCCTGGAAGGATTTATGGCTCTGTGAGATATTGTCACAGAGGATTTTTGACCTCAGGAGTGTGTAGCTCCTCTGAGGAGCTGCTCCCATCCTCACTGAGGCACTCCAGCTGCTCCAGAGCTGGAGAACTGGAGAATTCCTGGATTTTAGTGGGCCTGAGGGGATGGAACAGCATTTGACGGGGGAGAGGCACTGCTGGTGAACCCAGCACATGGTAAAATACCCCAAAATTATCCCAGAAATCACAGAATATTCTGAGCTGGAAGGGGCCCAACAAGGAGCTGAAGTGGAGGGTCCATACAGGGCTGGAACCACACCTTGGAATTATCAGCTCCAGGCTCTGACCATGAAGAAACCAAAGCCATAAATATGTGACAAACAGAGCTTTGGGAAGCTGATGGAGAGCAGCAGTGGCAGGAGAGACTCTGATTTCAGATCCACTCTTGCCCACTCATGGTGTGCACTGGAACGGAGCTGGTTAATGCTGGGGTGGGTTGGGGGATTTTATAATTGTAAAATACACCCTAAATTTCTAATATGACCTGGAGTTGAAATCAGTCAAGGGGGTCTGGCCTTGCCAGGTACAATTTCCTCATTTTGCATGGGAATAAATTTGCTAGTCTCTCTATTTAATTAATTATGATGTGAAAGAGTGAGAATAAGTGATTTTTGGTACTGTTGAGCTTGCACGCTTTTTTCCCCCATCCAGACAGAGGAAAAGTTATCTTGAGATCTTTGTAGGGCTTCCAAATATAATCATAATTTATGACAATGTCTCTCAGAGCCATTGGGCTTGCAGTCAACTCCATCACCTGATCCATTTCTGTGCTGTTTCTATTTTCTGTATCCAGGTGTTAATAGATTTTATGACAACATCCAAGAGATGGTGGGATACAGACCCTGCATCTGGTGGAAACTCTGCTGGTCCTTTTTCACTCCTATCATTGTGGCAGTAAGGAACAAACTTTTATTCTCTGGTTGAAAGGATGTAAATGAGGTGGCCTGGGTGCTGCAGCCTTGTCATTTCCACCCCCACAGGTTCATATTAGTTCTGCCCTCGCTCCTTTTTTAAGGATTTGAGCAATCCTGTTGAAGGCAATAAGCAGAAAGCAGTGTCATTAGAGGAAGCTTGTGCCCCAGAAAGAGAAGCCAAGATTTTTATTAGACTTCTGGAAATGCTGAAGAGGTTGATTGGCAGAGTTAGAAAACTGTAAGGAACAAATTTACACCTTTTTTTCCTCATATATATGCTAAAATAGAATTTAGCCATCTAAAACCTGAATTTTCCATTTACACAAAAATACCAACATCCTGTAAACTTCTGAATTCCTCCACAGGCACTCCTGGTGACAGAGCAGGGTTCTAAACTTGTGTGTTCTTCCCTCATGGGATTCTGTGGCATATATTCATTTACATTGCTGTGGGTTTTCTGGCAAAGTCTGCAAGGCATCTGTACTGGAAACCACAGGGCAGCGTTTTCCTGATTCTAAACTTTACCCAGCTAATTGCATTCAGTACCTCATGAAGTAATAAGCAAAGAAATGTAAATTTACTGCACGTAACTGAACCCAGATGCAATGTAACACACTGATCACACAGCTACTACTACACACGAGCCAGCATTTAACCAGAGAAAAGCAAATGAGGAGCACTGAAGACACACAGAAATGTATTAGAGTTGAAGGTTCCTCAAGTCATCCCTTCCCAGATCAAGACAGATTTCATTTTTGTAAAAGCAAGAGTTCAGAAGGGCATATGAAATGCATTTTCTTTTAGTGGCACAGAAGGAAGATGCCCAACATTGTAAAACTGGCCAGATTTGTCAAGTCCTCAGCAGAATGTGCTGCCCAGCCCAGCTCAGAGCAGGGATAATAATCTGCCTCTGCATCCTCCTCTGGGATTCTGTCCCTCACAAGGCCTCAGCCTGGGATCAGAGCCAACCTCCCTCTCTCCTGGTTCACTTTAGCAGCTTTTCCTGGCTGGTTTAGACATTTGAGGCTGGCCAGGCCAGGAGTTTTTCCTGGGCATAGCCAATGGAATGCCATGCCTGCAGGGCATCACTGGAGATCATCCCAAAAAGCAAGGCGTGGGTGCTGCTGCTCAATGGCGCCATGCACACATCCACAGGTATTCCCAGGATCCCTCTTTCCCCCAGCAGCCCCCTTCCCTCTGGCCCTGTGCAGGTTATCCAAGGACTTTGCTGGCACCAGCAGCACACCTGGATTATCTGAGGTGCAGGTTTATATGTGAAAATACAGCGTTAACATGAAACACTCGCTTGGGTAAGAGGTGTCCTGGGAAGCTCCAGAAAAGCTCCTGGAGCCAGAACACTCTGGGAATCTCACCCCAAACCCCTCCCTTCTGCTTTTGCAGGGAGTGTTCATCTTCAGTGCAGTGCAGATGACCCCGCTGACCATGGGGAGTTACGTGTTCCCAAAATGGGGCCAGGGGGTTGGCTGGTTCATGGCCCTGTCCTCTATGGTGCTGATACCTGGCTACATGGCATACATGTTCCTCACCCTGAAAGGCTCCCTAAAACAGGTAAGTGTCACTGGAGGACACGAAAGACTCCAAATATTTCAGAAGGCAAAGAGCATAGAAAAAGAAGACTTTATTGTCTAATTCTCACTACCTTTTATAAGGTGTTTCAATACAGACTTAACATGGTTGGTGAATAGGAACGACACCTCTCTAATCCTATGGGTTAAACCAGAGAAACAGCAAAACACTGCCTGCAGAAAGATTGTTTTGAGAAAGGAGAGTTGTTTGCCAAAATTGTTCTGAGAAGAAACTTTCTTGAGAAATTTTTCCTTGGGAAAAAGTTAGCAGCTGCTAGCAGGCTAAAAATCTTTCAGACTCAGAAATATCAGGCCCACAGGTAATTCTGTCTGTCCTGACCCCCTCGGGACCTGTGCAAGCAAGGGCTGATCAGCACTTCTTTTCTGCCTTCCATTTTCTCCTCAGTTATTTTGCTTTGAGCTAAAAAAACCACAAAAAGGGCCAACCGAAAGGCAAGAGAGTGTCTGAGCCATCTGTTGCTGAACACAATTCCCCACATTCCACAGGGTCCTTATCTCTGCTCTGGCAGCTGCAGACACTTGGCATCCCAGCTCCTCACACCTAGAGAACAGAGGAGCAGCTTGCAGGATATGGAAATTTGTCCTGATTAACGCGAGACACGTGGCCGTGGATCAAGGCAGGGGATGCTCTGGGGAGCTGGAATCAAAACCAGGGACTAATCCACACAACTCTGGGTTTGCATGAGTCTGCTCAGTGACCCTGTTCTGCATCTCCCTGATGGCCCCCAAGGCTTGAGCTTCTGCATTTCTCCTGCTCTGGGTCACACCTGTCCTGTTCTGCTGCAGCTGGGAGGGAGGACACGGAATATCTTGGGACCACTTCCCTCTAGCCCTTATTTATGGGATTTCTGTCAGCAGTCACTTCCTGAAGAACATTAGGGACTTCTTTCTCATTGCTCTCAGCCTCTCCCTGGTTGCTCACCCCATTTTTTAAAAGGAGGTAACGCTTCTCATGGAAGAGAATTAGGGTTTTTATTTCAGCCAGGTTTTATTTCAGTCAGGTTTTATTTCAGTCGGGTTTATTTCAGTCAGGTTTCATTTCAGTTTTGAGGTTCTCAGAGATGTGCTGCTAAAGGAGGGGGAAATATTGACCACGTTAGTGCCCCACACATTGTTCAGGAGCCACCTCCAATCACCACAGCTCATTTCTCCTCCTGTACATCAGAGCCACTTCTCCAGCCCAAGCACTGAAACACTCTGTGATTGAGGGAACAAAAGACTGTCAAAAGGAATTTGTCAGAACTTCTGGAATATTCTAAAATCAGCTGACAGAGCCATCTTTGCAAAGGGCTGGGTGATCTTAAGCAGAATTGACGAGTGATGCCTCATGAAATGCTCTTATCTTGATCCAAATATTTGTCTTCAGCAAATTTTGAAGGACTCAGTGAGGCTTCAAAGAAGTCTGCAAAAAAAATCTGCGTTTTTATTTTTTTGTTCCCCCCCAACCCCGCCTGTTCTTAGCTCTCCTACATTTTAAAAAGATTTCCCTCGATCTTACAAAAACTTTTGGGTGCAAAAGGAGAACTGTTGCCCAAAAATGCAGCTGCTGTTTGGGCAGGGTTGTGTGAGACCACAGTAAAAGTTCCTCATCTCAGCCTTATTGGGGATTAAGGTCTCCTTTTTGAAGGCATTGACAAATTATTATTAAGGGATGGCTCTGAGGAGCCAAACTGGGATTTCTTTGGAGATATAAACATGACCTGGGCAGAGAAGCTGAAGGAACAGAGGACAAACGGATGAGGAAAGACAGAACAGGAATAAAACACTCTAAATTGCAAGTGTGTTTCACCTGTTTTATCCTTGGAGGAACTCTCAGTTCTCCTGGGGAGATGCCCACCACTCTGGTGCCCAGCCCTGCAGCCCCTGTGCTGGATCTTGGGCTCACAGCCTCTCCTCATTTCTTTTCCCCAGGAAAGCTCCTTGTTGGCATCCAGCATTTGTTTTTCAGCTCCTCCTGTCATGTTCAGGACGGAGCTGGAATTCTGTTTAGTGGAAGTGGCTCGCTGCTGGTCTCTGGAAAGACAGGCAGCTGTAAAGGGTTGTCTTTAAATATTTTTAAAAAAGAAAAAAGAAAAAAGAAAAAAAAGGGAGTAAGGTTAGAAAGAGTGTTTTGGCTGCCTCACATTTATTGTTGTCCTTTGAACAGCGCATCCAAGTGATGATTCAGCCAAGTGAAGACATCACCCACCCTGAGAATGGGCCAGACCAGGCCCAACAGAGCAACTCTGCCAACAAAGAAGCCTACATCTAAACTCCTCTCTCGTCCCAGTACCGCTCCTCCTCCAGAAAAACAAAAAATATGGTTGAATATGACCACAAATTCACATCTGAGAATATAATTACCTACCTCTAGTGGCAAAAAAAAAAAAAAAAAAAAAAATTACATGTTAAAAAAAGAGAAAAAAAAAGAGGAAAAAAAAAAGGAAAAAAAAGCAACAAGGTCATCTCCACTCCGAGGGAATCGCCGTGGGTTCGATCCAGCCGTCGCGAGCTCAGATGTTTGACAGTGTTTTTGTGTTCTCCGGCAATCCACAGACTGTTAATGTTTCTATCCTTTCACAATGGTAGTTGCATACCTTGGAATTTGTAAATTGATGTGCCAAGACCTTTTTAATCTACCTTTTAGCACGACTATTTGAAGTTTTGTGCTGCTGATTTTTAGTAGGTGATCACTATTTCTTACCACTGAATCGCAAGACTGTTATTTCTGACTTTGCGGGGGTAAATTGAGTTTGGAGTTGTTTTGTACAAAACGAACGAAGTATTTTGTAAACAAGTGATTTCCAGTGCAAAAGTCTGCCCTTAAAATTTGTTCCAGCTGAGGTTATTTGAGGGGGGAGAGGCTCTTCCTTCGATTAACAGCAGGCACAGCCTTTATAAACATTCCTAGTGCAAAAATTGAGTTGTCTGTGGCAGAGCAGCCCAGGCCAAACACACAGGCTGTGCTCAGCCTTTCAGGGCGACTTTCAAACAAGGTCAAAAATTCCTTTAAAAATACATCTTGCTTCTTATCAAAAGAAGTTATCTTTGCGAATCAATGCTAGTAGAGCCACGAGTACGACTTTTAACTTTTTTTAGCAAAATGATAGCCAAGAGCTCCTAAAGATTCCCAGGAGTACAATACAAAGTGTTTGCCATTCAAGCTCAGATTCCCTGAGCTTTTATCACGCTGTTACCGCTCCACTATTATTGCATTGCCACCAAAACAGAAACCAAAACAACGGCATAAAAGATCTCAGCTTCTCCTCGTGAGTTCCAATTTAGGGCTCGATTGGACCCGCCACAGAACTCCCCCAGTTCCCAACCCCAAACTCCAGTGCGTGGTCAGCACTTTGAGGGCAGTGGGTTCCCATTTCCAGGGGCTGAGGGCACGAGGGAGAGCTCTTGGATCCCGATGCAATCCCGCTCTGGGCTCTGTCCTGCATTTGCCACATGGCCAGAGAACCCAGCCAGCCCCTGGAATTTTTCCCTGTGTGGGGAATTCAGTGGGAGCCCCAGTTGGCATTTCTCGTTTGGCAGCTATAAGACAGGCACAGAGGCTTTTTTTTTTTTTTTTTTTTTTTTTTTTTTTTTTTTTTTTTTTTTTTGGTGGGTGTTTGTTT
>VZDJ01000040.1:795988-809074 GCA_008694505.1 Cyanoderma ruficeps | reverse complement strand
CAAAAAAACCCACACAAAAAACCACACCCCCCCCAAAAAAACCCAAAAAAACCCACAACAAAACACATGCAGCTAGAACTCAGAGTATAGAATTAGACAAGCCAGTGCAAACCTAGAAATTATGTATATTTTCAGTCTCTAACAGAAAAGACTCTAGAACCATGCTAAGAAAAACCATTCCAGGTGCTTCCCCATTCACTGCAATTAAGACCAAAGAACAAAGTACACAGATCCATCAGATCGAGTAAAGAAGGCTCCAGAGACCCCCTGGAAAGTTACACCAAGTGAGGACAAACTGAAATTAAAAATTACTCAAACAAAATAAATACATTACAGCTGGGCATAATGAATAGTTCAGCCTGTAGAAATTTAACTAAGAAAATTGTTTTGTTTGCAATCATGATTATAATGCAAGAATTGGGAAGTACTTCTAGTCAGAACAATGTTGGATGGCCTTGATCCCAAACTTTTATTCAGTACACTGGATCCCAGTGCTCTGATAGAAAAGATCTAAACCTATCAACTGTGCTCATGCACGAAAACAAAGAGTATGGAAAGCAAGAATGGCAAAATCAAGGGTTGTGGTCACTTCCAGGGACTACAGGAAAGCCTGGAAACACAAATCCCAGCCCCTGGTGTTGTGCAGAGAGCTCCCGGCCATGGCTGGATCATCACTTCAATTTCTGTACAACAAACAAGGGGAGAAACAAGCAGGGACAAGATTTAGGGTGTTTTGCCCACAAAATCAATATATTTTGTTCTCAGCCTGCAGGCCCAGAGAAACATTTAATTCTGCAGTGGTTATTCCTCTTTGACACAACCCTGCTGTGCCTCACCTGCTCATTCCGTGAGGGGGGAACACAAATCTCACTCGAGAGAGAGGAAACAGAATTCAGCTCTGAGAGGCTCGTGGTGAAAAGTGATGTTTGCAGGGGAAAAAAATGTGTTTTCACAGGCACAATGCACTGTGCAGCCTGGCTAGAATGCTCTTTAAAAGCATCCAAAGCATCAATGATGAAGATATGAGACCTTCAGAGCTAATTTAAGGCGATTAGAGGATTAGTGGCTTTAGGCTGGGAGAGCTGAGAAATACAAAAAAAGCAGATTTTTGAAGGGGTGAAAGTGTTTTCTTAAAACTGTCACCCATATCAGCATAGCAAAATGTTAGTAACTGTCTGAACTGTGCTCTGAAATCAAATTCGAGAGAGCTGCTCCTCACACAGACCTCTCACCAGCTGTCAGGGGGACAGTGCTGTTCAGTAGTGCTCAAAATGTCGGTTTGTTATTAATGTTTGTTTTCAGTTATTAATGTAAAGTACAGCACTGGAAGGGCTGTGACCCTTTTTTTTGGTCAGATGCAACATGATTTTTAGCTTTTATTCTATATTATTTGCGTCATATTTGGATTTAATAAAATTTATTGTTATATGAAATTAATTAATATAATCATATGAAATAAATTATTCATATAATTTATTTATTATATTTTAATTAGAATTTTACAAATCTTTTTACATTAAATATACATTTCATTAATTATTGTTGCTTGGGTTTTAATGTATTTTTAGTCTGTTTTTATTTTAGTAGGATGTGGGGTTAGGACAAGAGAAATAGTGCATTTGATGGTTGGGTTGATGGTTGGGTATTGACACTGTTTTTTATTATTGCACTTTTTTTGGTTGGATGGTTGAGTATTGATAATGTTTTTTATTATTGCACTTTTTTTGGTTTTCACAGAATGTATTTGACCTGAAAAATATTTAGATAACTAATTCCTAGCCTAAATGTTGTGTATTTCCATTTACTGAGTTGTTCAGCTGGGCAATTACAACTCCCTCTGCACAGATTTGGCTCTCTTGGTGGGACGTTGCTTTCCAAACTTCAACAACTTGAAATGCTCCAAAGTGGGTGAAATCAGGAGTTTTTTAGTACTGTTATTCATCCAAAATTTAACAAAAACGTAACTGATCATGAGCAGCAATTATGCCTTAATATGCAAAGCAGAGAAGTGTAGGATGGAAATCAAATCCAGCCCTTTCGTGCACAGAAATAGCCACCAAGTTTTTTAATTGTTAATTATTTTCATTTGTCAATAAATACCATGAATGCCTCTTTTGACACTTTCCGTGTTCTCCTGTGAGCTCCACACCAGTTTTTTCTCAGCTTATCCCCATTCATGGATCGGCTGATTTCAGTTTCTTCCTCTGGTTCTCTCATTTGAGGATTTGATGTGTATAATGGATTAAATAATAAATCAAACAAGTTGTGGGGTTTATATTTAGACAAATACGTATTTAATATTTAGACAGCAACTGGAAACCAAGAACTGGCTTATGCAAAATAAAGGACTCGTGTCAATATGCATTAATTTGCAACTCAGTTCATAGATTCCTGTTGTTAACTGTGCACCACACATTGTCAGGTTCAAGAAGCTGATGTATTTAGAGTTGAAGAAGCAAATCCAAAGCCACAGTGGCACTGTGGAAGTGAGGCAGGGTGCTGAGGAGAGCCATTCTCCAGGGAGCTAAAATCCACAAGCAGCATTTTTTTTTTCCTTTTGATGTCTAAATATGCCCTGGTTTGAACCCTTCAAGGCTGCCAGAGAAGGGCTCTGCACTTTCCCACCAGCCCAAGGAGACGTGAAGAAAGTGGCATGTGCCACTTTGAGGGGACGCTCTGGGACACCAAGGGCTGGCCACTCAGCAAACAGGAGGAGCAGCTCCAGAAAACCAGACCTGGCAACATTTCATTCCTCCTGACCTCCTTGTTCTGCCCTGCTCTGGCACTCATCCAGCCGCTGCAGGAGGAAAAAAACAACCCACAAGCAAACAGAACCTGCCTCTGCTGCTCTGCAAAGACATTTATTGGGAAGATGGCAGCTGCACCAACGGGTGACAACCAGCTCTCGCTGCTGTGGTGAAGCTCTGATTCAATTTGGCACAAAATCTCTTGCAAATCAAGCAAATGTGACACAACCTTCGTCCCTTGTGTTTGGTCGTGTCCAGAAACTGCAGCCACAGCTGCTCTGGTGGCCACAAAGGGCTCCAGAGCACCAGCCATGAAAAATAAAACACATTCTTCACCTCTTCCTCTCCACCTTCTCTTCCTCTTAAGCCTTATTTGAATTTTTCTTCCATTCAGGCCAAGTTTAACATGCTAATCCTAATAATCCTAATCCTGATCAGCATTGTCACCACCAAAACTGGGACTGCTGCATGATGTCCCAGTGCACACAAACTGCTTTTCCAGTCTCCCTGGTTTCATTTCGAGCAGGGCAGACAATTGTCATGACCTTGGGTGCAGGACATTGTGAAAGGCTGATGAGGCTGATGAGCTGTGCCCAGCTCGGATTTCAGGAGGGATTTTTGGGCTCACAGAGGATTCTTGCAGCCTCGGAGGTTTTCAGGAGAATCTGTGGCACCTGACAATGATGTGTACATGTGCCTTTCAAACCAGCTGCTGTCCCCAAAGTGACACACCAAACGCAGGCCTGTAGGCAGATGATCAGATGATTTGAAAAGCCAGGACAGATTTATTCCTAGTATTGATTTTATCTGTATTTCTATTTCAAATGGGTGTATTTTAAATATCAACTCTTGTCTGGATTCTTCTGGTTTGTGTGTTACCTTGTCTTTGAACTCTCTTCTGCACTGCTCTTGCTTAGCTCAGTGCTGGGAGTTGACCTTTTATTGCAATGAGAAACAAGGCCCTGGGCAAGGCAAGTACAAAATAAATGGACCAAAGTAAAATCTGATGGATTGCTTGAGTTATAACATCAAACTGCTAATGCAAACGTTATTCCTCATAAATCACTTCACTTTCCCAAACTCCTCCATGTAAGAGCAGCCTTTACAACTCAGAGCATAATACTCACTGATGATTAACACATATTAAATATAATTCCAGCCTGCCTCTTTAGAGGGCTGCTTTAATTCTTCCAGAGGAGCTGGGAAAGTGTTAAGTTCTCGTCTTCAAATAGATCCACGTCCTTCTTCCGTGACCCCAGAAAACAACCTGGAGCTATACGGCGCTGCTGTGCGTGCCTTGGTCCAGCTACAAAGACAGCACTGCTGCACAATGCTGCTAACTGGGCAGTTCCTCTCAAAAAAAAAAAAAATTAAATTGATTTTACCAGTGGATTTTTTTCTGAGCCAATTAATAAAACCATCGTGGTGATAAATTTCTATGGCAGGGTTGTGCCAGATCAGATGTTTGGGCTTTATTTCATTCTTTCAGTTGCATCTCAAAGCTGGTGGGGCTGGCAGGGGAGAGGGCTGTGTGGCCCAACATCCAGCCCCTTCCTGCACTGATCCTAAAGCTGTGGGAGCAGGGGCAAGTCCTGCTGACAGATTTACATCAGCCAACTCCTCCTCTCCAGAGAGCCCCCAAATGTGTGCTGAGAGAACACGGACTGCACTAATGACATGGAAATAATAAATTGGGCACCATCTCCTATGCTTTTTCTAATTTAGGGAAGGGAGGACAGGATTTATGTCACTTTTTGCAGAAGGTACAAAGCAAATCCCTGCAGATAATTCAGACTTCCAGAGGGTTTCCAGGGGAGCATCCTCCAGGTCAGATCCTGAAAAGGCGATTTTAATCACGCTGAAAAAGGAGGATCAGACAGGAATCTGCAGAAAGTTTATTTCTCCAGAGGACTCTGCTCAGTTCCCTTTGCAGAGATGCATTTTGAATCTCCTCACAGGATCAGAGCAGCTCCCTTTGCAGCCAGCAGGATTTCCCACCTGGGAAACCCTGAGTGCAAGTATCAGCTCTGTAACACATCCACCACTGCAAGACTGCACCTCCTGCATCTCAGAAGAGAGAGGCTTTCAGAATTTTAATAACTTTAACAATAAATCCACTCCATGTGGATATAAGAGTCCAGGCACTACTAGCCCTGATTTCTCCCTGCACACACTGGCAGGATCTTGCAGTTTTCCTCTGATGCCACAGAGAATTGTGCTCTCACAGGCCAGACTGTTTTGAACAGCTTTGGTTGATTCATATCCCATGATATAGATATGTTTTTTTGGTTGATTCATATCCCATGATATAGAAATGTTTGGGATCTGGCACAAGCAGCTGCTTGGAGCAGGGCTTTTCCTGGCAGCAGGACTGGGGGAAACGGGCAGGCTCCTTTTAGGGCCACAGGAACTGTCACAGTTTGTACCAAGGGCCAACCCTCACCTGCCATTGCTTCTCATCCTTCTGGAGAGGTCACTCAGCCTTCACTCAGTGACTTCTATTCCTGCACTGCAGCATCACCAGCTTTGGACCCATCCTCAGCCCCAAACTGCCCCAGAGCCTTGATAATCCTCATTTACACCCAGCAGCACTGACTGGAACTGGGAAAGGTACTGGAAACCGTGGGAGGTAATTGCGGCATCAGACCTGTTCTTCTTCTAGGTTTACTTATTAATGAGGAAGCCATTAATGACCTCATTAACCTGGTCTTTCCTCAATGCCTAGATGAGGGTTTTGGCAGCCCGTGTTTGATCCACTTGCCCGAGTGACCTCTCTTTCCAGCACACAACTTCTTGCTTGTCATCCTGTTATCACCTCGTGGTGTGAACGCTGAGAAGAGAAAGTGGGAACCCACTGTTGAACCACAGAGAAAAGAAATTCTAATGAAGTGGTTGAAAGCAAAATTGGATCCATTTTGTTCTGGTCACCAGTCAAACAAGTCTCCCTAATGATATCTGAATTAGTTTCTCTCTTTTCCTCCTCACAAACAAAGAGACACACGAATAAAATCAAAGCATGCTCCCAGGTAGGTATAGATATATTCATTCCAAAGTTTTAAGGGATTGAACTGACAAAACAAACCAGCAAAACATATTGAAAAGCTTGGAAATAGTTTGGGGAAATAACTTGAATAACTGAATGCTTGCTTACAGGTACAAATCAATAAAGCCTTAAAAAAACCTGATTTACAGCAGCTTTGAATTATTAGCTGCTGCCAGAGTTGGCAGTTTAGGTAAATTTAAAGAACTCAAATTCGTTCTCAGTCAATAAGTTTTCCTTGATGCTGGAAAACCAAAAAGTGCAAAGCTCATCAGTAGTTAAATAAATAACAGTTGAGTTTGGTTTATACACAACAACTCCACAAAATCACAGTGGCAGTATGTGATCCCCTTCTGTAGAAAGCTCATAAAGCTGACACAATAAAGTTGTTTAATCGATGTTGATTTAAGGGAAGCAAGGATTTTAGGGAAAGAAAATGTGGTTTTTTTCAGGCTTAGCCCAACTGATTCAGAATAAAGAAAAATGCTCATTTTGTACATGTAAAACCTTCTTTAAGACTGGAATAAAAGAATTTTTTAAAGCTAAGGATGAACCTCATAACAGCCAAAAAATTAACTCCTAATTAAAAAAAACCCTTGTTTTTCTACTAAAATGCAGAATTGGAAGTGCTTGTGATGCAGCTCCTCAGTGAGGCTGGGGTTGTTCACTGGTCTCTCTTAGGTCTCCAAACAAAAATTAAACCCCAGATGGTTCCTCAAGAACCAGCAAAGACAATTTTTCCTCTAAAAATGCTTATAAAGACAGAAAAAGATTTTAAAAAATCTCCTCATTTAAGCTAATTCCTTGGGGAATTCCTCCAGGGCTGAAGGTTCTGCTATCCATGCTCTACAAACCCAATGGGTTTTTCTCCCATCAGTGCTGTTTAATAGATTCCTTCAATCAGCTCCTTTGACATGTTCTCCTGAATTCCACATCATCCCAGACATGTCTCAGGTTATTTCCATCTCTTTTCTGGATGACTTTGGACTCTGTCAAGTCCTGGCATATACAATACATTTATTCCCTGCAATATTGGAAATATTCCTGCAGCAATTGCTTCCAAAGGCATTTCCATGTCTGCCTATATCTGTGGTGACTTCTGGGTTTATTAAGGTGGAAATCCACGGGAGCTGCTGTCAGGGAACAGCAAAGTTCAGCCTGCCCTTACAGTGCAGATTTTCAATGACCACACTCAGCTAATTCCATGCTTTATTCCTGACTTAATTGGTCCTGCTAATTGATTGTCCCCCTGTGTTGCTGTACCTTGTAAAGTGCTGCTACAGTTGAGCCTTTGGAGCTCCGAAATGATTATTTTTCCCCCCACAAATGGTTATAATTATGATTTTTCAGCATTAAATAATATTGCTGCTCACTGTGTATTGTCTTAGCTTGTGTTGGAAATCTGCTTTCCATCCATTCCTCAGCTGAGTCATGAAAATATGGAATTTATTTACCTCCATCATCCCGTGCCAGTGCCAAAGGCGAGAGAGTGCACCTGGTGCTTTCCTAATGTCTGCTGTGCTCATGGCAAGGCTCCTCCTGCCATTCCAAAGGGAATGTTCTTCTCAAAAAGATGGAAAAGGGAAAAAAGGGGGAAAAATGCTCTACAAACATTCTGGACTGACTTGCAAGGTGTTTGGGTCCCTCAGTTTCACCTCACTGTCCCCTTTCTTACCAGTGTCATGTGCTGCCACCAGTTCACAGATTTTGCTATTTTTCAGGGCATAAATTCCTGAGTTTTCACAAATTAAAATGGCAAGAGACCACAAAATATCACCTGGTCATAATTACTTATTAAGCAAAAATCAGTAGATTTTTTATATTATATACTATAGTAGGTATTTTAGATTTCTTTCCAAAAGTAGCCAAAGAATTAAATGGTACCCAATGATTTGTGAGACCAAATGAGCACCATGCAATGATTATTTTACAGCTGCCTCACTGCATTAAATTCCCCTTCCCCAACAGGGGGAATTTAATTTACTCAATTAAATTATTAATTTATCATTTATTTTCACCTGGAAACGAATCACCTTCCATTCATATATGGATATATATTTCATAGGAGGCCTTGCTCATAACCTGTTTTAAGTGCAGTATTTTTGAATTAACATAAAATTAATTCAAGAAGAGCTTTTAAGCTGCAGATAAAAACAAATAGAAAAGTAAACCCAGCAGAGTATGTAGACAACCCCTCGAGGTTCTCACACTCCAAGGGAATCTCAGGGATTTGGCTCCCCTGCAAGGACACAAAGTCCCTGTGAGGATCAGTGCCACCAAGCCATGTCAGTGCTGACTGACAACACTGGATATTGACATTTCTCTGTGTTCTTGCTCTGGAATCAGAGCACATATTTCAGTATTTTCAGGTCTCCAGTAAGGCGATGTCCAAAAGCTTTGCACGGACAAATTACCACCACACACAGCTTGAGGCTCCCAGAACTGTTGGCTCCCTGGCATTATCCTTTCCTCTGGGGCTCAGTTCCACTGAGGATTGCATGTTCAGCACTGCAGCAGGAGAATAAAATAACTTTTTTCTTCACTGTTTCACCTTTCTCTTGGAAAATGGTGGGGCTTACTTAAGAAAACTTAGATTTGATTTAATCTGTGAAAATTGGCTTTTCCTTTTAACCCCTTTGCTGCCCTTTCTGTTGGGAACTAAAGGCAGAAGTATTCCAGGACAGCCTTGTGAACAACTCCAGTTATCAGAACGGGGCCAGTCTGTTGCTCATCTCCTCACTGCAAATCATGCCCTGACATTCCCTCGTTTTCTCCTGTATTATTTTCCAACCCTTGGAGAACATTTCCTGTAGTCTCCCTTTCAGGAGACTTTTTTCTCCCTTGGTGCTCCAGCCTGACCTCACTCCCTCCGTGCAGCCCTTCAAGACACACGTGGCTTTTCAGTCTGTTTAATTGAAGCCTGCAGGTCTCTTTTCAACATCCTAATCCAGCTCTTTTTGCTGCTTCTGGAGGAGACTGAACTTTGTGGCCTTCATTTTCCAAAAGCCTCCAATCTCCTAATTAGGCACATGATGTGAGGAGCTGGAATTTCACAAAATCCATCAACACTTAAGCAGTGACCCTCTGAAACTCTTCCCCATCAGCTTCCAAGGCCTTGGGGTTTATAACTGCTTTTTTAATCTAGTCCTTATTTTAGTAGCAAAATCCTGATACCTTTGGCAGCAGAGGTGCTGTGATTTTTCAGGTATTTTTGCAAACACACACACTGCAATACAGACACAGCTCTGTACAACATCTTTTGTTAATTGTACAGACTGAACTTAACACTGGCTGTGAAGAAACAGAATTAAAATCACTCCTGGGATAACACAAGTGTGTGCTTGTCAGCACTCAAAGTATGAGGCATCTGGGGAGAGAGACAATAATTAGAATTTAACTAAGAATGCAGAATATGTGAAAGGAGCAAACCATCTGCTTGAAACAAAGATGGAATGGAACAATGAGAAACCTTCTGAGAAAGAGGGATATTCAGAAGGCAAAAAAAATGGGTTATATTGCCCTGCTAGATTTGAACACCACCCCAGAAGGATTTGTTGTAACCTGGGAACCAAATATTACATTCTGGCTGACTGATGAACTCTGGTTGGCTTTGATAAGGAAGATGTGTGACTGCAGCACGTTCCTTAGGGAAAAAAAGTGAAACCAATAGTTACCCAAAGAGCCAGTTTTAATAATCAGTAGCTGAACGAGCTGTGGAGGGATGCAGCAGCACTGGTTCAGTGCCCTCAGTGGGGTGATGACAAGGAAACCTGTCTCGGGTTGCAATGCAAGATGTAACCAGCAGCATGTGCTCTGTTGCCATCAATTGAAACTCCTTTGGGAGGTGTTTTCTTTATCTCTTCCATGACCCATTCCTCAGAACTCCAGGGAGAACCTTCTCTTAATGGCCAGCTGTTAAACCAGCTGGGGCAGTGTTCTTTATCTCTTCCAGGACCCATCCTCCCTCCAGGGGATATCTGCTGTTCATGGGCCATCCAGGCTCACTGCAGGGCTGAGACAATTCCATCATCCCATTGGGAGATGCCCCACCCAGGGGGAGGAGCCCAGCATTCCCACCTGGATAAAACCTGGGATTCAGAGCACCAGGGCAGGCTGTTTGCACTGGATTCCCAGAGGGAGACCAGACCCATCTCAGCACCACTGGACCTTCAGAGGAAAACTCCACCCTTCTACAGGATCATTGCTCCAACAGAACCACATCTGTCACTGCAGGACTTGATTGGGCTGCTCCCAACACCCTGACCAACAGGGTGTCTGTAGCCCCGGTTCCATGCCTGAGGTATTTTGGTTTTCTGAAATTCTTTTCGCAGAGAATTTTCTGTAAACAAAAGACATGTTTTTGTAAACTGCACCTATGTTATTCACATTCCTTTTCCTAAGAGGGAATTCTTCTTGATGTCCCTCTGGTCTAACCAATGCAATTGAAGAATTTTGTCTTTGTTTCACCAATAGAATTGGTCCGTATAAAATAGTATAAAAAGGAGACACATCCCAAAAATAAAGGAGTAATTTTCAGCCTTCTGAAATAGAAGTCTGTGTCATTGTAGTATGAAACAGTGTCAGGTGTCAGGTCGTGCTCTGACTCTCTCAGGGTTTTCTTTTTTTCTGGTTTATTTGCCTTTTTTTTTTCCCCTACATTTTTTTGGTTTTAATATTCCTGGTAAAGAACTGTTATTCCTATTCCCATATCTTTGCCTGAAAGCTCCTTGATTTCAAAATTATAATAATTCAGAGGGAGGGGGTTTGCAGTCTCCATTCCAAGGGAAGCTCTGGCTTTCCCTGGCAGACACCTGTCTTTCCAAACCAAGACAAAACCACTGTGAGTATAAAGAACATGGATGCATTTTCTTAACTCCAAGTGGGAGCAAAAAGCAGATTCCCCTTGGAAAGGAATGTTTGTTGGTACTGCTGTGCAAAGATTCACCTTTACAACGGGGAATATCTGCCTCAAGGCAGGGCTCCAGTGCCAGAGAAAACCCAAACCAGCAGCATTTAACATGGACACTTCTCCCAAACAACTGCATTTTGAGGTGTTTACACATGAAAAATTCAGCTGGCATTGCTCCTGAGGGTGTAAGAAGAAGGGCTGCAGGCTTTAGGGGTTGAGTTGGAGGAGGCAGGTGGAGTTTGGGGGGTTTAGAGGTGGCTGCTCACCAGTTCTGGGTGTTGTGAGGACATAACAAACACCCGGCCACGCTGATGCTTCCTGTCTCTGTGCACCCTCCAGAGCTAGCAGTCCCCTCCTGCCTTATTAGATTGATATCTGGGGAGAAAAGAATTGCTGCCTGTTGTGTTTATCAGGGCTAGACAACCCTCACTCCACTCGCTTGAAATCAGCACATCAAAGCAGGGAAAATTAATGACCAATTTGGGGCTTCAGCTGGGAAAGGCAGCTTGACCTCAGCTGGTTGTTCTGCAGGGGTCAGCCTTACCTGGCCATGGTCACACAGACCTCAGACACTGTGGGAAGAGATCCATGGCATTCTCCTGGCCTTGGCAGTGCTAATTCAAACCCCAAAATGGACCAGGAAAAGTGCATTCTGCTCATTGGTCCCCCATCTACGCAGGTTATGCTCGTCCATTTCCACCGCGTGCTCCCTGCCTACCGAACAAGAATAATTCCCCACTGGTGAATAGTAAAGTTTAATTAACATTTACGAACTGCTGCCGAATGTTCATGTGGAATTAAACAGAAAGGACTAATAATGGAGAGAATATACAATTCAAAACAAAGCTGAATGCAAAATGTAGGGCACGTAGTCATGAATCTCATTTTCCGCTTATGCCTGGCACAATTCAAAGTACATTTTTAGCCTCCTCTGTGTGGAGGAGGACAAATACTATGCAGCTTTAAATAAATATGTGTTCTTAAAAGAGGTGTCTGTGGGACCAGCTGGGATGTTACCCAAGAGAGGATTCAGTGTGTTTCTCTATTCCTCCATATCACTTTATTTCTCCATTTTTTCTTTCCATAGTGCTTTATTTTGTTTCTTTTCCCACAGTCTGTGCTGGTACCTCAACCCACAAATCTTTGCTCAGGTCCAGCCCACCCCATCCCAAAAGGCTGGACATGGTGAGCTGGACAATTCCTGCACGTGAGAAACCCACCCCAGACCAAAGCCCCGTTCCCAGGTCTGGAACACGAACGCCTCAGGACAGATCCCAAACACGAAATCAAGAGGAACCAAAAGTGGGCTGCAAGTTGCTGCCTGTTGCTTAGCAACATTCCCATGATGTCACCTAAATCATGACCTCAGCCTCAGAGCTCTGCACAGGCACCATCTGATGTGGCAGCAAACAAAACCCCACAGCCCCATTCACCGCGGGCTCCAACGGCACCAACAGCTCCAACGAGCGAGGAGCTCGTTTGGCTCCCGAAAAACTCTGAATGTGCCTGGTAATGAAAGCAATAATCTGCTGAAATTCTGACCTCACAGAGAGAAGGGGAGGCGGGAGGGGAAATAACGAGGCCATGACTCAACCAGGTTTGCAGGGCAGGTATCAGACCTTCATTGGGACAGGACAAGGTGGGCAAGGAGCTGTTCTCTCCCTTAGGCAGCACAGCCATTCTTTGCTTTCCTCATGCAACATTTAGCTCTCATATCCTATATTTTTACCTTTTTCTTATTCCATGTTTTTTACCTTTTTCTTATTCTATATTTTTACCCTTTTCATATCCTATATATTTTTACCCTTTATATTTATTAAGTTGCAGAGTGCCAACATTTTTTTCTTTCTGGAGGATGTCACAGTCTGTTTCCATCATTAAACAGCAAAACTGAAAAACCTTTCAGAGAGAAAACCCAAACCAAGTTGCTTAATGAGACAAAAAAAGCTTAAATATTGTATATCTAATATATGTTCCAATTAAACAAAAACATTACATTAATTTTTGTCTTTTTTCTCTTTAACTGGAAAGAACATTTCATTCAGCATCAACTCCTTATGTAGAGTGAAAAAGAAAACAGAAGGGCACACTTCATCCTTTATTGCAGACCTTTGAGTGTGGAAAGCACTTCATGAAGCTGGAAAAAAATTCTGCTCGAGGCTCCCACCCAAGAAGAATGTTCTTGTCATTAGGCTCAAGAAATTCCTGGGTGCTGCTGAACAGATTTAGCACAACAAGGAATGGAAGAGAAAATGAAGAAGAATTTTCTCCATCTCTGGGTTTCCTCAATCAAACCCCAACTTGCTTCTAAATATCCTTCAGTGTGTTCAAACCTGAAGATCTGTCCTCTTCCCACCAACCTGCTCCCACTCCAAATAAAAAAAAAAAAA
>VZDJ01000040.1:778418-795915 GCA_008694505.1 Cyanoderma ruficeps | reverse complement strand
AACAAATCCCACTGCTCACACAGACATTAGCATACCTGAAACTTACACTTGGAACATAAACAATCCCTTCTGGTCTTGGATATTTTCCTAGTTTTCCAGCCTATGTAAAATCCAGCATTAAACTCATCAGATAAATGCTTCCTTAAATATTTATTTCCTGGTTTTTCTCACTGGCCCAGCACAAATCTGTCCCTTGTACATTTGTCAGCTATTCCAACGCAGTGAAACACAAACCTGTCCCCAGTCAAGCATGTGGCAGAAGTTAACTCTTGAATGGCCATAAAATATAGAAAGGGAAAAATTGGAGCAGCTGCTCCCCAGCTGGAGCACAGCTTCAGCAGGTATTAATGACAAAAATGGCATTAATGACAAATTTTGGGGTAGTGGTAGTTTGGCTCTGCCAGATTGGAAAGGCTGACCTCAGGATGGCAGCTTTGGAAAAAAGGAGCTGTCTGTGATGGTCCTGCAACAGGAAAAATGTCATCAACTTGATGGTTATTTCTAGCAGAATAACTGTGGGAGTTAATGATTTTATGGGATTTTCATGGAGTCACAGAATGGTTTAGAAAGAACCTCAAAGATCATCGTGTTCCAAACCCCCAACAAAAAAAAAGCAATAACAAAACAAACCAAAGAAAATCTGTTGGTGGAGTTCACAATTATGACAGCCCTGTTGGATTTCATACCTATTCAGGAAAAATATAATAATGAATTATAATGAATTTAATAATGAACTGAAACAATTACTTCACATTGGCTTGTGTAAAAACAAGTTCTGTGCACTGATTCCCCATCAATAATAAACACCATTCATGGCCTGATCCTTTGGGCAAACAAGAACCCAAAACTCCCACCAACAGCAAGACTTCTCTGTTTGCTCTTTTATAAAATTAAATTTATTAAATCAAAGTCTTCCCTGAAACTCAGTCCCCACAACGTTTTTAGGTTACAGTGAACGAATTAAGAAACAGAGAACTTGAGGAAAACAAACCAAGTGATTCTGAATTTATTTACAGTGAGCTGCAATGAATGCCTGGATCTGCAATCCAGGCCAAAGAGCCCCAAGTGCCTCTTCCCCAGTGAGGAGTAGGCAAAAGCCCTCTACTTCAACTTGGTAAGTTATAATTCTATACTTTTATAATTCAAACAAGAATCTAAGGGTTGATTCTCAAGTCATTAACAATGAGAGCTGGAAACTGCTAAGCTGTTCATCTGAATATAAAGGTTTATAAATCTCTGCTGTTCTCCTCAGAACATCACAGAGAGAAGCTCTGACATTACCATGAAGGTCTGGCACACCTTTTTATAACTTCAGTTCTCCCAAGCTCTGATGGATTTTCCTTCCCTACCTTTCCCCATTCATTTTATCCTCTTTCAGCTTTAGATTCTGCCTGGAGCCAAAGCAGCCTGGCTGCTTTTACTGGAGGTTTCCTTCTCTCACAGGTATCCCCTCAACATTACAACAGGTGAAAGTGAGGGATCAGGGAGGGATTTATCCAAAATTCCTCTTTGCATTGCACACACTAGAGCTGAACACTGAAATCTGGGCAGCCTCTTGCCTCGCCAGCCAACTCCTAAATAACACAAGAACAAACTCTGGAGGATTGTACAGTCTCTGATCAAATTTAAAATAGATTGCTGGGATAAATACTGGAGGCAGTGATGGGACTTTAAATCATCAAACCATCAAAGCAATCTAAAAATAACCAACTGCAGCTTGCAGCCACTCGATTTCAATTGATAGCTAAAATAATTGAGGGGTCCAGTGATTTCCAGGTTGCATGTTTGATTTCCTGCTTTTCACACTATTGTAGTTCTTGGGACATTTTATACCAGAGGAAAGGAACACTGCCCATCTCTCCCTTGCCTAAAAGAGCAGTGAAAGGACAGCCTCAGGTGTTTAAACCTACAAAAGTCCTGGCTTGTTCTGTTGTAGCAGTTGGAGATTTTGGGAAAGGGGGCAGGGAAGAGGGATTTTTACTGAGATTTGCTGTTAACTGGGTTTTTTTCTGCCACAGTGCAATGGCCCAGCTTTGCAGTGGGAAGTGCTTGGAACATGAGGCACTGCAGGGGTTTGGGTTCTGCTTCAGCAGCACCTGAGAGGGGAGACGTGGCCAAAACATTTCCCAGTGACCCAGAACACCCAGGCTCCTGCCCCATGTGGCTCTTCCGAGCCCTACAACACATCTGCATTGCCAAACCATAGGAAGAACCTGGTTAGCAGAGAATAAACCTTAAACATGCACATGAATAAAATTAATGTCATCAGTTCATGGCCTGTGTCCCTCACACACTAAACCACCTCCACTAATGCCGCTGAAAACACCAAAATCTTATCTCTTCTACAGAAGGCCCACAATTTCTAAATCAGTTTGTCCTCTATTTTGCTTTTTAAGAGAGGAAGAAATTCCAAGCAGCCTCTCTGCAGGTCTAGCAAGGTGTATTCTTCACCTTATCCAGAAGCACAGTTTGTTAGAGGAAAGGAGAGGCCACACAGACCCCACAGAATGCCAGGAAAGAATCTGAGTGCAACAGGTGGAACATCCCAGAGATTTTGGATGTCCTGCATGGCAAACAACACATCCTACAGGCACTGCTTTTTCTTCTCTTTGGGAGCAGGGTCGGGTTTTCTGCAGCCCTTTGCTGATTGTGGCAGTGGTGTTCCCATGCCAGCCTCTGTCACAGAGCAGAACCTGCTCATCCCAGTGCCCTGCCCTCGAGCAGGGCTGGCAGCCCCAGAATTCCTCATCAGGAATTCAGCTGCAGAAATGCACACCTCCCATATCACTCCTCAGGACAGCTGCTGATAAGTTGTTATCTTCAGCATTTAATTGGTGGGATTATTTTTGTTGTCTACAGCACTTAATTTGTGATTATTTTTCCTCTGTACTACCAAGTACAAAAAGACCCCAACTTGCTGAGCTTTCAGTTGTGCCTCTTGGCACCATGTTGGCACATTTTACTGGGGGAGCACGACAGAAATTAGAGTTGAAACTTCATACAAAGGAAAACACTTTCCTTCTTCCTTGCACTGGCTTCTCATGCCAATATTTGGATGATTGGGGAACTCCTGCTGTCCTGTTCAGGAATCACAAATCCCAGCTAAAACGAAGCTGATTTAAGCCCCAGCTAAAACGCTGCAGCCCTTTCCTCCAGACCTTGAAGTCAACCCTTTGGCATAAACGCTTTTCCAGACTCGGGCAATTCTTCAGCCACTTCTACTTCTCCCAACGAAGGCAGCACCAAAGCCATCAGCTCAGAATTTTGTCTGGAGCACACAGCACAGCCTATCAGTTGCAACACCGAGCTCAGGACATTTCCCTGGAGTGGTTTTCCCATCGGTGCCCTACACCTTCCCAAGCGATTACCATCAGCGCAGCAGCTCCGCCGTGCCCGTTGCGTGCGGGGCTCAGCCTAATGGGATGTGTCACATTGCACAGCCCGCTCAGAATCTGCACAAACAAACCCACCAAAAAGGCACCCAGCCAGGACATTGCTGCAGGGCCAGCCAGGATGTGTTTCAAACCCACCACTCCTGTCAGGGGTTGGAGGAGCACCGAGGAGATGGCTCACGTTAACAGCACCGGACAAGCCATTTTCTGGCTGCTCCTTGAGCCATCCATCACGGGGCTGTTGTGTCAGGACAAAATCAGAACTGATCCTATCAAGATTCTGAGCCTTCTGAATTGTTATCATCCCCAAATTGCACTCAGGGCAGTGTCAGGGCTGGGATTTTTCAGTTCCAGAGGTGAGGGTGGGTGAACACAAACCCAGGGCACATTTGTAACAGGAGACCTGTAAATACACAGCAAAGTGACTTTGCCTCCAGCTGCACCTGCCTTCGTGGATTCAAAAAATACCTTGATCTGATGAATCACTCCCAAAAGCTCTGCCACAGGGGAAAACAATCTTCCAAGAACTTCAGGCTCTGACATGAACTCCTAGAAATTCCATCTTCAGGAACTCTCCTTCTGGGGGTGGTGCTGAGGGGATGCAGTTTGCATCAGCTCTGCCCTGTGAGCGAGACAGGAATAGTGAGGAACTGATTCCTTTCTCAATGATCACACTGTTCCAGAGAGCATAAACACCAAAATATTTGTCATTTTCTTGGTTTTTCTCCCTCACTCCACATGTGAGCATTTAAAAATCCAAGCCACCCTTTGTGCAGTGCTTACACCTGTGTAAATATCATTGCTAACTGTTCTCTTTATTCACATCCAAACAGAGCCCATTAACCCCACAAAGGGCAGGAGCATCTCAGGGCTCTGCCAAAGTGACAGCACATTTTAGGAGAGGCTGGAAGATAAACTTGGGGCTTGAGAAAGGTAAATCACAGACTGGTTCGTGATTGCCTCATTCAAGATGTCACAAGATATTTAAAGAAGTTTTTTATATGGCATAGATGAGCTGAATATCTGATAATCACAATAAACAGTGAGTTCTGTGTGATATTGTGGGCCCAGTGCAGACTCTGCTGAAATGGGTTCAGCTCTGAACCAAATATTCACTGCCCAGATGGGTTCAAAAGGGTGTTTTGAACCCTTTTTGAACAGTTTTTTTTTCCCCTTTCAAACAGGAAATTTGACTGTATTCACTGCCAGTGACAGCAAAAGCAGAGCAAAGTGAATTTTCCTTAAGAAAGGCAAGAGCCTGGTTCAAACAAACAGATTTAAACATCCCTGTGATACTTAAATATAAAGGTGCAGATTCTCAGGTGATGTTTTCTGTCAGAGCTCCATTGATTCCATAAATTGATGTCCTTTTACCCAAAAATGACTTTCCCCAAATAATCCCCAAACCAATGCCTCCTAAAAAAGATCAGGGGAGGCAGGAACTGCTGATGGGATCCAGTTTCAATTCGGGATTATTCTGATCTAAAGCAAAACTGAGTGGTTTCAGGTAAAGGATCACCTCATTAAGCTTTAATGCCGAACTGTTGAATGCCAGTTATTAGGAAATTATTTCCTGCTGCTTTATTCTCTAGTAAATTTCAATAATTGGAAATGTTGTAAATCCCCTTTGTCTCAACACTCTTGTTGTGACAGGGGCATAATGACTCTTCTTAAAGAGAGAACCAAGCAGGGGAATTAAAAACCTTTCCCCAGAACGGGAAGGGGCTGCAGATATTTGAACATATTGGTTTACAACACAGCAGGATTGCCAAGAGAAACTCTCCCAAACATCTTCTGGTAAATAAATCATTTGTTCATTTATTCACTGTTTAGGACCTGCCTGACATCCAGTGCAGCAGAGATTAAATCCACCAAGTTGAATCCATGTAGCACTCAATAAATTCTACAATTGATCCCTAATTTACATTCTGGATCCAGTTTCTATTTATTTACTTACACATTTCTTCAGTAAAGAGCCTTAATATTGTCTCCTTGACACCACTGTAAATAAATTCCCCGCCGATCAGCATTTTCTATGCCAGTAAATTCTGAAATCCAGAGCCTTTGGGGTTTTTAATCCCCTCACGTGCTCCAAGCTGATGCACTCCAGGTGATCCTGTCTGCCTGACCAGGCAGAGCTGAGCTTGGAAAATGAGGGACATGGATTTTGGCAGGGCCAGAGCCATGGAATTCTTCAGTGGGAGAAGCAGAACACACATTTCCCATGCTCTGGCATGACACATAAACATTTCTATTTTGTGCACCTTGATGAATAATCATTCTATTTTTATTTTTTTTTTCCAAGTGAGCAGGAGAGCTTGTGCATGAGGGAAGATGTGTTTGGATATTCTAATCAGGCTACCATGGGGGGGAAAAACACAAATCTGAAGGAGCAGATTCTCCTCCAGGCGATTTTGCAAGTTGAAAAACTCATTGCAATGTCAGTTCTTGAACAGTCAAAGCCTTCCAGTTCAGCATTAATCAGGATATATTTTAATCAAGGAGAAATAAGTAGCCAGGAAATAAATCTGAAAACGAAGCAATAGCAGTGGATTTACAAGTAAAATTATCTCGTGGAAATAAATTAATTTGTGTTGGATGTCTTTCAGCATCAGCTTGTGAGGGTTTTTCAGGCTTTTTTCTAAGTAAAGCAGCTTGGTAAATATAGACTCTATATTTTTATATTTCTGCCCCTGATTACTTAACTAATTAAAGTAAGACACGTTGCTTTCTAATGTGCATAATTAACATGTATCATCTTTATTATCCTCAGGATCAGGGTGAAATGAAACTGAAATGGGATGAGAGTTGGACCAAAATCCACTTTCAGAAGACGCCATGGACCACGATGGGATGGCTCAGCTCCTTGGGATGGGAAAAGTCTGGTTTAATGGGGAAAAACCGTTCATTTGACATTGTACTTTCGTTAATAAAGGTAATTTTCTACTGCACACACACACTCAGAGCAGAGGTTTTAGCAGGAAGGATTCAGAACAAGACAAGGTGAACTTTTCATCCTTACTCTGGAGCTGAAGGATGACACCTTCCTTGGCCATCCTGGTTTCAGGAAACACAAAAAATTCCAGGTCAGGGCTGGAGAGAGTCTTTGGAATGTGCCAAAACACATCATCTAAATGTTCTGGTCAATACATGCAGTTGTACATGGGGAGGGCTGGAAAATTCATCAAGGTGCCTCTCAAAGTGTTCATTTTTAAAATATTGAATGGGAAGGAAAACAGTTACACAAATCACAGTGAAATAGGAAAAGGAGAGAAAACTTCATGGTATTGTACAATGCAAGTTTGGGATTTGCTCCATGCTTTCCATTAAAAAAAAAAAGGTTAAAAAAAAAAAAGGTGAGCTTTTAGTGATGAGAATGAAGAAGGGAAGAAGAAAACTCCAGGGAGCAGAAGAAATAAATTCATGACACAAAATAACTAAAGGGGATTTATCTCTTAAATGCTCCCAGGTGTCATGTTCAAGCTGTCCACAAGAGAGCTGGGGCATCATTCCTTTGGTTTATAAATGGGAAAACAAGCATTCCAACAGAGAGAAAAATAGGAACCAGCTCCCTACAGCCCAGCCATTTTGAATGTTATTTAAAATAAAAATTAATTTTTAAATGTGAATGCACATATCTCAGACATTCATCCATCAGCAGGATTTTTTATGGATTATTCCCATTTATTCCCTCCTTTTCACAGGTGTTTCACAGGTAACACTCACACTTCCCTCTTTCTTAAGCTCCAGTTGTGTCCAAACATGAAAAACATAAACATCTGTTAAAAGCAGCTCCTCTCAATGAGCTCCTTCAAGAATTCTTTCCTAATATGTGATCTATCCATGTCCCATATCCCTTTCCCCAGAGGAATAATCACCCTCTGACGTGGCAAAATCAACCATCCCTGTGCTCACCTCAGCTCTCAGCTAAGCTGGATCACAGACACTCCACTTCCATTGGATAGAGCACACAGACATTTTCATTTTCAGAAGATATTAGAGGTTTGCTAGAGCTGCTTCCTCGCTGTCACCAGTCCAATATTTCATTTATCTTCTCCAAATGAAAGACTAAATTTGGAAGATTGTGTCCTGACCTGAAACTCTGAGTCCTCTGTAATTATTCCACACACTAGATCACCACAGTAGACCAAAAATATTCTGCTGCATTTTTAATATCCATAACATTGGAGGACACATGGCAATTGTTGTTTTGATCTGTGTGTAAAATAACAGCCCCAACGTGCAACAGAAGCAATCCTGCTGGTGGGAGGTGTGAAATCCTACAAATGTGGGTGAGTTTACCCAAATAAAAATGGAGGTTTTAGTGTTTTTCAGTAGCTACAAACACTATATAAGCACAATTCTCTCCGTTTATTTTGGGTACATGCATTATTCAGATATACCATTCATGCCTGCCCAATTTTCAGGAAGATTCAAAGAAAACGAGGAGGCAGGAGGCAGCAAAAACCAGTGACAGGAAATCCCACAACATCACCACTTTCATTTTCTGGCCCTCAAATCCAAACAGCTCCTTTTTAAATTTTTTTTTAATGCTTAAAACATCATCAGAGGTTTGCTCTCAGCACAGACTGGACCTTATTGTGGAATTGAGAACTTTATTTCCAGAGAAGAGAGGAGTGGAACAGATAAACATAAAAGGAGCCACGTGTCAGTAAAGAGGCTCTGAGATTCAGCAGCTTCTCATTTTTTTTTTCTGAGCCANAAAAAAAAAAGAAAAGAAAAAAAAAGGAAGACGAAGAGGAAGAGGAAATAAATTTACTATAAATAAGTGAAAAGCACAGTTAACCAATGCTCTCCGCATTGTATAATTATATAAAGCAAATACTAATTCTGTCGTTGCTTGAAGTAAAGTACTGAAGGTTGCCATGAAGTTATAATAAATGAAGTCATAATAAATGAAGTTACAATAAATGAAGTGAGAGCCACAGAAAGAACTGAAACAACCTTTGATCAGAGGAACTGGAAATGCAGTGCTCTGCCATATATTGAAATATAACTGTCAATATATTCCATTTCAATTAATTCTTCACTACTGCCATGCAGATTTGAGGTTTAGTGGCATGTAAAGAAACTCCCTCCAATTCCTAAGTAGAAATAGCAGCTGTCAGATTTTCATTTTTGCTTTTTCTTTCCAATCCCTCTCCAAGTCTCGAGCCTGTCTCAGCTTTCAGCAGAGCTCCATATGGCTCCTACGGCTGCCAAGCAAAATACACTCGTCAAATTCTGCAGCCAAAATACTGCACCAAAATGATGAACTTTGGAAAAGGAGGAGTGCCTACAGAGTTTTGTTTGACATGCAGGACCAAAATAAAACCCTACAGAAAGTTTAGCAGGTGCTTAACCTGAAGAAAAAAAAAAGCTAAAATATATTAAATATCTTCAATTCATTGGAGCAAGAGCAAGGAGGCAAAGCAGGGCTCAGCCTCCTGAGATTGTGAAACTTCGACTGGAGCAGCTCCTAACCCAGGAGCTAAAATCAGTCTTTCTTCCTCTTCAAAAGTTCTTTCTTTTCAAAGGTCTCCAACACCTTCTTTTCCTCTTTTAATTAAATAAAAATCCCATCTGCAACACGGCCACTAGCCTGGGTCCTGTGTGCCTTGGAGGAGTCCAGCTCTTTGTCTGAAAACTTCAGAAATCTTCTGAAAATTATCTGGAAACTTCAAAATCCGCAAGGCACAAAACCCTTAAGGAGTCAGCAAACAGAAAAATTCAACCAGCAGGAAGGTGGAGCTTAAATCCCAAAATTCCAGGAGTGCAGGGTGACAAACACAACAGAGATCTAATTTCACGTTGTCTGTGGGCTCAGACACACCACAGAAAATTCACCACCCTCCCCATCTTCCTGTGGAACCTCCTGCTCCACCTGCACCTGGATCTCCACGCCAGAAATTATTGCTCTTGCCACAGATTCCTGAGCCTTCCCTCAGGAATTGGGAAGGAACCAAGCTCAGGGAGGGGAAGGAGCAATTAAACCCATCTGTGGAGAGCTTTCCTCCCCCTTTGTGCTCGCTGGGAAAATGCTGCTCGCATTTGTAAAGCTGTGAAACACTTGTCCCACTGCAAACGCCTTTTCTTTTGCCAAGTGAACTCTCAAAAATTAGATATCATTGTGGGAAGCGCTGCCTAATGAGCCAGTGGCATTTAGAATATTCAGATTTTTTTTTAATTTTATTTTTTTTATTCCTCTACCACCCAGCTTCCAAGCCCTGAGAGTGCCATGAATAGGCTGTAGAAATGCACGGGGTGGTCACAAGGACAATGGACCTGGGGTACAGCTGTTCCTGCAGCTGCCACCCGCTCAGAGATGACAGTGATGGAGAGAAAAATTCCACTGCTGCACTCCTCCGTGGCAGCCTCATCATCACACACAACGCCTGCCCTGCCCTGGGGAATGTTTTACTCCATTTAGCTCTTCCCAAGACGAGATCTCCCACCTCCGTATAGGAATAACAGAATATTATATATATTGATATCAGAAATAAACACTTGGTGTGGCCTGAACAACCCAACCAGCGATATTTGATGGTGAACAACCAAAATGGGATAAGTTACAGCCACTTTTATACGTAAAGAATTTATTTTGAGGGTTATTTTTACACATATTGATATCAGAAATAAATGCTTGGTGTGGCTTGAACGACACAACCAGTGATTTGATGGTGAACAATCAAAATGGGATAAGTTACCACCACTTTTATAGGTAAAGAATTTATTTTGAAGGTTATTTTTATACATATTGATATCAGATATAAACGCGTGGTGTGGCTTGAACGACACAACCAGTGAACAACCACAATGGGATAAGGTGCAACCACTTTTATAGGTAAAGAATTCATTGTGAGGGTTGTTATTATTATATTTGTATCAGAAACAAACACTTGGTGTGGTTTGAACAACACAACTAATGATATTGATGGTGAACAACCAAAATGTGATAAGTTACAACCACTTTTATACATAAAGAATTTATTTTGAGGGTTATTTTTATACATATTGATATCAGAAATAAATGCTTGGTGTGGTTTGAACGACACAGCCAGTGACATTTGATGGTGAACAACCAAAATGGGATAAGTTACAACCACTTTATAGGTAAAGAATTTATTTTGAGGGTTGTTATTATTATATATATTTATATATAATAAACACTTGGTGTGGTTTGAACAACACAGCCAGTGAACAACCACAATGGGATAAGGTGCAACCACTTTTATAGGTAAAGAATTCATTTTGAGGGTTGTTATTATTATATATATTTGTATCAGAAACAAACACCTGGTGTGGTTTGAACAACACAACTAGTGATATTTGATGGTGAATAACCAAAATGGGATAAGTTACAACCACTTTTATACGTAAAGAATTCTTTTTAAGGGTTGTTATTATTATATATATTTATATATAATAAACACTTGTTGTGGCTTGAACAGCACAGCCAGTGAACAACCACAATGGGATAAGGTGCAATCACTTTCATAGGTAAAGAATTCATTTTGAGCGTTATTTTTATACATATTGATATCAGAAATAAATGCTTGGTGTGGTTTGAACAACACAACTAGCGATATTTGATGGTGAATAACCAAAATGGGATAAGTTACAACCACTTTATAGGTAAAGAATTCATTTTGAGGGTTATTATTATATACATATATTTATATTATAAATAAACCTGTGGTGTGGTTTGAACAACACAGCCAGTGACATTTGACCATGAACAACCAAAATGGGATAAGTTCCAACCACTTTTACAGGTAAAGAATTCATTTTGAGGGTGGCAAAAAGTGCTGTAGTTTCACCTTTTAAAGACTTTCATTAGGTATACTTACCATTGAGTATTTTTGCAATAGATTCTTACATTCACACCAGGATTAAAAATATTAGTCAATACTTATTTCACATATAAAATACTTACTTCACACAGAAAAATAATTAAAATTTTCTTCCTACACCACCAACCAGGATCAGGAGCAGACTCAGAGTTCAGCCAAGCTGGTGACCAACAGGCAGCAGGTCCTGGGGAGTTTAGACCCTCTCAGAATCCTCCCTTCAGGGGAGATTAATTAATTAAACAAATTGAGCTTTTCCTTAAGAAAGCTTCTTCAATATATAATTAATATATTTTTGAAAATATTCAAAAATATTTCAGATTTTTTTTCTCTGTCTTTGGGAACAGCATTCAGACAAATTCTGCCCCTAACCAATAAAAATCCACCAACGAATTAAAATTTAAAAAAAAGCCACCAAACCCCAAAATCAAAGAGAAGCATCAATTTTCCCCTTAATCACCAACTCTTTTTAATTAATCCAAGGTGGGAAGTGGAAGTTTGACCAAAACCATGGTACACTTGCAATGTTTTTAATGACAAATGGCCTTAAGAAAAGTTTTGAAAAGTGGCTTACACTTGTTCCATGAATCTGGAGCAGGAAATCCAGCACTGCTGAGCTTGGGATGGACTGGCCAGAGCTTCAGAAGGAAGCCTGATGCCTTCATCACCCCACAAACAGCATCAGGATACTGGAAAGCCCAAGCCAGGAAGGCAGGTGCTCCCAAATCCTCTGGGAAAACATGCAGCCGGCAGAAAAATGTGTCGAAATCATCACAGAATAAATAGATGTTAATGGAAAAATGGAATTATCATGAGCAGCAGTTCAGTTGTCTGATCCTGCCTCTTCCATTTCTCCACGTCAAATATATCTGTTAATTCTCTCTTCCAACACCTCGTGCTTCCCAAGTCCAAGATGCAGTTGGAGCTTAGATAAAGAGGCAAAAAGAAAAGGAAATAAAATGTCTTTGTACCTCAAGGAGGGGGCCCAAGCAGGCTGCGGCGACCTGACCTTAAAAATGCTACTTCTCAGCACTGGAGCAGCATCTAAACAGAATAAAACCCTGTGAACACTTGGATCTGGACAAAAAGCAGAACATTAGAGCAAATCCTAAGGATAACATCCCCCTTATCTCCATCAGGCATTATCTGGAACCGCAGAAGAATCTTTTCTTCCGTGCTCCGTGATTACAGGGATCTTGGAACATCCTATTGGAACCCCTTCAGAGGTTTCTCCTTGCAGTGTGAATCCAAGGGAGCTTTAAATGGAAATGCAAAGGCAGCTGATCTCCTACCAAATAACCAAGGAGACCCTCATAAATCTATGGTGTTTTGATGTTTTACCAAGTGCCTTTGAGCTGCAAAAAGTCCAGGTGTAGGTGGGTTAATATCAGAAAGTTCCTGAGAATAATATCTGTCAATCACTGAAATACTGCTTGAATAAAACACAAACCACGAGTTCAGGGCCGTTATCCTTCATGCTACACCAGCTTTTTGCGTGCTGGTGGTGTTCCCAACACCTCTGATTTCAAACACAAATGTTCCCATGGTGTCATAGCTGATAGCAAATAAAACTTTTAACACTTGCCCTTGCTTTTTTCCCAGCTCCCTGCTCCGTGTCCCAGGAGCTGTGCAACAGCTGGAGAGGAAAATGGAAGCAGAGACATTGGGTCACGCTCAGCCCCAATGGAGTTTAAAGATAATTTATCTGTCCAAAAGCTCCCTGACACTTCTACATTTGGACAGATTCTTGCAAGGAAGGGAAAAACGCCCTGGCATAAAGGGAGAGTCCTAAAGGAGTCACGAGTTCATCGAGTATTACTCTCTGTGAGAAGAGTGTCAATTTTTAATGTGTAGACAAAATGATACATTTCCCTCCATGGGAGTCAGCCTGGCAAAGGGGCTGATTTTACTGGAGTCCATATTCCCACAGGAAATTGCACCTCAAACCTTTTTCCCCACCAAATTCCAGGCAAGGACCTTGCCATGGAAAACTCTTCAGCACTGTTCCGTGCTTGTGGAGAGGTCAACCTGCTTCTCTGGGGTGAAAAGGGGAGTTCTAAACCTTGAAAAAGCACATTTTCCAATGCTTTTACACTTGCAGCATAGATCCTAAACCTGTTGTATTTCAAGAAAGCAAGGAATTCTGTGCTTGACTAAGATAAGATTAGCCTTAAATTAATTAGACAATTCAGGATAATGACACAACAAGCCCTAGTCCAGACACAATCACAGAATTTTGTTTTGTCTCCCCTGCAATCCAATTTTTCCTTCCTCCTTGGCCATTTGCAAGTAAATCAAACAAAATGAGTCCCCAAGTAACTGCTGGCTTGCCCCAAAGCCGAATAACCCACATAAATTCTGGCTGATGGCAGAGCAGAGCTACAAGGAATGAGGTTTTTCTAAGGCCCTCACATGCTTTTTATACAACAAAATTATGTCCAAAACCTGCAAGAAATCAGGGGTTTGCACAAAATGTAAGAGAGCTGTGGAACTCCTCTGAAGAGATTCAGTTTCGAAAAGAAAAAAAACCCAAAAAAACACCAAAACCCCCCCCCCAAAAACATAAAAACCAAAACCCCAAACAAACAAAATACCCCTCCAAAAATTTTGTGGAAGAAGCCTTTCAAAAGAAGAGACCTCTGCATCTTTTTTACCCAACTCTTGGATTATTCCCTGTTGAAGATGTTTGAAGTGCTAAATTAAACACTCCCTTTGACCCACCCAATTAAACTCGCTCTGAATTCTACCAAAAATTAAACATTCCCCATTTAAGCAGGAATAAACAGCTCCATTAACCTATATTTGTTTCCCTCAAATTAATCCTGTCTGACAAACAGCACTTGTAACCTCACCTGACACACCAGAGCGTTCCAGCACTGAAAACACCTGTGCGATGGGAAGCATAAATATTCATTGTGGCAAAATTAATGTGCGCTAATTATCAAGCTGCTTTTCCTAGCAAGAGGCAGGATGGCAAAGGGGGCACTGATTTTGTGTTTTCCACAGGGCTGAGCTCGCTGACAGCTGCCTGCAACCGGCACTTAGATAAAATGTGAATTTTTATCTGCATCCAACATTTTCTTCAACACTGAAGTTCACAGCCCAAGAGGGTTCTGAGCAGTGTCGGGATAATAACAACAAACAGAGCAAAGAAATTCAGCTGCAGTTTAATGCAATGTTGTATTTTCCTCCTCTCCAGATATTTCAGAAAGCCACAGACCCAAAAGAAGTCGTGTCACAAAAAAAGGGAATCAGTTTTATTTCCTCACGAAAAGTTCATTTTTTTAATCAAACATTGCCATCCAGTGGCAGGAAGAACAGTGCTGGCATTGCCATCTAACAAATCCTGTCTCTTTTCCTAGTGCCACAGGCCTCAGAACGACACAGGCAAATTAAGCTGTTAATTTTATTTCCTGCTGCCACATTCAGCTCTCGTTTCACCTTAGACAGCAGAAGGATTGTGTAGGTAAAAAAGCTCCTCTCTACGAGCTCACCAGAGAAAATGCTGAGAACTGAAAAGCTTTTTTTTTCAGATTTTCCTTGATGTTTAACCTTAGCTGAGACTTTTCTGCTCCTACCCTGGCACTCGAGGCAGCTCAGAGTCTGTCCCAGCTCCCACTCCGGGCTGGAAATATGAACTGAACCCTTCATTTTCCTTTGTGCTGCATCAAATTCCATCAGATTCCATCAGATTCCATCAGATTCCAGGACCCAACAGTCCCCAGCCCAGCCTGCAGTTTCCTGTGGCCATAAGCAAGCCTAGCTCGGCTTTTTCCCCTACAGAAAACCTCCCTCTCAGAACATTTAACCAGCCACTAATTAAAGGGCTGCTGAAAATTAAATAACTCCTTTAAAAAAAAAATAAAATAGGGGAAAAAAACCTAAGCAACGCTATCCATTCTCCTTAGCGTACAGAGTCATGTCCTGGTGGGATATTTTCAGGGGAAAAAAAAAATTCAGGAGATGAGACTTCTAATTAGAAACTGCGGGGGNAATATCCATGGGCTTTAAAATTCCCAGAAGTTCTGCAAGTTGTTAACCTTTTAGCAGAACCCTCTAATTATGCTCGTTGCCATTGTTAAGAGAGGATCACAGGGAGTGAATTTGCATTTAATCTCTCCCGGCAGGCCCCGATCACTGCGTGGGGCTCAGGAACATTCTCAGACACGTTCCGGGTTCCCAGTTTGCCTGGAAAGGCATCAAAACTCTCCGTTTGGTTTGGATTTTTACAGAGCAGCTTCTGGAGCAGCAAAATCCAATAATTTCAGCCCAATAATTTAAGTTTCACTCATCTCCCCTCGTTTAACGAGCTGAGTGCGGCTTAGAATCCTCAAAATTGTTCACTACGCATTCATTAAAGCCATCCATGACTCCCATAAAATTGATATAATAATTACATAACAATTAAAATTAATATAATAATATACTATGCTATACTATACTGTAATATACTATTAATATACTATACTATAATATAATAGCATAGTATACTATATTTATATTATATACTAGTATATTAATAGTATATTAATATTCTATTATATTTATAGTATATTATATATGATTATACCATTACATAATTGTATAACGTGATAAAAATNATTACAGTACATTACATTACATTACATTACATTACATTACATTACATTATATTATATTATATTATATTATATTACATTATATCATATCATATCATGTCATATTATATCGTATTATTAATATAATAATTTACACATTCTGAATTCCCATCTGAGCAGCTGCAGATGCTGATTTTTCTAAGTAGGACAAGAATTAAATTCCTTCCACCTCACAATAAACTTCCTGGGGCATTTTGCTGCTAAAAAGAAGTGGTGGTTGGTTTTCCTGAGAAGGAATATTTCAGCCAAGAGAAAGGACAGAAAGTGGCCAGTCGAAGCAGATTTTTGGTGGTTTGCTTTTTATTTTTTAGGAGAAAAATATGCATTGGACATCCTGGCACAGTGGGATTTTTGCCTGGTTATTTTAGTTCGCACACGCACTAAAAGGAAAGAGTTGTTACAAATTGATCTGGAATTCCACCTGTTTGGAGTTTGGTTTCCTTTGGTTTCATTTTGGTAAAAGCTTGCAGTTTTAACAAGACATCATGTATTAGATCAAACACTATTTATTGTTAATTTACAAACGGCTTCCCTTTTATGTGCATGCAATCTGCAGTGAATGTGCTCATTCTGGTGGAATATCAATAAATTAAGGTATTATTTTAATTTTTTAAAAAAACCCTGAATAATCAACAGTCTTCAGCCACAGCATGAAACCAGCAATTTATCAAAATACACGAACACTTCCTCCAAATAACAAGATTAAAAATCCGCATTCAAGGGGCAAACACAGTGGAAAATGAGTTTACAGGTTAAAATGAAAAGTTTTTCCTCTGCCCAGTGCTGGCAGAGTTGGATGCTGTAAAGCTGGTAAAGCTCTCACAGAGTGCAGAACCTTCAGTGAGCAAAAGATTTAACACAGGCACATGCACAAAAAAACCCCCAAAACCATGCAGAATACAACTTTTCTCTGAAAGAGGGCAAAGGGAGGAAGGAATAAATACTTGAACTGCACTTTACTGAGTGCTGCTAAAAAAAGTCTCAATTTCTATCACTGCAGCCTCAAAATCTTGAGATTCACACTTTCTGCCCCACAAACTGGTATAGGCAGCTTAAAAGTTCCTTTTTCTAGAAGGCTGGGTAGGATTATATTGGTTTTTGTTGTTATTTTCAGCTGGGGTTTTTGCCAGCAGAGGCTGCTCTTTCATTTGAGTTCAGAAAACACACACCAGTCCCATAAACACAAAAATCCAGGGAATCAAGTCTTGTGGAAGTTACGCTGGTTCTAATGAAATCAGGAACACTTGAAATTAAGAAAACAAACATGTTGTTTACTCTAAATCCTGTCCCTCTCATTTGTCCTCCAATGCTCCTCAGCAGAAGTTCAGTAATTCCTGTTTATTTCAGTCAGGTCAAAGAATTTAAAAGTTACGACTTCATCCTGCAAATATATTAATTTCAGCAATATTTACCGGCTTTTCTACAATATTTATTGCTGAGAGATTTATGCCCCTCAGGAGAAAGAGAGATTTATTTTCTCAGCTCTGCAGCATGGGGAAAATTCTTATCCATTTTCCATCTGGAATAAGGGATTGGACCAGAATTATAATCATATAAATTAATTATTATATAATATATAATTCATAATACATAATACATAATACATAATACTTAATAC
>VZDJ01000040.1:763947-778333 GCA_008694505.1 Cyanoderma ruficeps | reverse complement strand
ATTATGTATTATGTATTATGTATTATATATTATAGAATATTTACATCACACTATATTATATACTATTATAAAAAATACTATATTTATTAATATATTATTTATAGATTAACCTGTATTTTTATATTATATATTTATATTATTTATTATTATTATATTATATTTGTTATATATTATTATAAATGTTCAATGTTTACCTTTCCCATTCCTTCTGGGAACTCAAGGCTGGGAGTTCCCACCCTCCAGCAGAGCTGTGAGTGCCAAACTACTGAAAAACCCTGGGCAATTCAGAGAGAAATCCAAAGCAGAGAGGGCTTTTTGCAGCCTGTAGGAAGGAAAAGGAAATGGCTCCTTTGTCAGAGTGATTTAATATCGTCTTACCCTTAATGAATCACATTTTGGATGATGAACGCGCTGCCTGGTCTTTGTTTAAAAGCAAGAGGTCAATCAGGAGCTGTGAGGAAGAAACCCGGGAGTTTGGCAGGCGCTGCTCAGGCTTCTGGCACACGAGAAGGAAGCCGAAAGATTCTGGAATAAATATTCAGGGAAATGTTTATGACAGAATTATTCGAAGTAACACGGGAAGTGAGGTGGCAGGATAATTACAAAGGTACAAACGGCACTTCAGGGTTTGAAACATGGGGTTTGGGACTGGAAAATGGGATTTTAAATTGTAACATTTTGTTGATATTAAAGGAAAATTTGGTTATTTTCTGAAGTCAATAGAGGAATCAAATCTTCTGCTTGTTCTTCTTTCATGGGGGGATATTACAGAGCTGGACAGAGCATTTACAGTTTAAAAAAATCCAAACAAATCAAAAGAGAAGGAAAAAGCCTCCCCTCCCAAAAATAAATAAAACCCAACAACCCCCGCAGTTCCCTGTATTCTTACAATTGTTACAATTATGTATAAAATGCATACAGAAAATGTCTTTTTCTGCTCCAACAAACCAAATCCATGGCAAAAGGTAAAGGTTAAATGAGAGGCCAGAGAAAGCCAATTCAAATGGCCCTGATTTTCTGTAGGTAGCAGGAGCCTGCATTNTGTGTATTTGTATTTGTATTATATTGCCCTGGGAAGATTCAAGTCAGTTGGACAGTCCAGAGGAGCAAAATAAAAGTGTTTGTGCATCCCAGAAACACAAAGAGAGAACAAAAGGGGTGTTTGGTGAGGAGGCAGCAGCAGAATTTGTCTGTAGGGGGGCAGAACTTCCTCACACCACCCACGACAAAGAGCGGAGCTAACAATGGACTGCGCTGGTGGGAGCCAAACTCTCCAGGTCTCAGGAAATACTGAATTGACAGACATTTTAGATTTTCTTAAAACTTTCACTGACAGGATCTTGCATGCAAGGACTGGCAGGCTCTGGGATTATTTGCCTGTCCTTTTTTTGGAGTTTTGGGAGGAGTTTTCAGCAGGAATTCACGCGTCAGTGCAGCAAGAGGTGAAGCAACCTAGAATTCCCAGCCCTGCTGTCTGCGCACATCAAATCCTCCATCCCTGGGTTGGATCCTCGTCCTCTCCATCCACCACCTTTGCCCATCCACACTCATTTTCCACTAAAAAATCCCACAGGCAGTAGCCAGAGCACTTCTGTAGCCAGCAGAGCTTTCAAAACAATTCTTTATCAATTTCTGAGTTGTCTTTTGAAGTCTGGGAGAGCTCTCCTCGCAGAGATGTTGGGATTAATTCTGAAATTATTATCTCCCAACATCTTACTATCATTTGAAATAATGCACAGTACTTAAATCAGATGAAGAATAATTTTTTTCAGCACTTCAAGAAATTCCTTCAGAAATGTGTTGATGCTTCCTGAGACCAACAGAGGTTCATCACCAGTAACCAGGAACACAGGAAAACACAGTCAAACAAGAGAAAGAGGGTAAGTTGGTACATTAAGCAGAGGTCATGATCTCAATTCTATTTTCCCCCAGAATGTTTCCCAGGAAAAACCAGAAGGGAACAAGAATTCTTCACTTTTAGCAATTAACTAGTTCTTTGAGTGATTTCCCACGTCCCCGTCCACATTCTTCCATTATTATTCCTGCTGAGCATCACCATGAAAATATTGCTTTTAAGTGTAAACACTCCCAGATGAACCATCCATGCAAGAAAAACCACAGCAGCAGAACCTGCACTCATTATTCCATGCACTGGAAGGAGTGTTGGAGGTGATGAACTTTATTAATTTCAGTAAAAGGTACCAGGAAAATGCCCATTCTGCAGCAGGTTAGGAGGCAAAGATTGGGAAGCAAACACAGCAAGGTGAAAATGTATCCATGTATTTGTGCTTTTTTTAATTCACTCCCCTTAACTTCATTTAATTTCATTCTCCTTAACTTCCCAACAAGAAGAAACAAACATATGATTCCTCACCTAAATCCTGAAGGATTTTAACCCCCCCTTCTTTTTCCTCACATGCTTATTTTTAACACATTTTCACCTCAGAGCCACACTATAAATACTTGTGTATGTGCAGATGTATTTAAAGAGTGACTCTGCTTTGAAAAAGGCAGGGCACTGTGAAAAAGAGAATTCTTCTCCCTACCTGCAGTGCTGCCTGGATTTAGGAAGTTATGATTTCCTCTAACAACCTGATTATGAGGCCCGAACTTGTAAAGTATTAAACCAAACCCATCCTTTGCAACTTCCCTATAAATTCAGCATTCTGTTCTCAGTGACTGCAATCAGCACAAGCATCAAATATTTGAATTTTTTATCCACAAAATCCATGCCCGGCTGATGTAGACCTGTCAACGAGACATCTTGTGCCACATTGTTTCTCTGGGAGTCTGTACAAATTGATGAGGATATTGTTTGCATTTTCAGGTGCTAACTTGTACAGACATCTCCTGTTCAAGCTTTCTCGTTGATCTTCACAGGGATTATTTGGAGATAATCTAATTAGCAATTAGAGCTGGAGGTGCCAAAGGCACTGAAAGATGAACATTCCCAGTCCCCCATCTCAGCAGCAAAGTGTAAAGCAAATAATGCATATTTGCTTGACTCTGTTGTTTTTCCTCATCTCCCCTCTCCATAGATGACCACATCCCTTCTCTTTTCCTGGAATTCCTTAATCATCCTGAAGGCTTTCCCAAAAGTCACCCTGCCAAGGCTCCTCCACCTCTGCACAAAGCATTTCTCCCCACCATTAAATCCCACAATTAAATCCCGCCATTAAATCCCACAATTAAATCCTACAGTCCAATCCCTTTAAAGCTTTGTTAACCCCTCACTGGCAAAGGTTGCCCAGAAATGCAAAGTAATAAAGCACAAATAATCCAAGTACCAATCTTCCTGTGGGTGTTGCCCTGAGTTTTTGTCTTTTTGTCTTTCTGCAGAACTTTCTCACGCAGCTTCATCTATTCTTAGAATGTTTACATACTTCTCCTGTGAGAGGAGAAATGATTGATGGTGATGTCCACCATCCAGGTTGAAGAGGTGGCAACCTGTGCAGCCAATCTCTTTGACCTCTGTACATATGTATAAAAACTGGAGTCAGATAGAATTAAAAGAGAAGTTTTCTAAAGCAGCCACGGTGTGGGTTTCATTTCAGTGTTCCTGAAATTGGGACATGCCCAGCTTCGGCCTGCAACATGTGGGTATCCTGGTGGCTTAGAATCCAAAGGGCTTCTGCTTTAGAATCCAATCCAATTTCAGATTGATTCTGATCAATCCAAGATTCAGATCAGATCTGAATTTTTTCATTCGGAGCAAGGGATTGGACCAGAAAATGGCCATAGATCCCCTTCACCCTTCATTATTATATATATTCTGAAGCCAAGTCAGCTGAAAATCAACCCCAGGAGAGCTCAGAGGGGTTTTTTTGAGTTCACCTCCTGCCTGTGAGCCCAAGGATGATCCCAGGGACAGCGTGGCCCTGACACATACCAAGAGGAGGAGGCTCCCTCCAAGGGATGAGCTTTTATTGATGTCCCAGCTCCTCACGGGCCTTTCCTGACACTCAGTGACCCCAAAGGCAGTGGCTGGAGTTCAATTTCCTTCTTTGTCTGGTCACGCCTGTAAATTGTCCCACTGGCAGGGACAGCAGGATGCTCTCTCTCACACTGGCAGCTCCTTGAGGAGGCAGTGAGAGGTGAAACTTTCAGTGAATCTGTGCTAAATGACAGATCAACAGGAACAGAGGGGAAAGTGAATGTTTAAAAGGCACTTCTGCATCTTTTTTTCTTTTTTTTTTAAAATGAAACATCACCAAGAAGATACTTCTCCGTGAAAAAAATATCAGCCAGGTTTTCAATTAAGAGAATCCCTGCATGTGCTTTTGTCCATTTTCCCTTTTTGTGAGCATTAGCAGGGAAGCCTTAAAAGCTGTTTCTCCAAAAGCTTTCCTCCAGGGTTGAATTTCTGTGCACACTTGGAGGTATGGGCTAAATTCTGTGAATTTCTGTCACTTTCAGGATGAAATCCCTGCTGCCTCTGGACACCATGCCAGACTTTTCCTTCACCTGCTTGCTGTTCCAACCCAGACACTTCCTGTACTCACTTTTTCATCACCAGCTTATTGCATGAACAAATTTTGGGAGAAAAAAGAATTCAGGGCAACCACAACTCTGTGCACATGGGCTGGGCCCTTCACTTAAGCCAGCCTGCACCAAACAGACCCCACAAAAACAAGGGAAAGGCGTTCACAGAGGGGTTTTTAATTGCAACCCCTCCCCAAGACCAAGACTTCCAGGTTACAGCATTAAATGTCTTCCAGTTCTGCAGGTTTTAGAGATATTCTTTGTTTGACTTAAAGCAGCACACCACATTTCTTGTTTGTTGATATTGCTGGCAGCCCATTATTTCCTTCCACTCCCAACACTTTGGTTTGTTTGCTTTAAAAACCAAACAGACGTGGGCTGTTTCTTCTTCTAAACTCAAAGTCTTCAGCCACTCTTTCTTAGGGATTTGTCTCCTCACTGAAGCTGGTAGTTACAGAGATTAATAATAATTATAACAACAATAATAATAAATTATTCTATTTCTATTTCTTGATGTTTCCTGTAGTTTTCTTTCTTTCCATCCCCTCTGTTTTCCCAGAATTCGTCCTTCCTGTCATGTCTTCTTCATCACTACGACAAGGCAAATGGAAAAAGAAAGAAATTAGGTTCATGAAAAAAAATTAAAAAGCAGAAATCTCCTTCTTTGCATCCAAAAGTAGCCAAAAATGACCAATTTTAGGGACACAGCAGGACAAACAGGACTTCAGGTAAACCATGGTGACCATCTCTGGAGAAGTTGTGGATTTTACAGGATTTGTGTTGCACTGGGCATGGTTCCCATTAAAAGTGGGAACAGCAGCAAAGCTGCTTCCACACAGTCCTGACCAGGACTGTGACTTTATTTAAAATTTTCCTGATTATTTCCGTGACGTAGATCCACTCACACAGATTTTTTTTCTATCTTTATTGTGTGAATCTTTCAAACAAGTAACTTGCTTCTGTAAATTTTACATCACTTCAGTCTGGGCAGAGCATTACCAAATAAATCTCTTGTCATGGAAAAAAAATCTTCCTGTAAAAGAAAGATGCCTCAGTTCTGAGCAAGCAGCTAAAAGGGAATTATATACCTGATTTAATTCTTTTGTAAGAGATTCACCTGAGGTATTTCTTACCTGTAATTAAAAATTCTCAGTATTTGCTGGTGATGATGGATTACAATTATAATTACAGTGATCGTTTCCTGTATTACCCAGGAAATAACGTGTTTTTAAAGAAGAAATGACAGCAACACCCTGTGGGGCAGTTTGCTGCGCTGTAATGGTGCTTCATAAACACTTGATGCAATTACTGACTGTTCAAAGCCACTCTGGGATAAATGGGAGCATTCTATAATTAGCTACCTGAATCTATGCAGAGAAATAGATTTCCATCTTTCTTGTGGCCCACCAGAACCAAGAGATCACTGCTTGTCAAAGGGTCACAGCGATTTCCCCGGGGGCAAAGCCAGGGTTGGTTTTGTTTTCTGCTCCTGTTCTCATTCCCAGCCACACCCTCGAGTGTCCAGGAAGAAAATGGGACTGGAGGGCTCTCAGGAAAGAAAAAACTATGATTTAATGTAATTAAATGATTAACGGAGGAGCCTCAAGCCCTATGGCTGGAAAAATGAAAGGATTTATCCCTGATAATTTACCAGGGGAGAGCAAGCACAAGGCCCATCAAAAACAGTCTCTTGGAAAATATTCTGGATTTAGAGCAATAGGTGCAAAGTGGAAGGGTGGAATGATGATGTGAGAGCCATGAGAGGCTGAGCCTTTTGGGCTGCCTAAAAACAGAGGCCAGACAGAATGAAGGGAATAAAAAGCTGCTCTATTTATTGACGGGCCTTCAGGTACATTGTGGGCAGACGAAGCCCCCCAGGGCCTACACCCCAAAAAATGGACAATGGGTCAAGGGTTTTCACAGTTTGAGGTGGGAAAGGGGCTCAGCCTGGAGAAAAGGAGGCTCGGGGGGAATTTCTGCCTCGGCACAACTCCCTGACAGGAGGGAGCAGCCGGGGGGATTTGGGATCCAATCCCAGGGAACAGGGACAGGAGGAGAGGGAACGGCCTCAGGCTGGGCCAGGTGGGACATCAGCAGGAATTTCCCCATGGAAAGGGTGCTCAGCCTTGGAACTGCCCAGGGAGGTTTGGAATCCCCATCCCTGGAGGTGTCCCAGGAATTCCTGGAGCTTTCTCAGAGCTCTGGGCTGGGGACAAGGTGGGAACTGGGCCTCGATGGCCTTGGAGCTCTTTTCCAAATTTTATGATTTTATGTGGAGAAAAGCAGTTACAGGGACGTTTAAGCCTTTATTACTGAGCACTTCCTAAACCTTCAGAGCTCAGAACAATGGAATATAAATTCAATTCATGTATTGCAATATAAATTTCTAATGTCACCACAGCCAGTGGGACAGCACAAAGGTTGCTGCAGTAAAGTCCACGTTAAAACACTTTGTTTGTGCAGAAACAAAATGCCCTCAGTGTGTCTGTTCTCTGCTAACTTTCTATTACCCCTTCAATTCAAACAGCCCTTTACAACACAAAACATTTATAGAAAGCTGCAGGGAGCAAACAGGGTGGATCAGGCTTCACACGGAGGCAGAAGAGCTGAGGAATATTGGATTTTGCTCCCCATACCCCATGGTGTACATTAAATGTAATGATGTTCAAGTACAGACCTGTGAGAGGTGGACAAATAGTTTATTTAGTAGCTTTCCCTCCCCCCATGGGATAATTTTCTACTTTGTTTCAGTTTACTATATATATATATATAATAAACTTGTTTCTAGGCCAAGCTTAGATGTGTTAACTTAATTTCTTGCACTTCAGAGCACTCTGTTTTCAGAATGCTTTCCACCCCTAAAATTCTGCCAAACTTTGCCTCAAAGCAAACTTCTGTGAGGACAATAACATTAATGTCAGTTGTTCGAACAGAGAAATAACAAAATAACTTCAGAGAAACACACAGACGGGGCAAAGAAGGGAAGGAAAGGAATTTTGAGTTCCAGCAATCCCTTTCTGAGCTCAGCTCAAGCTGCTCTAGAAAAGTTTTTCCCCTTGAACTCCCCTGCAGTTCCACCCCAGAGCTGCAAGAATAAGTGCACAAATGAGACCAACTTTTTTTTTTCGAAGCAAAATAATAAACAGCACATGCAGTAGAAGATAAAAACAAATGGATAAAGTGTCTGAAAAGGCACTTAACCTTCCACTGAAAGCCCTTCTGTCTCCCTGAAACCAGGGCAACATGGATTTTAGGTAGACTTTTAAATCCAGGGCAAAGGCAATGAATTCCACAAACACCACACCTTGTGCACAAAACAGCAGCAAAAGACTGCAAAAACCCCCAGTTTCTGGTGCTATTTTTTTACATTTTTTCAAGGGTATAAGGCATTTCTCAGTGTTCTTTATTTTTTTTTCCCTTATAGGTACAATCCAGGATGTTTAGCACAGATTCTCAGGGGTGGCCTGATTGCTCTTCCTCATGGCACAGAAAATCAGTCTGATTCATGAGGAGAACAATTCCCACATACTGTCAAGACACACGGATCCTACCTAATATTATCCTAATTATTATTATTATTATCCTAATTAATTAATCCTAGTATTATTAATTATTATTATTATTATCCTAATCCTAATATTATCATATTCCTATTCTTATATTATCCTGAAGTCAATTAATGTACTTTACTGGAAAGATCCCTAAATGACTTAGAAAATTGAATTTGTGTCTCTAGCACAAGGACCTGTGAAAAAAAAATTCTACCCATTTTCAACATTTTCTACATTTCTCCATTTCAAGAACTTTGTAAGAACGAGCAAGGATGTTAAAAATGAAACCCGTCACCGGATTTTTGGTGTCATCTTTGGTCAAATTCACCACACCTGAACTCAGATCATTTGGCCAGGAGCCACTTGGAGATATTTTAGCATTTTATCACCTTTCAGCCCTGAAAAGTTCCTGAGGAGCAGCCACGGAGGATTTCATTGATGGGAAGAGACTGTTCCCAAAGACAACACTTCCCAAAGAAATACGCAAAATGCTGCCAAAACCAAGCCTTAAAGTGACTCAGATTCCTTCTCAGAGCTGCAAAAACAATGAGGAAAACAATCTCCTCCCTCCAAAAGCTCCAAAGTAACCTTAATCCTGAGAACAGCTGACACTCATGCTTTCCTTTGAAGTTTAACTCTGTTGAAAAGGGATTTTGGAATTTTTGTCAGCTTTTCCTTCACTATTCCTCAATACATTTTCTGTAAAGCTGAAAATAAAGGTGTTTCCCAACTCCATGTCCTCCAAAGTGCTGATGGAGCTCATGCCAAACCTGCCCTGAGGTTCCTGAAATGCTTTTTGTGCCATCCCCACCCTCCGGAAGCATTAATGAAACATTTGAAACACCTTGGTTCATTTTTCTCTCCCCATAAAGCATTTTCAAGACATCAGTGTGTGATCAGAGAATCATTTAGGTTGGAAAACACCTCTAAGAGCATCAGTCACACCCAGAAGCGCCAAGTCCACCACAAAATCATGTCCCTGAGTGCCACCTGCCTTTTAAATGGCACAAACACATTTATTCCTCTGTCACAAACAGCCTAATGAAAAATTAAAAGGTAAAATGTTTCGTTCTGGCTGCCAGGTTTCCTCCCATTGCTTCTTCAGAGCCAAGTAATAATTAGGGGGGGAAAAAGGGAATTTGAAAGGAGTGAAATAATCAGAGTTTAAGTGGTTCAAGGTTTAGACCCTGCACTTATGAAACTGCAGAGACCTGGCATAATCCAGAGTGCTTCCTTGTAATCAATCCTGTTGCAGCTACAACACCTTTCCCCACAAGTGATCACATTCAGAGGTCGCACAAAATAATTCTCCTTGATAAAAATTGTTGTCTTGGTTAGGAAGGCACCTTGGCTTTTACCTTAATTCTTAGTGTAGACAGATTTCACTTGCTCACTCAAAATTATCTGCAAGTTTTTGGAATCAAATCCAGTAAAAAAAAAAAATTAAAAGTTGTTTTGGCAAGTCCAGTTAAATTTGAGTATTTTTGCAGATATTAGGCTGAATTGAGTCACATTTTACAAATATTAAGATACCTATCAATTTGCAAACAAATTCAATATTTTCTGTGGATCTCCTGCTCTTTCCTCTGTCAAATATAAGAACCAGAAGCACATAGAATCATTTATTAGAAAGGCAGACTGATTTTAGCTGATCACATCTGAATGACTCTATGGAAGAGAAATGTCTAATGAGAAAGAAAAAAATAATTCCCAGCACTCAGAACCTGTCACGACAACACTCATAAAACTGCACTCAGACTCACAATAATATTTTTAGAATAATATTCTCTCTGCTTTTCAGATAAATTAAAATCAGCCAAGGTTTCAATTCTTGTAAGTGAGGCAATTTCAGTACATTTGCTTCTTTGAAATTCATTCACCTCTCAGACGACAAATGTAGATCTGGATGGCAATTAGTGACTTTGAAGGTCATTAAGATCCCTGATATGAGCCACATTCCAGTTTCTTTCTGCAACATCTGCTAACTTCAGAGAAAACTTGTTTTGCAAGACATTGACTGGGTTAGGTACAAAGAAACTTTAAATTTCATCCCATTCCACTCCTGCCGTGGGCAGGGACACCTTCAGAAAAAATATTTTCTTTTTTTCCCCATGAAGTCTGGAATAGTCCTGCCATTGCACAGATGAGCTGCACGTTCATTATTTTCATGGAATCCCAGGATGGGTTGGGTTGGAAGAGACCTCAAACTCACCCAGTGCCACCTTGACATGGACAGGGACACCTTCTGCTATCCCAGGCTGCTCCAAGCCCCAGTGTCCAGCCTGGCCTTGGGCACTGCCAGGGATCCAGGGGCAGCCACAGCTTCTCTGGGCACCCTGTGCCAGGGCCTGCCCTGGTTTCAATTCTTGTAAGTGAGGGAATTCTTGTAAGTTCTCCCAGGGAACAATTCCTGCCCAAGATCCCATCCAGCCCTGCCCTCGGGCAGTTTGAAGCCGTTCCCTGTGTCCTGTCACTTGTAAATCATCTCCCTCCATTGTTTCTGCAGCTCCTTTGGGCCTTGCAAGGCCACACTGAGGTCACCCCAAGTCTTCTCCTGTCCAGGTGAACAATCCCAGCTCTCCCAGCCTTTCCTCCCAGCAGAGCTGCTCCATCCCTGGGATCATCCTGGAGCCTCCTCTGGGCTCTGTCCAGCAGCTCCACTCCAATAGCCATTTCCTGGGAATTATGGATCCAACCAATGAAACTGACACACTTCCATTTCACAGAGTGTTTCTCAGCATCGCCAAAATGAGCACCACTAATTATTTTCTATCAGGGACCAGAAGAACTCTTCCCTGCCATCAGCAGAAGTTCTCCAGGTGCTGGAAGAAGAAACCATGAGCACAGCTCAGGAGCAGCCTGCTGAGAATCACCTCAGTTCAGGGAAAAAACTGTGAACTCTTCCCTACACTGCTCCTCTTCCAAGGAAATATCTCTGTGGCCACTGCAGGCACAAAGGAGAGTGACTCATAACACTGATTTATTTTTTTATTTCCCTCGGAGTACTGAGCTCCAGAACTCCCTGAAGCTGAACTCGGGATTTGTGTGGAATATTTCACAGGAAATGCAATCAGCCCCTGTTCCTTCCTACCAAAACCATCTCAGAAGAGTCTGAAACACATCATAAACCAGTGACATCTGCTGTCAGGTCCATAACATTCCCATCATGATTAATTCTGAATATATCACCCAGAAATAATGTATATATTTATATATATTTCCCACATACACACACACATCCAGGATATGTTGAACTTCCTGAGGCAAGGACTATCTGGCAATTTTCAGGATGAAAAGTTTTTCAAAAACCTCTTAACGAAGAAAAGCAGGGAGGGTGAAGAAGTGACTTTTCACCCCTAAAAGCTCAAAGGTATTGGTGAAAACAACCCCATTTCTCCTTGCTGAATTCAGTCAAGGCCAAATGCAAGTTTCAGCTCTTCCAAGTCTCTTCAGAATCTAAAATATAATTTCCTTTCCTCTTGCCCCTGGCCCCCTGCCAACAAAAACCAATCAAATGTTCTCATTTCCACCACCTTCCTTCAATACAGAGGGGCAGAACAGAATTTTGTTTTCCTTATCTTGAACATGAAAATCTTTCTTCTTCCTTCACCAAACACAGTTGCCAAGCCTTAATAACTTCCCTAAGTGTCTAAAACTTGGGACTTTTGACTGGGAAAAGGGAAATTTCTCAAGATTACATATTCCCCCAGACTGCTTTTCAAGCAGACAAATTTCAAGTTTTTGAAATTCACTTTTCAAATTTCGATTTTTGAAATTCCTCAAGTTTTCTGGTATCTATAAGACACACAGATTTAAATGAATATTTTAAAAATGTAAGCATCAGACAGTGGCCCGTGAGCACTTTCTTGTGGTTTCTGGGTGGCTTAATGGCTAAAAAGAGCTCTGTGGTTCACTAAAAAAAGCACTTGTGTATTTTTAAAAAGCATTTTTGTAGCAGTGCCTGGTGTGGAACGAGCTCCAGCTAAAAACAGATCCATGGATGGAATTAGAAAAGCACAGAACCCTCCTCGTGGCCAGTTTCTGTTCATCCACAGAGACAATCAGCCAGGATTGTTTAAAATTCATGGGCAATTACCCACCTGAACAGCTCCAGTGTGGAGGCAAGAACAGAAATAAGATTTATGTTGGAATTACATCAATGTAAAGCAAATATTCACTCAACAGCATCAGAAATAAAGAAAGATGGGGGAAACAGCAATCAAAATCCAGAATTTCTGGAAATCTCCAGCAGAGCCAACTTTTAGAAGCTCAAAAGCAGAGATACTGGAACAGTCCTTAGCAGAAGCATTAATAAGAATAATCTCTTTATGTGGCGGCTGAACACTAAGCACAAAAAAACCAAAGAAATCCCCCCAAAATTCCCCCACACAAGGTGTTTCCATTCTTTACAAAAACTATAAAAAGAAAACAATGGCATAGTCACAGATCTGAAATAAATCAAGGTTATTTTAGTTCTTCCTTTCAGGAGGTGCCACAATGCTTCCACGTTTTGGAAACTGAGTTTTTCTTGTCTGAAAAAAAATTAAATTCATCTCCATTGAGGAAAACTCTGCACATCAACATCCATGCATGGAGAAATGGAATTGTTTTCAGCAGGAAATATTGACTTTGATTGCATTAAAAAATTGAATCTGGTTTATTTATTTGTCATTAATCATGGATGTAACCTTTTAGTGTTTGGATTATGTTCTGTTCACAACAGAGAAGTTGGAGGGTCTGGGAGGAGGATGATTTGTTTTCAGCAGACATTCAGTCTCTACCCTTTGTATCCCTATGTGGAAAAGCTCATAAATTGAATTGAAAGACACCAAAGAAATGAATGACAATGAAATTTTCTCCAACTTTTTGGCTTGTCCGGTGACTTAATCCCATACTCAGGAGCATCATAATTTGTAGGCTGATACTAAGAATAATTTCCTTGGCTCTCAGCTACCCCCAAACCATGCAAAGAGATTTAAAGCACAGATGGAAACAGTGAGTTCAGGATCAAAGCATGATTTCCCACAGCAAAAATTCATCTTTTCATATTTAAACCGAATAACTAAAATAGCATTTTTAAAAGGCATTTGTAATGACACTTTCTTAGTCTCATTCCCTTGGTTAAAATGGGGGAGGTTTATTAAATATATGCACTGACATAATAGATTTATTTTATGGTGTTAAAAAAATGTTCCAATTCTTTCCAGGCTGCCCACCTCATTCCTTCCTCCACTTCCATTCCCAACGAGACCCCTGCAGGATGAAACTTTTTAGTGTTTCACCCCATAAACTCATTTATTCAGGGCCTGAACTTCACCTTAGGGGAGCAGTGCACCAGAGTGACCTACACCGAGAGGAGGTGGAATTCCCAGCCCTGGAAACTGCCTAAAACTGCACAAAGTCAGGGCTGGGCAGCTCCAGGAGGGGCACGAATCCCACTGGGACAGAGTCTGGATATGGTGACCTTTCCCACTGTGAAGAGCACAGAAAGCAAAGCAGAAACCACAGGATTTCTGCCTGGAAAAGCTGGAATTGGGAGCTCAGGCTGGAATATCCCAGCACAAACAGCATCTACAATCCACTGGCAGGTGGAAGACAGAGAATGAACAGAGTCTTCTGCCTCCAGCAGGCTCTGGGTGTCTGGGAATGTGCAGCTGAGTGATTACACAGAACCTTTGTCCCTCCCATATTTTTTTCAAACAGCAAAATTTCCTTTTTTTTTTTTTCACCCTGCTGCTCATGGTTAATATATATGCAGCCCTTGTGACACAGCAGAGCTCTTTGAAGGGGCAGAAAGCTGTTTCTTATCTCCCGTGGTTTATCTTTACTAGGCAGTTTCTCTGACAGCGGCATTTTATCCCGTTCCAGAATAAATCCCTGGCTGGAAGCACAAATAAACACTGAGCATATTTATAAAATAGCATTTCTCCAGAGAAGGGCCTGCCACAATCTGCAAGACAAAAGTCAGGCAATTTCAGTGCCAGAAGCCAAGTTCCCCAGTGTTTTCTGAAGACGACTATTTTGAGATTTCTAGGGAAATTTTACCACATCATAGATCTCTAAAAGAGCCATTTCTGTTCATATTCTCAGGAACTTGGAGTTCACTTTTCCACGTGAACGTGCTTGGGCTGTGGCTGAAAAATCGACAGTTTGGACAGGCTGAGCATTCACCTGCACTTAAATAGATTTCCCAGAGGTACCTGGCACGTTGAAACTATAATGGGAATTTGATATGTCCATCCCAAGAGGTCCATTTCTCAGAACTCAGCACTATCCAAACAAAACACCCAACAGACTGCCCAAAAAAAGAGAAAAAAAAACCCCTAAAAACAAAACAAAACAAAACAAAACAA
>VZDJ01000040.1:742290-762406 GCA_008694505.1 Cyanoderma ruficeps | reverse complement strand
AGATAGTGGGCATGAAGACACTCAATGAACTTTTAAACAAAGTTTTAAAAACCCTGACAAACACTCAAACATTTGTACTATTATTAGCCTGTTGCTCAGTCTTCCCAAATAAAAAGTAATGGTGGTATAAATCAAGAGGGCTCCATGTCTCTGACCATAATCCATTTGCTTTGTTTGAAATTCCAGCAGAGCTTGTTTGAAACAGGATCTCTTCAGAATCCTCCAGCAAAAGTAGTCTGGGCTGGGAGTTTTTAAGAGGAAGCCTGAAAAGCCTGCTAAATTTGTATGAGTATTTGGTGAAATTCTGATTTATAAGCCTCTGTGAGCTCGTTCACGTGTTGTGACAACTTTTGTAACTTTGCCTGGCAGGATGAATGACAATCCCCAAATAAACACAGAGCTCTGGACATGAGGAAATAGAGGCACAGCCCCCAGGCTCCTTCCTGTGACAGCTGGAGCCCCCTCAGGTGTGGTGAGCAGCAGGGTGGCCTGGGGACAGCAGGAAGAGCATTCCCAGCAGGTCTGGAGTGATCCTGTGCCTCTGCCCAGCCCTGGGGGCACATCTGGAGCGATCCAGCCCCTCTGCCCAGCCCTGGGGGCACATCTGGAGTGATCCTGTCCCTCTGCCCAGCCCTGGGGGCATATCTGGAGTGACCCAGCCTCTCTGCCCAGCCCTGGGGGCACATCTGGAGTGATCCTGTCCCTCTGCCCAGCCCTGGGGGCACATCTGGAGTGATCCTGTCCCTCTGTCCAGTCCTGGGGGCACATCTGGAGTGATCCTGTCCCTCTGCCCAGCCCTGAACACAGACCAGAGGGCTGTAGGGTCTCCTCCCTGGGGATATTCCAGAGCTGAGTGGACACAATCCCATCCCTGTGCCCTGGGCTGGCCCTGCTGGAGCAGGGCGGTGGCAGCAGCTGAGCCCCTGTGGTGCCTCCCAGCCTGACCCATGCTGGCATTCTGTGATTCACTTTGCTCCTTTCTCTAGAAATGCAAGTTGCATTTGTACCCTCAGCAGCACAAAGCCACCGCCATTCTAAAGGAGGTTACCTCCAGTTTGGAACAAACACCTTTGCTGGGAGACAGGAACATCTCACAGCAACTCTTCAGCACGGGGTTAAAGCCTCCGTCTCTGCTCGTGCTTGCAGAAAGCATTGTCTGCATGGAAGAGGTCCAAAGGAGAATAAACACACACAGCAGTTGCAAATCGGTGTTACAGGAAAAGTTATAAACATCCCTGATTTACAGTGTTCTACTCCCAACCTGTCTGCACTCAGCAGAAAGGTCAAACAGCAAAGGAGCCTGAGCAGGAAACTGCTGCAGGAGTGAAGCCAAACATCATTGGGTGGGCACACAAGTCGTGCTTCAAGTCCTGGGTAACAGGCACAAGCAACAAAAGACATTCATTCATCTCTGGCAGAACCATTTACCCTGCATTTTCCAGGGTAAATCCTCTCAGTGCAGAATCCCAGGATGGGTCAGGCTGGGAGGCACCACAGAGGCTCAGCTGGTGCCACTGGGGACCATCCCAGGGCACATGGACGGGACTGTGTCCACACAGCTCTGGAATATCCCCAGGGAGGGACACCCCACACACACCCCAGGGAGGGACAGGGACACCCCCAGGGAGGGACAGGGACACCCCACACACACCCCAGGGAGGGATACTCCCCCCACCCTCTCTGGACAATCTGTTCAGTGCTTGGTCACTGCCCAGGGGAAAAGTTGTGCTCCCTGTGCAGGTGGAAGTTCCTGGGCATCACCTCCTGCCTGTTGCTTCTTCTGTTCCTCAGAGCTTGGCCCCTGCTCTGACACCCAGAGACACCCAAGCAAAAATCTCTTTAGGAACTGGGTTTGTCATCATTGCAATGGGACAGGGAACAATTCAAGAGCAGAAAGACTGCCTTAGTGACACCAAAAAGGACTCAATAGATGTAACACTTTGTGTGCTGAGAGTTGCACTTTTTGGCAATGGATATTACCCTCTTAGACTGAGGGCAGGAACACGGAGATTTCCTGTATTTTCCAGTTTGCTCATGGTGGAGGGGAACTGTGCAAAGTTTACAATTCCTCTTCACCAGTTTCACAAACAATGAAGTTACCAAGTGCCCAACAACGATGCTTTGCAAAAACATCATTGCACAAATGCTTTGTGACTTTTCATAACAAAATTACCCCTTTGAGTCCGCAGAGAGTTCTGTGCAATACATTTCTAAACTTTTTTCTTTTTTTTATGAGGGGAAAATAAGCATGATCTTGAAGAAAGGAATGAAAACTGGTAAGTTAGTAGCAAAAAAAAAAAATCCCCTAAACCCTGCGTGCATGTTTAACACAGAGCAGATGCACGGAACCTATGTGAATCACAGAAACATCAGTTAAATATGCAATACTGTGTTACACATGTGGGATTTTCCAGGTCTCAAAGTCGTTGAGTAAGGCAGCTCCACTAAAAGAAACTTCAGGCACTGCTACTTCAGCCGCAGCGCTGGTTATCCCTGACAGCCCCGTGAGTGATGAGGGCTGGGACGATCCCAGACCAGGATGTGGTGTCTGGTTCTCCGCAGGCTCCCGGGGTTACCTCAGCTGAACCCCCACGTCACCTCCCCGCTGCAGCCGGCTCAGATTTCCACAGGTTCGCAGCCACTCCCGGAGCTCTCCGGCGGGCGGGGAGAGCAGAGCCGCGGGGAGCGGAGCGGCCAGAGCCGGGCTCTGCCCCGGAGAGAGGGAAGCATCCTTCGGCAGCGTCCCGGAGCTCCGGGGCGGGACGGGGCCGGGCATCCCATCGCATCCACCGCCTCCCAACACATCCCATCGCATCCCATCGTATCCACCGCTTCCCATCGCATCCACGGTCTCCTGTCGCTTCCTATCCCATCCCGTCGCTTCCTCTCGTTTCCCATTCTATCGCCTCCCATCGCATCCACTACATCCCACCGCTTCTCATCGCATCCCATCGCTTCCCACCGCCTCCCTCCACATCCCCTCGCCTCCCATCGCATCCCACCCCATCTCCTCGCCTCCCATCCCATCGCATCCTCCGCCTCCAGCGCGCCGCTGCCCGGCCCGCCCGTGCCCAGCCCAGCCCGGGGCAGGAGGAACGGCTCCGCCCGGCCCCGCTGCCCGAGCTGCCGCCGCCGCTCCTCACTCTTCTGCTCGCTTTGGTGAGTCAACAGCGGCGGGGAGAGGGAGGAGGGAGCTGGGCCGAGGGGGAGCGGGAGGGATTTTGGGGAATTGGAGTTTGGGGGAGCGCGGGCGGCCCCTCGGAGCTCGCCCGTCCCGGCCGAGGCTGCGGCGGTGGCGGAGCGCAGCGAGAGGAGCGGGGGAGGAAAGCAAACACAGGCAGCACACACAACTCACCAACAAACACACTCCGCTTCTGAGAACTCTCTCCTAGCATAAATTGGGAGCCCTTGGCAGATTTCAGATTTTGGCTGCTCCTTACCCGGCGCATCCCAGCCCAGAGCAGTAGAGGCGAGCGTGGAGCAGAGGGTCTCCCAATAGGGGCAAACAAAGTTGAAGAAAAATCCCAAAAGTGCATCAGTACCCTGCAGGAAGCTCAGTCAGCTTTCCTCCCCGCAGGACACTTGTCCAAGCTGCAGATCCGGCAGCTCCAGAGGTTCCCAGGTGTGTCCCCTGCCCCCGGAGCAGAGAGGAGTCGCTGCGGGTCAGGCCAGCAAGGGCCAGAGCACGGAGGGGATGCTCGGATGGAAATGGAAAGGGAGGGAAGGAAAACGGATAAAGTCCCGATTTGCCATTGTGCTTAATGGCCACACCTGAATTAAGATGGTTCGAGGGAGTTCCAGTTCTGCCTGCAAAATATTTATTCCCTTGTTTCAAGCGTCTCTCTGGTGAGGGGAAGGAAGGGTACACGGCTGGGAAAAACAGGCAGGGAGGGGCTGGTTCCTCGTTTTAAGGGAGAACAGTGGCTTGGCTGAAGAAAGAGGAAGAAAAAGAACTTAAATCCTCACCCCCTTCCTCACCCTCTTCTGAAAACAATGGTGCCCTTGCGAGGAAAAAACATAAATGCATTATTTTCATCCAGATCTTTTCTCAAATACAAGCCCAGCACATCCTGAGGGAGTTGACCCTACAGCAGGGACATAACCTGCCCTAAACCTTATCCCAATCTTGATGTAGCTTTCCTTTACAGACAGGAATGATGGAGAGGAATCGGAATTCTTGGATGTTTTAGAAGTTTTTACTTGCAAAACACCAGGCTCTCTCACTGTAAGAGACCCTGTGCCCCTTTGCCATCTGCTTAATGCAAGAAAAAATATTAGAACTCCCCAGAAAAAAAAATTAAAAAGGAGCTTGTTTAAGTCAGATGTGTATTTCTATAAAGGAAAAGCTTTGCATTTTCAATGAGTTATTGCTAAAATATGAAGGAACTCATCACATTATTACAGTCAGTTCACCAGATGTTTGAAGGGACTGAAAATATGGGTTCCAAATTGAANTATGGGTTCCAATTTGAAGATTAAAAAAAAAAAAAGTGACCCTAAATAAATCTTTCAGTAACAGGGTTTACTTTCATTCCCAGTATAAGGAGACAGGGACTCCTCACACCCACTAGGATTTTTAAATCTGTGCATTTTTGTGATACTTTTTCATACAGTTCCAGAGCACCAAAAGTTCACTTGAGCTGAATTCAAGAAAATCCCCAAAGAGTTTTCATAGTGATCAACCTCACCACTGAAAGGATTCCCAACTCTTCTTCGCATACCTTGTTTTGTACTTTTGTGAGTAGTGATTTCCCAAGCCACTTGGAAAGAACAAAAAACGTTAAAGCTGCCTGGAAAAAAATTTTAAAAGGGGCTTGTTTAAGTCAGATGCGTATTTCTATAAAGGAAAAGCCTTGTATTTTCAATGAGTTATTGCTAAAATATGAAGGAACTCATCAAATTACTTACAGACATCACCAGATGTTTGAAAATATGATTTCCAAATTAAACAACTCCCAACTGTAAATCACTTTTTTTTTTTTAACTTTTGTGAGTAGTGATTTCCCAAGCCACTGGGAAAAAACAGATCTTAATGTTTGAATGACAGGGTGAGTTACATTTCTAAAAGTTTCTTGTATTTTTTGATGCAGAGGGATTAAACCCACCAAGTTTTACAGCTGTCAGGGCTTGGAGTCAGTAGTAGCACAAGGTGGAGTCCAAAAAAAAATCACGGGTTTTTTTTGCTATCCTTGTAGGAAAGATGTCCTGTTAGACTGAGTTGGGATAATGGGTCCCAAATCCACGGAAAGGCACCACTGCAGCTGCTCAGCTTTAAAGGAACCACATTCCTGAGAAATTCCCTCTTTGTTTATAAGGGATTTTACAGCTCATGGGTTTACTCACTGCATCACAGCACAAAGGTCTTTTCCTCTATTACAGCAGAGATTTCACTGTTCCGGCACCCATAGCAAATTCTCTTTTTACACACAAGCAATGGAGTAAAGAATATAAGACAGCACAGCAATACTTAGAGAAAATTACATTTAAATAGTCTTTTCCTAAGAGATCACATTGATGACCAATCAGTTGATATTAACGATGTTTATATTAGCAGGGAAAATTAAAACCATATCTGGAAGCTTTGGGATTATAGACGAGTTTTTCCTCCAATCTCTTGGCAAAAAAAATAATCCATATTTGGGAAATGCTATCACAAGAACAAGACTGGATTTTGTCATGGAAAAACTGACATTTAGAACAACTTAGACTAGAGAATGGAGCCACTGGAAGAGGAGTTTCATGGAAGTCTGAGGTTACATTTGGAAGGCCCAAACATTCTTTGGAATGTATCCATCTTCTGTCAGCTCTTTTTAATATTCATGGATCATAGGCCAAGTGTTAAAGAGAGTTGTTAAAAAAATGCCTGCCAGAGTCAAAAAGTCTGTGTCTATCTCCTGATAATTTCAGGTTAAGGCTCAAACCTAATTTACTTAGAAAAAAAAAGGAAGGAAATGCAGTGGTGTATAGAAAATTGTTTAATTAAGTAGCTGATTATGCTGCTTGAAGGATCCTGAAGCTACACTTCCAAACTGTCCCGGCTGGACTGAGACATTGTCATCTGAGTGGGAACAACAGGCAGGTTTACCAAGTGAACTCTTTTTGTTTACTTTTTATCAAAAATATTCCTTGAATATTGGCAGGGATTGAACAGGGATTGTTCCCTTACAGAGAAATGAATGAGTTTTTGAGAGGGAAATTAATCAAACTTCTAACATGTTAATACTTTCAACAACTCAAGGATAATTTAGGGGGAAAAATCAATAGAAATAACCAAGTCTCTTAAGTACAACAGCGTGAGCTAAGGCCATCTGAATTAAAATCTCACTTTCTGCCTTCAAGTTAGTCTGATGAGAAAGACAATTTGCTCTTTGGAGCTGTAATTTATTAAAAATCTATCAGCAAGAGATGCGCCAGTTTCGAGAAACTTACTCCCACTCAGTCAGGGCTTAATAGATTGCACCTGGACTAATAAGGCACCGAGGCATCCACTTAGTATCTCCCAGTAGATTCGTGTTCCTTGGAAATGTAATACAATAACAAATCATGATTGCTGAGCCTCCCTGTAGAAAAAGCTCTTCACAGACAGCAAAAATTAAAGAGGCATTTCATGGTAAGGTCAGGGATAGAACTTCCACAAAGCAATCCAAGGTTTTGGGCTGGTTTTTTGGTGGTTTTTTTTAATCTATTCTGTCTTAGTGAACTTTGTTTCAGTGTAATTAAACTGTGCAAACATTAAACCCCATTTATTCCTAATTACTACTTCCCTCTACTGGCAACCGAGGTAGAGATAAGGAATTCCATCAGTAGCTCCTGAAGAAAGGACACATTAACCTTCTTTGGAGCAGGAGTAGCCCAGATCAATTCTGCAAGTTGCTTCCTAAACCCTGCCCTATCCAAGCACAGCAGTGCTAAGGAGAAAGTTTGGGAAGCAGTGAACACAGTTTACTGCATCCTGCTGGTTCATTCACAGAATTGTCAGGGCTGGAAGGATCTCTGCAGATCATCCACTCCAAGCCCAAATGCAGTTCATATATTCCATATAAAACCAAGGAGAGCTGTCTCACCAGGCAGCTTTCTCTGCTGTTTTTTTTTTCAGTTGAAGACTCAACAAAGTTGCCTTTTCTCCCTTTATTTTACCGCACATTTAAATGGAAATATGTGGGGGTGAAGATCAGTCATTCCAGGTTCTTACATCAGATCTTTGCCTTGGCCATGCCCTGTACATTTAAACTTGAAAACACTTGAAGAGATGGAGAGAAAGACACAGGCTGGGATGTAAGCACTTTCCAGACACGCTGGTTTAACATCCATGGAGTCGTTTCTGTCCTAAACATCCATGGAGTCATTTCTGTCCTAAACATCCATGGAGTAGTTTCTGTCCTTGACATCCATGGAATAATTTCTGTCCTCATTCTCAGGACATGCTCGAGGGCTCTGTGACCTGTGAGCAGCTGCCACAGAGGGATTGTGCTGGCAGAGCCTGAAGGAATCTGGGGTCACAGCACTCCCCAGGATGCTCCTCATTCTTCTGCCCGTGGATGCTGCTGGCACGGAGAGCACAGCTCCTCTCCCAACACCCACCTGTGAGTAATGCCCAGGCAAGAAGGAACTTGACCTCTCATAAATCATGTCAGCTCAAACCCTGATTACTGGAATGAAAAGGATAAAGTTAAATGAAGTATTGCATCATTGAATTTCAATAGGAAATGCTGATTATTGAACAATCTGTTGCATTGTATTGCTCTGGTCATGTTTAGAGTTATGAGAGTGAGAAATCCCGTGCATATTTCAACGTTAGTTGTGTAAATACTTTGAGCAAATACATTTACAGTCTCAATTTCCTTCCTTATTGCTTTAGGAGATTTACCAGAATGTAAACTCAGACAAGCTATGAAATGGCACAAAATGTGTGCCACCCTCACAGACAATTTTCATCAATGCACTGGAGGCAGAATTTGGTCAATTGATCATTTGCTCCAAGATGTAAAATAGTATTAATCAATTCTGCACAGTGGATCAATACGTGAAGTTAGCAGTTGGGAAGCAGAAGATGCTTATTAATGCTGAAAAATCCTTTTATTTTGCATTTGATCTCAAATAGGCCTGGCATCTTTAAATGTTTGAAATCTGTGTGAGCCTAAATTGTGTAGGAAGAGATTACTCATTACCTATAATTTGAATAACTGCCTCCTGACTGCCAGCTGCCGGATTCTCAAACTGTTGAGATGGAGGTTGTAAATAAGCACTGGCTTGTTTAAATTATTTAGTACAAAATATGTTAATATTGCTTTTTCCTACCGCATTTTAAATTGGTTTGCCAATATGGAGTTTATGCTATGGTTCATGATCAGCTGTTTAATGAGATATAATGAATTAAAACTGTGAGGAATCAAATTTCTTCTTCAGATTCTGGGGCCAGAAATAGATGAGGCTCAATAAAAACTGTTTGGGATTGCTAAGTGGGGCTTCATAAAACACAGATTACCTGTATGTAAAATGTTGTAAAAATTTATTATTTAGGAAAGCCCTAAAAGAGACAGTGCTAAGCTGAGGTACAAATTAGCTTTATTATCTTATTACTGCAGTGTTTGAGTATGTTTGTTTGTTTTTTTTTCTTTTCTCTAGTTCTTGAAATAAAAATCCCCAAGCAAATCCCCAACACATTTTCATCCAGGAGTGCAAACCATGACTGAATGTCCAAGGCCTGGACGTCCACTGGGATTCTCACTCTCTGTGCCCGCAAAAAAAGATGTCCAACAATACAATGGAGAACTCCAGCACCGCTTCCTCTGCTGTCCTGGGCCTGTTCCTGGGGAGCATTTCCCTGACCACCATCGTCATGAACATTTTAGTGCTGTGCGCCGTGAAAAGGGAGAAGAAGCTGCAGACGGTGGGTAATTTATACATCGTGAGCCTCTCCATCGCCGATCTGATCGTGGGGGCGGCCGTGATGCCCCTGAACATCGTGGACCTGCTGAGCCCCAGGTGGCCCCTGGGGCTGGCAGCCTGTTTGTTCTGGCTCTCCATGGATTATGTGGCCAGCACAGCCTCCATCTTCAACCTCTTCATCCTGTGCATGGACCGGTACCGCTCGGTGCAGCAGCCGCTGAGGTACCTCAAGTACCGCACCAAGATGAGAGCCTCGCTCCTCATCCTGGGGGTCTGGCTGCTCTCCTTCACCTGGGTCATCCCCATCCTGGGCTGGCACGTTTTCGCCAACCACGGGCAAAGGAAGGTGGCAGAAGACAAGTGCGAGACGGAGTTCTCCAAGGTCACGTGGTTTAAAGTGCTGACGGCAATTTTCAACTTCTACCTGCCCTCGCTGCTGATGTTGTGGTTCTACTGTAAGATCTTCAGGGCGGTCCGAAAGCACTGCCAGCACCGAGAGCTCTCCAATGGATCTTACTGGTCTTCCATGGAGAAAACCACCCTGCAAAATCAGACTAAGATGAGGGACGAGAAAAGCATTTTCCTCCAGAAGCAAATCTTGGGTGAGAACGCCCCTGGCACAGACAAGAAAAGCTCCCCAGAGCCCCAAAAAGTGGAGGCAGGGCTTTGTTTCAGCAATCCTGACAAGGCTTCAAAGGCAGTGAGTAATGGGAAGGTCCTGAAGTGGAGCTGTTTCTCTCTCAGCACAGCCAAGCCTGAGCCTGGCTTGGGTAAAGCAGGGAAGAAGAGGGCGTGTGCCACCAAAAAACCTGAGAATAAGGAGCAGCCTGGCTGCCAGGACAGTGACTCCAGCGTGGCATCAGACAACCACACCTTCACTGAGGTGGCCCCCGGTGCAAAGCAGCCCAGCCTTAGAGGAGCCTGCTGTCCTCAGGGCAGGGCGGAGCGCAGGGAGTCCAGGGGGATGACATTCCTGAGGAAAACCTGGCACACCCTGCACAGGCACTCCAGGAGCATCCACCGGCACGGGAACAGGGAGAGGAAGGCAGCCAAGCAGCTGGGGGTGATCATGGTGGCCTTCATGCTCTGCTGGATCCCCTACTTCGTGCTGTTCCTGGTGATCACGTTCCACGACCAGGAGCAGCTCTCAGAACTGCATAAATTCACCATATGGCTGGGCTACATCAACTCCACCCTAAATCCATTCCTCTACCCTCTCTGTAACCACAATTTCAAGAAGACTTTTAAAAAGATCCTTCACATCCATTGATGATGGTCTGGGGGTTTGGAGCTCAGGTGCAGCTCAGGAGTTTAACCAAACCAAAGTGTTCCAGTTTCAAAGGATGGGTACAGTACAAGACTGGCGAACTGTAGTCTATAAAGAAGTGTTAGTAAAAATGGGAAACGTGCATTTAATAGTTTTAAGAATCTGAAAAACTCAAGGTCAATATATGAACTGTTACACTGCTGTCAACCTTTTACCATTTGAGATCACCACTTCCATCACAGAAGTGGAGATACAAATAGACAGCTTCAGTGACTATAAATTATTGATCTACAGAAAGGGAAGAAATCACATTTCTGTGATTGGCCAGAAACATTTTTCTCTCTCAACTTAATCCATTACACACATTGCTTGTGAAGTGAGACTTGCAAGTGGAGGTACTTGGCACAGTCAAAGAAAGAACTTCCAACTGTTTAAAAAAACTCCCCTATTTATTTATAGCTTCCTCCAAATCACAAACCTTTCATCAAATGTCAAGTTCTAGTGTGTATCCTACTGTATCTCTTTGATATCATGCTTATATTAACTGTACATTAACTTTGCTGAAAAAAGTAGAATTTTCATGTCCCAAAAGAGCTTCCATGCTCAATATACTGTCACCATTTGCTCCAGAAGGGTTTGCTGCTGTTTCTAGACTTGCAGAATGTAGTTGATAACACATAAAATAGGTTTACCTTTTCTACCCTTTATATTTAATTGTATTTCATAAATCTTGCTGTCAAATATTTCGGGAGAAAAACACAATAACAGAATACTCGATGTTGGAAAAGAGACCAAGAAGATGCTGAAGCACAACTGAAAGCTGGGCTGGCTTTGATGTTACAAATTAAAGAGAAAGTCCTCTCATTCCTTTTGTTGTGCTGATGAATTCCCCACACCCTGAACACTTTCTTAATTGTATTTAAAGGATTCAGTATTAAATGAAGCCCTGATATATCTGCATTTTAATAAATTGGGGAAATGAGCTAAAGAAAGACATTTAAATTCAGTCTATTTCAGTACATCATGCAAGGTTCAGAGATTAATTTGCTTTGGCTTCAAGTTGCACACAGGAAAAACTGCAATTAGGAAACTTAAATCCAGGAGAAATAAGGCAAAATGCAGAGAGAGCACAAAACTCATTGCAGATTTCAGGAAACTTTTTCCCTGCAGGAAGAACACCTGCCCAAATAGTAAAATGCACCTTTTTGGAGAACAGAACCTTTTGAAAAATGTGCTCCAAGCCCTGGCCTTTCACAAACAATTGCTGAGCTTCACAGCCATTAAATTGTTTTCTTTTTTCTATTCTGATTTGCAACAGTAATTCTGGCCCAAATGGATGGTAATTTAGATGGTGCCTGAGGAAGCAAAAGTCAGCCACAGTTATTAGCGCTGAAAAACACATTTACCCAAGGGCTGCTGAGAGTTACCAAGAAATCTGTCCTGTTGATCATGCAAATTGCCTTTTCCGACCTTAAAATACACTAATACACAACAAAACCTCAGCAGGATCATTGAAAACTGGTCTAAAAATGATGGTGACTGTAACAACAAAAAACTTTGGTAAAAATAAAGAACATCCAAACAGCTAGGCCCAGGAAAATAAAGCTGCCTGAATATCTTTTATCTCAAGTCATTTTACCAATGATCTTTGTTTAACTGTGCTAATAGTAAAGACAAGGATTTGTGATAGCCACATTTTATAGCTATTAGACAACAATAAAACAGGAAAATGGGATAATGCCTATTTTAAATTGCAAGTACCTAAGAAAATTTCTCAGTTTATTTCACTGAGCAGGCAATTGCAGTGGCTCTGGATGTGAGGGAAGCAGAGGAAAGCTAATTAGGGTAAGAAATAGGGAAGCCTCCCACCAACGTGGGGCCAAGGCTCAAGAGAATATTTCAGGCGTGGTTTCCCGTAAAATATTTTCAACGTTTTTCAGGTCACAACCAAGGTCAGAGGACACGGAGCTTCCAGAGAACACAAGTAGAGTCTGGGGATTTCTAGGCGATGCGCTGGGAAGGTGTGGCGGGAGCGGACCGGGTTTTGCAGGCACAGCATTCCCCTCGGAGCGCTCCCCGCCTCAATGGGGACATCTGGTGGGAACAGGAGCGAGCCCCGGGCTGCAGGGAATCCTCATCGGGTTTTGCCCTCGATTTTCAGGAAAGGAAACTTCAGTGCAGACGCACATTTTGGCCTTTCCCCACCATCTAAAATAACTCCACTGAATTTTCTAAGGGCTCTGTTGCGTGCTGGGGAAGGTGGAGCAGGACACGGCTGCGGACACACAGCTCCAAGCGCTGCGGGGCACGAGCCTGCCTGAGGCGGCGGCTGTGGCTGCCAGGGACAGTGCTGGGGGCGAGGGATGCTACTGAGGGCGGCCGGGCACCGCCGGATCCCGCCGGCACCGGGATCGGGATCGGGACCTGGACCGGGACCGCGATCGCGACTGCTCATGCCCGGCCTCCGCGCCTCGTGACGTAATCACTCTGCACCGCCCGCCCCGTCGCCTGAGCGCGGCGGGGGTGACGTCACCGGTGTGCGCAGGCCGGCGATGCGGGAAGTGCGGAACGAGCGGTGCAGCCGGTGAGAGCGAGCGGGCACGGAGCGCTCGGGTCCTGTCGGGCTCTGTCGGGCTCTGTCGGGTCCTGTCGGGCTCTGTCGGGTCCTGCCGGGCTCTGTCGGGTCCTGCCGGGCTCTGTCGGGTCCTGCCGGGTCCTGCCGGCCCCTGGCACCGGCACTGCCCCGCCGCTGCCCCCGCGGGGTCACAGCACCGGCACCGTCCCCGCACTGCGCCTTGCATCCCCCGCGGTCGGTGTGTCCGGGCCTCAGCCGGCTGCCCGGCTGCAGTCACGCATAGACGGCTATGCTGCATTCACGCATAGATGAGGGAGGAGCTGCCCAGTGCCGAGCGGCCGGGGGCCGTGTCGGTATGCGGGGCCGGTCCCGGTGCCAGCGCCGTGTCGCTGTGCGGGGCTGGTCCCATGTCAGTGTTAGGTCCCGTGTCGCTATGCGGGGCTGGTCATGTCCGTGACCGTGTCCGTGACCCGGTCTGTGACCATGTCGGTGTTCGGTCCCGGTGCCGTGTCGGTCTCATGTCGGTCCCGTGTCAGTGTACAGGGCCGGTGCCGTGTCCATGTTCGGTCCTGTCCCCTGTGTGCCCCGTGTCACTTCCCCTTAGTCCCAGCAGGTTTCTCTGCTCTCCAGGGCTCCCGTCCTCAGCTAAGCCATGGCCACGGCGGGCGGGGATCCCGACGGTGCGGCGCTCTCCCGGCTGCAGTTCGCTCCCTTCAGCAGTGCCCTGGACGCCGGCTTCTGGCACGAACTGACCCAGAGGAAACTCAACGAGTACCGCTTGGACGAGACCCCCAAAGTCATCAAGGGCTACTACTACAATGGTCCGTACAAACTCTGTTTGGCTAGCTCAGGTTTCTCCTGACACTCCTCTAAATATCTGGTATATTTCAGATATTTTGCTGAAACACTAAAAAGCATGGCCGTGAATTTTCTGTTTCACTGGGTGATTTACATCAACAAAAAAACCAAATGTTTCACTGGGTGCTTTGTATGTTACACTGGGTACTTTGCATGTTACACTGGGCGATTTATATCAACAAAAAGCAAATGTTTCACTGGGTACATTGTATGTTCACTGGGTACTTTGTATGTTACACTGGGTACTTTGTATGTTTCACTGGGCGATTTACATCAACAAAAAAACCCCCTTTCGCTGGGTACTTTGTATGTTTCACTGGGTAATTTGCATCAACAAAAAGGAAATGTTTCACTAGGTATTTTGTATGTTTCACTGGGTAATTTACATCAACAAAAACAACTGGAATCTTTCCATTTAAAAGAAGCTTTGTTGCTGGTTTTTGTATTTTTTTGTCCAGGTGATCCTTTGGGTTTGCCAGCTCGATTGACATTGGAGTTTAGTGCCTTTGATATGTAAGTACAGGCTGTAATTTTCCTTCATTTGTGGGTGAAGACACTTTCCTTGCATAAGATTGGTATATTAGTTAGAGAAACTCTGCATGAGAATAAGTATCATTTTAATGAATTTTATAACAGTGGAGAGACTGCTTGACTCACAAAAAATTAACTCCTTCTGGCTGAATTTAAAATATTCTGAATTCTCAATTCACTCACTTTCTGCATGTATGTTTACATAAAATACCATTATTTTTTCCCGTTTCCTCAGCTTTTTGCAGTAGGGAGGCTTTTTTAGTCATTTGAGTCCTTCCCTTATGGCTTTAACTAGGATTTCAAATAGTTTTTACAGTCCTGGTTGTTACACAGTAATCTCTTCCAAAGTGTTTATCTGTTATGACTGGAAAAATATCAGGTTTTGAGAACAGTGCTAAAGGAGACAATGAAATCAATCTGATCTGTAAAGTAAGGGAATATTGCAGGGTTTTTACATAATTTATTTCAAAAATAAAATGCTGTTTGCAGACAGCAGCTTCTCAAGCTGATGATGCTACAAACTATGGAAACTTCTTAATCTTTTGTTTGGTTTGGGTTTCCTTTGGGATGTGTTTCAAATTTTAAGTAACTCTTTATGTGAGGACAGCACTGACAATCTAAATTCAGCTTAAATCAGTTTTTCTCAGTGCAAATCCCATTTGTCACAGGTAACCTCTATTTGAACAGAATTTAAAAGCTTCAGTCCCTGATTTAGTGTCACTGTGCTTGGAGAAATGTATTTTTGGTGTATTCCATCACTCCATGTCCATGAAGATGTTTTCATTAGAGGAGGTGTTAATTTCATTGCTGTGCCTCATCATTTGATAATTGAAGTTTACACCATAAGATGGATACTGCTGATAATGCTGTGTTAATTCCCGGAGTTTTCCTTCCTTTTTTTCAGGAATGCTTCCATACCAGCACGTTGCTGTCCTGCTTTTGGAACTCTGTATAACACCAACACTTTGGAGAGTTTCAAATCCTGTGATAAGAAATCACTTCTGGACAAGGAAGCAAATGAGGTAAGATTTAAAATCAAATCACAAAGTGTTTCCAAATCCTTTCTACCACTTGAAGTGCTTTACACTCTGCCCCACATTTGGAGCAGGAGATACTCCAGTATCTGGAGATGCTGCAGTCCTGAGTAGCCTCAGGAGTTAGCTTATTCTGGAAGGAAGAGTTTGGTGTTTGCTTTTTGCTGTTCTCTACAAGAGAATAAAACCTCATTTAATTAATGATAACTAATTCTACTTGGAGAACTCCATCACATTTTAAGCTCTGCAATGCTCTTAGAGCTGCCAGGGACTTGAATTCTGTGAAGCACCTTTTTAACATTTGTCTTCATCCCCAAAACCCAGCGGTGCCTGGGTTAAGCCTCAGATTACTGCAGTTTATTTGTGTGACAAAGAGATGGGGGAGCCCCACAGCAGCAAAAAGCCCGAGATGAAGTAACAAAAGATGAGTCAGAGGAGCTGGTCTGACTGCACTGTCACCAGTTAATTTAATGTCATGGCCTGAGGAGAGGTGAAAGTCAAATTTAAAATGCTTATTTTGACCAGTCCTTGATTCCTTTAATTAATTGCCTTGAGTAACAAAGTTTTCATGCATATCTTCACTCCAAACCAGGAATTTTTTGCATTCTTGTGCCCTCTAATTCCCTGTTGTCTGACCTTTAAAATTCCTTTTAACACAGATAACAATGAATAAATTCAGTTAGAAAATATCACAGTGAATGTTTCTTTGCATGCTTTAAAGGTAGCTGGAAGAATTTCAGATTTTTGCAGCTGTTCTCACGTTCTCTTGGTGTTTCTCTGCCCTTTCTCTTCCTTCTTGTCCCCACAATCCGTGGCAGATCTGGGAATCAATCAAATCTGGAGCTGCTCTGGAGAACCCAATGCTCTTGAACAGGTTCCTGCTGCTGACATTTGCAGTGAGTACAGATAATTTGTAGATAATTTGTGTCTCCTACTTGTAGTGGAAATAGCAAAATAGTTCCTTTTTAGGAGTATTAATGTATTTCGTATTGATAATAATGCTGCATTAATGTATTTTAATATTATTTTCTATGAATGTGTGCGGTTACCTGATGGCTTTGCAGATAGCAGTAAAAGTAGAGCAGCTGCTTCATGTTTAATAAATTAAAGTTTTAATAAATGCCTCAGCTAACAAAACCTGAAGGATTGTACACACATTGTCTGTTTAAATCTTAAACAAAAACATATACAGAGAATGAAAGGCTTTTGGTATTTTTGTGATCTTCTAAAATTTTTTTTAAAGATCCCTATGATTCCCATGGTTAAAATAATAAACCATTAATTTTAATTATCATTGTATAATTGACTTTGATATATCTCTTTATTATCTAATTTTACAATTTTTTTTCCCCTAGGATTTAAAAAAGTATCATTTCTATTACTGGTTTTGTTACCCTGCTCTCTGCTTCCCTGATGGAATTCATGTAACTCAGAAACCTGTGTGTCTTGGGGACAGGTTCTCACTAACTCAGGTATTCAAAATCCTAAATGCTGTGAATTCTGCAATACTGGGAACTTCTGTCAGCTTTAAAGCTCAGTATTTTTTGTTACCACAAACTGAATTAATCGGAGACTCTTAATTTCTTTTAAAATCTTAATTATTTTTTTTTATTTCCATGGTGATTTTTTGTTTACCTTTTGTTCCATGATTGTTTAAATTGTCTCAGTTTGGATGCAGATATGGCAAACAGTTCTTGAAGGGATGATTATGCTAAACTATATATTGTATATTAATTTTTGAGAATGTATATTAAGCTGTATATAAAAATTCAAATTAATATGTAGTTATGTATATAGCTTTGGTTTTCAAACTCATTTAAAAGAAACCTTTATAAAGGGGCATCCCCTGAGTGAGCCAGCTCATTAAAACTACAAAATTATTAATAAAATGCATGATTAGATAAGAAAAAGAAGTTAATTTTTTAGGAGAAAAGCTGAATAATTTTTAGTTTTCTTCATATCAGCGGGGAGAGTTGTTAAAACTGGTGGTTCAGTTGTGTTTCCCCTTTCAGATCCAAGCCCTGCAGAAAGCCTACGATGACCTCTGCCAGGAGCAGGGGGTGACAGCCCTGCCTTATTTCTTAATTAAGTATCACGATAATTCTGTCATGATATCCCTGCTGAAAACGTGGGATGGCTTCTTTCAAGACCAAGGAGGAAACGTAATGAGAGTTTTATAGAATTCTTTATCATGAAATGTTTCATCTGGGAATGGTTTGAAGCTCTAATACTTAGCTGGGCACAGTGGTTGTGTCTTGAGGGTGGCTGTAAAGTGATTTTTGTGCTCTTTTCCCTTTGATTTCTTCTCTTGCTGCCATGTGCCCTTTCACTTTTTGTTCATCCCAAAACCAGTGCAGAATTTTGGGCTGGGAGCAAGGCTTCAGTTGCTGGGTTTCCCTCATAATTGTTTTTTAGGTAATGAAAGTACATTTATTGCAGTGTCCCTAAAGAGGCCAAACTAAATAAATCTCAAAGCTGTGGCAAAAGCTTGAGTCAAACCTGGTTTGACCACAGATTAAATATTTATAAATGTATATTTATAAATACACATGATTATGATATGATATGATATGATATGATATTTACACAAATATATAAAATATAAATTTATATATGTATTTATATGTTTAGAAATATGCCAAACGTGTTTGTAGGCCTGCCCTGTGCAGAATTTTTATTTAAAAATGCCAAATAACCTTTGCATGACTGGGAATAGGTGACTTCTCATGTGGAACGATTTGATTTGCAGGTGACAGTTGGAGTTTATGATCCCTGTAATTTATCCCAGTATCCAGGATGGCCCCTGAGAAACTTCCTGATCCTGGCAGCTCACAAATGGTATCTGTTTTATTCTTTCCCACCAAGATTAATTATTTGTTGATATTAAATGAGGTATTTTTCTCCCCATGGCATTTCTCTCCTATCACTCACCTGAGATTCTGCTTTTCCCCACATTACCCGCTCGGAGTGATTCTGATTTTGTGCATTTTTCTGGTTTTTTTACTTCTGTCAGTCACAAATTGCTATGAATCCTAATCCTCACCTGGAGATTCCAGCTTCACACCCTGCCTACATCCTCCAGCTGTGTCAAATCTGGTTTAAAATACTCTGTGAATTTATACCATTAATTAGTGTCCTGTGTAAGCAGACTTACATTTTTAAAATCAGATTTTCTTAGGTTTTCTTCTTGTATCACTTGAGGATTTTTTTGTTGGGGAGAAGATGGGAGGACAAGACAGAGTTTCACACTCTGGGTTTTGAAAGAAAGGATTTAAATTATCAAATAAATCTGGGTTGCTGGCACAAAACTGTAATAAGGTTGCACTTCCATAGTTTTGAGTGTTACATTTACACAGCCTTGGGGTTCAGAGGAGGTTAGGCACTAAAATTCTCATTTTTTGTTTGGGGGTTTGAATCATAAGGAGAAAAAATTATCTATATTGAGAACTCAGAGGATCTTGGTGCCACAGCAAAGTCCCAGAGTGTCACCTGATGTGCTTTTCTGCTTTTTATTCCTCTAAATCTGCACTTTGTCCAGGGCTGGATAAATGTAAGGGCAGGCTGACAGTGGCATTGCTTTGTTTCACACCAAACCATTCATTTTCTTACACTTGAGCAATTATTTCTCTTTCTGACAAAGACAACAGTGTTCATTACCGAGACAAAAAGCCTCATTGAGAAAATTCACTAAACCTGTGTGAAATACTGGTTAAAACACAGCATTTCTCTTTATTTCTATTAAAGAAATTTGCATGTCTGTCTTTATTTATCTTTTACTTCCATGGCAGGGGCAGCGTTCTGCAGAGGGTTGAAGTGCTCTGCTTCAGAGACAGGACCATGCAAGGGGTGAGAGACATCACACACAGCATCATCTTTGAAATCCAACTGCCAGAGACACCCCTGGGCCTAGGTAATCCATTCAAAACATTTTTTTTTGCCTTTTTTTTTCCCTTCTTAATCACTGCTGACGTGACAAAATAAGTTGCTGCTCCAAAATCGTTACTTAAGTGATTTATTTCAAATGGATTTTAAATTGTTTGAATTGCTGTGAAATGTCTCTAAAAGAAATGGTTCCTTTTTGGATAAAGGAAGAAGAGGGAATGCTCTCTCTTAATTTTTTTCCTCCTGTAATTGTGTTTCCAATTGAAAAGCAAGAAAAGTCCTGCTGATGTCATAGAAAATACAATAAAACAGCAATTCGTCTCATTTTTTCTTGTTAATTTTTATACAGTCCCTCAGGTAGGCAAAAAGTGATAGTGAATTTATAGGATACAAAATTTCTGAATTTCTGGAGAATTTCCAAAATGATAAAAGCCTGCCCCAGAGTGGAGCTGTTCCTTTAATCCCACAGTGCCACATCCAGGTGTATTTTAAAGCAATGGACTTGAAATGTTAGAAGATAAAAGAGAATCTCAGATTTCATTTGTAGGTACAGGACAGTATCACAGAATTTCTCTCCCTCAGGCAAAAAATTCTGAATGCTTCACATGTCATTGCTGCAAATTATTGAATTATATATCATTAAATACAATATAATTTATATAATTATATTATATATGGAGATATATGTATTATATATGGAGAGATATAATTTTCCACTGAATTTGCAGATGAGGACCTAAGGACCATGCAATGATGAGTGAAATTAGCAAAATTGACTGAATTAGGAATTTGCTGAGCTTGACATTAAAGTTCTAAGTGGGAATGATGCCAGCTCTGTGCTGGGTTTGAGGCTGAACAGGTGAAAACAGCACAGGGGACACCTGAGAGCAAAGAAATTCTCCAGGAATTTCCAGTTGATGCAAAGAGCAAAATTTGTATTACAGGGCAGGTTTAAAATGAGGGTTTTTTCCAACAGCTTTAAATTCAACAAAATTTCTTTTTTCTGTGCTGAGATATTAAGGTTTTCATTCTTTCTTTCCTTTTTTTCTTTTTAATTTTTTTTCTTGGTTTTTTTTTTTT